>JAYKKI010000018.1:34645000-35245000 GCA_039881145.1 Druceiella hillmani | reverse complement strand
TTGAAGCCAAAGGTTTTTTATTTCAACAGAAAATGGCACTATGTTATTTTTTAGAAAATAAAATGTAAACGTTATTAAATAAGATAATTTAGTTTCAACAAAGGTCGAACAACCGCCATTTTTAGAAAAATCAAAGTAATAAATTAATTTCCATATTCACTTTCATTACTAGGTGCACCGTGTTATAAGAAGATATGTTTTTTTTATTTTATTTTTTTCAATCTATGGTTTAGTTGCTTACACTTTGATAAGTGTAAGCAACTAAACCATAGATTGAAAAAAAAGAAAATAAAATAAAATATATCTTCTTATAACTAACTTCTATGAGAGGTGATCATCTTAATAATGTGTCACTATTCGAAAGGTAATATATATATATATATATATATATATATATATATATATATATATATTTCATAGTTTAATTAAAATTGAATCACGTTCTCTCAGAAAGACCTTTGGGTATGTCATTTTATATAAAGTATAGTCCTTTTATTTGGTATCTTTTTATCTGTCATCTTTTCCAGATAACTCTTCCATCATAGAAGTTGTACCTTACAGAACCTAACAACGTTTTCGGTTAGGTTCTATAAGGTAATGGCTCGTCGCTACTTTCAGTTTTTTTCATTCATATACGACATATATAAATCGTTTCTCGCTGGTTCAAAGATTTGATTTGATGAGATTGAGTATGTGAGCATTAATTTTTTCACCATTTCTTTAATGAATCTGTCGTCTTGCAACCTATTGTTTACAAGTTCGTGAAACTTTACCAAAAATCGTTTTTTTTTTCAATTATTACGCAAACAGCTGGTCAAATATCAAAATAACAAACGCAATATTGTAGAACACTATATCTTCTACAAGTCTTGTCCCAACGCCGTATTGTAAAATTAGATGTTTTTACGAGAAATGACGTCTTGCAAAAATAAAACATTGCTAAAAAAAGTTTTTGCTTAATATTTCAAAAGATATTTGTCGGACGTTAGAAAGTGAAATTTTCATTTTATTAAACACCAAATTGTCTGCAATTTATACTTGCAACATTTTTTTAAAGTACCATCTTTAACTAGTTTTGTAAGTGCAACAGTGTGTGTTTGTCCTTGAATAATATTTGTTTGCGTTTTGGGGTTTAATACGAGTATATGCATATATATAGATATATATATATATATATATATATATATATATATATATATATATGTATATAAATATATATATATATATGCTATTATTAATCCATTATTCCCGCATTTCTTATATGAATTCATATATGTAGCTAGTCTTATATAATATTTTGGAAATAAAAAATGTGCGCTTTTTTGCTTCACTGAATTTTCATTCGCAAAGTCGTCATTATGAATTATTACAATATTTCACAAGTATGGTAATTATACTATGAAATCAAAGAAATATTTTATTCTTGAAAAATGTTTAAACAACGTAAAATCTCCATTATAGTTAACAGGTCTACAAAAGAAATATGTCCAGTATCAGCATACAAAAGGTGCTTAATAATAATATTTTGATAACTTACCACTATATTATAGTATCCTAGGAAAGTATTGCGATGAGTAACATCACAATAATGCTGAAATAAGGGTACGCCAGAAACCAAAAATAAAAAAGAATTAAAAGCAAATTACGATATGATTTTGAAATTCAGAAAACGTATATTATATTGAAAAAATAATTGATGAAATTAAAAACTTGAAAGGTGGTGCAAAGTACCATGTCATATTGGATAGATTATGAGCTTAATTGATAGCGTGACTGAGTATAGTTGGTTAGTTTGCGTTATGTAGTGTTTTTTCCGCATATTTATGTATTTATATAAATTTTTCGGTTTCAAAAGTCCAATTTTAAACGTGACGTCTTCAAACATTAATACAAACTTGTCATTTTGCCCATAATTAAAGACAAAATTATTCTGTATTTGAATATTGGTATCTTATTCCAATAATTTCACAGTTAAATTTAACAATGTAAATATTGACCATCAGTTTATACTCAAAATTAAATTTCTAGTTCCTCATTGTGTTATGTAAGTTTGTAAATAAATAAGCCCCTGTAAGCATTTAAGTTGTAAAAATAATAACTACTTCGTAAGTTCTTGTCTTTTATATCGAGTTCTCAAGTGTTTACATACAAGATAAGAAACTATTGTCTCAAAGTTAAGTCGTAATCAATGATCAAAACTTAAGTATCGAAGTATTTGCTGCCATTATGTCGTAAGAAATTCTAACAATAATTACTAATATATTTAAAACTTTTCAGATATTTTACCTATTTTCCTGAAGAAAGCCTACATTATTATAATAACGAAAAACCGATTAACCTGAATACTTTCAATTTATATCGGCAAAGTAATCGAAATCCATTGAATTGACTTCATTAGAAAACGAGCAGTTTAATTTGTGAATCCCCTACTCTACGTGCTTAAAGGAAGCTATCCTTGTTCTGATTAAATTTATCAAAGTAATTACAATTTGAAACTTATCGTGATATTAATAAGTTTGTCTTTAGTGTAATTTTTAAATCGTAAGTCATTCTCATCGAACTATAGAATTTAACATTTTAACGATAAAATGCACATGAAACAAGTCGTGGAAATACTAATGTCTCTAAAGTATATAAGGTCACGTTAATGGTGTCAACTGCCTTAAACTTAAAAGAAAATAAACAAACCTTATTGATGGTTTGATACAATTGATTGACTAGGATGATATTTTTTAATAGCCATAATTTATTAGAAAATATACTATAAAGAAACAAAAATAGTTCTTTTATATTTAACTCTTATTTAGTTCCATTTTTTTGTTTCAGAACTTGTTATATTAGCCTGAATATAAAAATAAATCGATGGGATTTATGTATACTCACTGAAACAAATTTCTTGCTTTATTTATCCCCTATTGGATGCTCATGGAATATCTTCATGATTTGATGTAAGTGCAAAATTTTATTACATTTTTTTATCTTATTTATATAAAAGCCAAATACTTCTCATCGGTTGACTCGTAATGAAAATTCTAGAGTTATGAAGCCTACGATCTTGAAATTTGATAGCTATATTTCTTTTGGCTCGTCAAAAGAGTTTTCAAAATTCGCTCGCTAAAAGATTTTTGAAATGTGCTGGCTAAAATATTTTTCATAATTCAATCTCTGTAGATTTGAAAAGGGGGGTAAATTATTTTAGGGAAATTTCGAAATAATTAAAGGAATGTCTCTAATGCCCAAAATTTTTATTGACACTTTCAGATAGGAATAAAAAAATACATATTTCAGCATTTTTGAAAATCGCCAAAAGGAAATATTTATTATATACAAAAGTGAATAAAAAAATGTCGTTATAGTTCTTTTTTTGCGTTGCGTAAACCGGGATGGGTAGTTAGACAAAAAATAAATTCTGTTTAGTTGAATTAACCTTAGACAATTCTATATCGATCACTGGTTGAAAATCAAACAATTACATCAGCAATGGCTTATTACCTATTGAACATATTTGGCGTTAATTTTGTAGAAATTCATTATTCACAATTAAATGAAACTACGTGATGTAGTATTATTTCTACTTTCTTTAATTTCTATACCACGACCTAGGTTTCGTTGTATTACAACATCTTCAGGTGGGATATTAGCAAGAAACTTTGCTAATATCCCACCTGAAGATGTTGTAATACAACGAAACCTAGGTCGTGGTAAAGAAATTAAAGAAAGTAGAAATAATACTACATCACGTAGTTTCATTTATTTGTGGCTTATTACCTGTTATGAGACTTAACATTTTTTGAAAATTTTTTTCAGTAATTCTTCTGGTTATGAGTATCAAGTTTTGGGTTTAAGGATCGAATTAAAAGTTTGTTAGGAAAAGCATAGTAAAAAACATTTTCGAGGTTTCTCGTTTTACTTCCAAAAGAAAATATTCTCTTTTCATTAAATGTTATGATAAGCTCATTTTGAGAAAGCCTGAATAATTCAAACATATATATTTTTTAATGACATTAAAAATACTTCACGAAAATGAATTTTCATTTCGAGTTCCGTGTTCAAGTCACGGTATTTTCATCATTTTATTAAGCGTTTATGTTTTCAAATTATGAGTCAGAATTAATTTAACGGATGATTTATTGAAAATGTATTTGTTTTTCTTTCGAGTAATATTAACCTGGGTAGGCTTCTCAGATCAAAAGATTATAATATCTACGGTCGGGTACAGAAAATCTTTCTTTGTAAATATTGATGTTATTCTAGATCAATTCACCTTTTACGGATTGATTACCGATTTTTAAAGGGATTATGATGTTAAAATAACTTAATTTCGTATATAATTATTTGCGTAATATTTTGTAGTTTCAGATATTTTAAATTTTCATCATCAATCAGCTTATTGTACTTGAAGGGTTCATTATACAATATTGAATTAAAAATGTCTTATATCTGGCTCATTTTACTGGCCCGTATTTCTTATAAATGTATGCTAACTTTCTGAATATTAATTATAATACAAGTACAATAATACTCATAATTTATTATATTAAATCTATAAATAATCAATAAATCCACTTATGCTAAACCTTGAGAGCCAACACTTCCAGTATGGCTACTTTAATTTATATGAATTCGTCATCTTATTGGAAAATAAATTATTGTTCTTAATCTAAATAAGGTGAATCCACGCAGAAAGAAGTCATGCGATATTGTTGCATTGCTACAATTTCCAAACCCTACCTTTATAAATATCCCTCGCTCAAAAGAATAGATTGTAAACTTTCGACAGCAATAACGGAAGGATCGCTGTTCTTTTAATCTATATTTGTGTCAATTATTTGAAAACGAATGATTTATTGTAATATTATATATATATATATATATATATATATATATATATATATATATATATATATATATATATATATATATATATATATATATATATATATATATATATATATATATATATATATATATATATATGATTAAAACGGGTTATCTTCCAAACGAAATAAATTTTAATAAATTTACCAAAATAATCACAATAATATGTATTTAATTTCAAATATTCATGGATTTCTTTTAAAATAATCATAGATTTAAGTTAATTGATGTCTACTATAGTTATTTATTAACTATCAAAGTAATAAAGAAATTTCAACAGAACAGGACAAGTCTGTAAACCCTTATAATCCCATAGATAAAAATAATTAAACTAACAGGCCAAAGACTCTTTTCAATTAAGGACTAACGTAAAAACGTAGGCCTAAGTATTTCTCGAATAAAGTGAAATTATTCATCAAATACCTGAATAGACCACTGGGCATTCGACCACATCCCGGATCGTTGAGGTGTTGTGCTGCTACAATGATGTGCTTGAATTATTCCCGCGCCAACCCGTCTCCTCTCTTCTTTCCTCCTCTTTTCTTACTTACTTGAATAAACTTTTAATTCTACTTTGCACAACCTTTTAATCTCTTTTTATCCGCTAATCCAAATTATAAAGTGTAAGGATTATTATTATTTGCCAAAAAACGTGATGACATTTATTTTAAATTTGATTAATAAATCAACTTATTTTTTGAAGTAAAACTTATTATATCTAATATAATTACGTTGGCTTATCCATAACAGACAGATAAATATCGTTACTTTTATATATCTTTTAAGACCACGCGTACACACTATTTGTATATCCGTATATATACTACGTATAATATATACGTATAATATATATATATATATATATATATATATATATATATATATATATATATATATACGTATATAACCATTTTGAAATTATAAGCTATCATATCGGCAAAGTTGGATGTTATACAAGCAATAATTATACAATGTCTTTAATCTCCAAGAAAAGTTCTCACTTCATATCATTAGTGGGATAAGAAAAGTGGTATATAAAATGTTTATAAGTTCTTATAAATTGTTGCACCGAATAACGTAAATTATACAACAATATTTTGGCTATATATATTCAATAGCTATGAGTATTTCATATGTATTTAATGTTTTCTCTCTGCTTGTTATAGCTTCGTCTCTTTTTATTTATTCAATTTATAGATTTCACACTTTAGTTTTAACAGATAAATATACACACATGCACACAAACATATATTTAGCCGTCTTATAACTCCTTGAGTACTCTCTACCAGTCAACCACATTGGTTAAATACAGGAATTTAGTAATGCGGAAGACCGAAAGATATGTTTACAAACCGGTTCCATTACAATTTACGGTTAGAGTGTACATTTTTTACAAAAAACACCCGATAAGTAAACAAGTATAAAATACAAAAAAAAATTGTTAATTACTAATCATAACATGGTATGATTAAGAAAATAAGTATAAAATAGAATTAAGGAGCAGGAGCTGATGTATTATGAGAGTAATGACTTTTTGAAATAATTTTCCAAGATATTAATATCTTTGCTGACATAATATCATATTTAAGTTAGATATAACTGTAATGAGGAGAGTCAATACTTTTTAAACTCCATTGGTTGATATATTTACTCCAACAGTTTTAGTGAATATTCATTAACTATAAAATGTTATTGCCTTACAGTAAGAGTCGCGTAATTATTATAATTCAAATTGTAACAATTAAATATTCAAATGATAACAATTAATATAACAAAATACTGCTGATATCTAATATCTAATGAAATAAGGATCTTTTCTATCAATATTGTGTCAAGGAACTTTGGAACTTTGGAACAAATTTCAGTATTCAGTAAATGAAATTAAACATTTTTTAAATTACTTTTCTAAATAACTCCTGAGTGAAAACGTGGAAATGCCGTAATTGAAAAATAATTTTTGATTGTTTATATTGTCACGTTTTCAAATATTTTAACTTTTCGGCACCAGTAAATTATTTAAATATTTTTGCCACCAACGCCGACTTCTCTCGGCTTACATTTTGTATGATGCTTGTATAGAATGTATTCATTCTTGTATAACTCACAAATTTTTTTCAGTTGAACATAATCTTAATATTTTTTATTCGACTAAAGCATATTTGCAATTGTAAGAAAAAGTTAAAAATAAAAAAGCTAAAAACAACAACAGGAGTCGGAGTAAGGGGTAAGAACATCCGTTAAAAATGGAATCCGAGCTTTCTGTATAATAATAATTGTATGATCAACTTTAACTATACTGACGATTACAATACTTGGACTCCGTTAGAAGTTTTTCACAAAGAAGAATAAAAACTTTTTTTTTTATTTATTTAATTACCTATTTTAATGTATACAGTTGATACATATAGTTCAGTTATTGCTACTAGATCAATCACTTACAGCCAACCAGAAAATCAGTATAGTTCTTTGCACCGTCAAATGCCGTACACATTGTGATTAACTCAACGTACCACGGCAATAACGTTTTTTTTAAGTTTTCTTTAAGTGTAACCGGAGTAAAATCCACTTTTTAAGTTTTTATCCATATGCATACGCTAACAAATAACTCATAACGAAAAATGATTCTCTAACTGTATTTAAAAGAGTAAATTGAATAAAAATCACGCGACGAACGATAATTGTATTTAATCCTTATGTAGTAAATTGATTAATTTTTAATTGCAGTATAATATTTTATCTATTGCATATCTATATCGCATCGTTGCAAACACAAACAGTAATTGATTTCAGTCTATTTGTAAAATATTACTATCAATTACTATTTGTAAAATAGTAATTATTTCTAGTCCGCATTGGGATTGTCTCGTAAGATATTAGTGAACAAAAAACATATTTTAATTGCTAACCTTTCAAATATTGAGGTGTTCGTTTTATAAGAAATGGTGTAGTTTTGTTAATGCAAACTGCTAGTTATGAATCGTGATTTACTAAATGGACTTAAACGTTTACGTTGGTATTAATTGCTGAATGGAAATAATTCTCTCCACTTTTATCGAGTAACGACATCTAAGTAGAAAGGGTTAACATGCAGTCTTCAGTGGACATTCTTATTGAACATACAAAAGAGTATGGTTATTTCCTTTTCTATTTCCTACTGATTTCTTCTTGAGTATACTAGGTTTCCATTTATTGCAACTCAAAAAAGATCTTACGTATTATATTTATCCTCCAGCTATTAAAAACAATTCTATGCTCTATATTATTTAGCAAACGTTCATTATTTGCACCTGATAATCTCCTGCGCTCACACAATCATCACCTGTTTGCTATACCCTCCTATAGAACCGAATTATATCAAAACTCTCTAACTTACCGCGGTATTCAACTCCTCAACGACCTGATCGTGGTCGCACTGGAGTGTGATTTGTTTATGAAAAGTGAAAATAAATTTGTGGAAGTGTGTCGTCGTTGTTTTATAGTTCTTGTGTATTTTGTAATTATGTTTTATTTATACCTCCCTTTGTTTTAATAATTATTAAACTATTATTTCTTATCGTCCTGAATACCTATAATCCTGGTCCCTGTAATCTATCGATAAATGGTGGTAAATAAATAAAGGAATTTACAACCATAGACACTTTTGAAGGGTATGTATCATTTGATTTAAGAAAAAATGTTCAAAAACATACCCCCAGTTTCTGACTAATTTTTCACAATTAAATGTTTGATTTACTTAAAGAAATTGTAATTTAATAGCCAAAGTACTAAAATTACTACTTCATTGTTAAAAATTAAATTTAAGTCAAGTAAATCAGGATATGCTCATATATTTAAATCTAATTATGTTCAACATCGTCATATTATATCGATATTTCATTAAATTATTCATCTTATCTTCAATACGACTATTTCTTTTTAAAACGTGCTCTCTTGAACACTTAATCCTTTCATCACTTTTTTTTCTTTTTGCTTAATTTTTATGAACAAATAAATTAAAATGCGTGAGAAAATTATGTATGAATTAGTAAAAAATATATGAATCTGTAAAAAAATTATTATGTTTTGGCGAAAAGATATTAGATAGCCCTATTAACTTAGAACTTCGTAAAAGTACGTTAAGAAGCACATGCAGTTTTTGGAAATTAGCGCCTAAAGAAAAGTCAAAGAGTGAAATGAAGGTGAATAATTTTGAATGGGAAAAATCTTTTAACGGTAGAAACTCTTATAATTTCTAAAGAATGTTGTCCATATAATACAGGCAGCCATGAACGAGGGTTTACAAAAATTTAAGTTTTAAAGGGTTGAAAGAGGAGGGTTTCAAAATATGTATGGAGGGAAAGTATTACTTCGTCCTATTAACTCGAAACTTTTTAAAAACCATCGAAAAATAAAAAATTACTGGAAACCAAGTTCTAAGAGGTGAAGTAGGGTCTAAAAATTTCTGATGTAATTGTCAAAACGGTTCTATTTATTTTTAATAAATAAACTTTCCATAAGTAAGGCCACTAAGAAGATATTTTTCAAAATTTAAGAAGCAAAATGGGCATTCAAAATTTGTATAAAGAACCCGTTTTTGAATCACCGTTTATTGGACAAGGAGGGATTGAAAATATTAATGCGTATAATTTACGACTAGCGAATGAGATTTTAGTTTTAGACAAAAGATTAGATTTACCCGTCTTTCATAAAATAGGCTCATATGTAGGCATATCTGTAGGGGTATTGAGAAATTTTCAGCTGTCAAAATCCCGTAATGGTGTCACTCTGCAAGTTAAAACTCACTACCTTTCAATGAACAAGTAGTCAAGGTCATTACTTTAACTGAATCTGTTCAAAAGGCAACTATCTGTATATCTGTGCGGCATATTTCACTGAATCCAATGACGTTCATTTTAAATAAAAGAGAATGCTGTTTCTCCTGAAAGATAAAGGAGAAACGCTGAAATTCAAAGAAATTAATTTGAAGCCAAACTCCCACGTTCAGTTTTACGTTGGTAATCCGTAGCCTGGTTTCTTTACAAATGAAAATAAACGCAATTAGTTGAAAGAAAGAAGTACAATTCAAAGAAGTAAGTACCTGCAAACAAAAGAGTATAAGAAATACAATTAAAGACATATGTGTCATGGGACGCCTTGCAGATGTGAAACGTCAACATTTTTTTCACTATTACTTTTACTGTCACAAGTTTAATGCAATACACAGATGTAAACGAGTAAAGCTGTAAGCGTTAGTAAATAAGAAACAATACTGATACACTAACACATACGTAAAGTTCCTCTATATTACACTACACACACTCTGTGTAGTGTAATATAGAGGGAAGCATTAAGCCTGGACGAGTCGACGAGACACGAAGCTGGCCAAATGGCACGTTGCGAGGTGCCCTTAGAACTTTTTAAAATTTCTAAGTCTTTAGACAGTTCACATCAAATGGTTTTATAACTTTCCGCTATATATCAACTGAGATTTCCATATAAACTACTTGTATAATTTTTTTTACATCCGAATATTCGTCGAAAACTACGAGGTTGTACAGATGGACAGATGGATGGATGGACGCGATGAAATTATAGAGATTGCATGTTTTTTACAAAATCTTAAAAATAAATAAAGGGTGTGGTCCAACATAGCTGCTATGAGCAAAAAATTTCTCTTGTCTTCTAAAGTCAGAAATATTATGCAAACATTTAAAGCATCCCATTTTATTTAAGAGTTGCGTAATATTAGCCTACTTTCCAACAGTAGTATGTTTACTTGACACAGGTAAAATTTTTTAATATTCATCTGTAGTTTCATGATGATTTTAAATTTAGAAATAAAAGATAAATTTAAAATAAAATTTATTCCGTCAAAGTTTATACAGCTATAAATAAAGAAGATATTTTTAGCATAAACGGACCAACAATTCGACTAATTTATTCAAATTATAAAAAAAAACGATATTTTAAGCAATATTTACATAAAGTATTTCTAAATTTAACATTACCTAGAACCTCTCCGACGGTAGTGTATTTACATTCATTGTGTACACAGACCCAAGAACCCACTTCAATCAATTAGAGGCGGCGCGCCAGGCATTCGACAAGTTCAAATAATAATTCAAGGATTGAAGTGTTAAATTTTACAACAGGAAAATATTGAGCAAGACTTTTTTGTGTGAAATTTGAGAGACAAGGGTCTCGATGCTTTGCAAATATATTTAGCCAATTCTGCTTTATTCTGCTTTAGGAGTCTCATTTTAAGTACAATATTTGTTAGTAATATAGCTCAACTATTGAAGATTTATTGAAACAAGACAGACTCTTTTATCTGATATATAAATATTTGTATCGGGTATTTGAAATATAATTAATATATTTACATAATGCCGAAACAAGTGAAATATGCAATATAAATCAACTTTTCCTGTAGGTAAATTTTTGGGTACCTTTGTTATATTTTGGGTACCCGAGGGAAGTTTTGAATGACCCTTCATAGAAAATACAGATATTTAGCTACAAAAATATTATTTATTTTTTACTTACGGTAAAGTGAAGAGAAGGGTGAAGTTTTTAGCATGTCTTTATGTGACTACATATAATAATTTTTTTTTTGAAACTCGAAGACTCTTTTGAAAGTCTACAAGAAATAATTTCGAAAAACACGTATATGTATGTATTTCCATATATGTATTTCCATAAGGAAGTTTGGTAAATACATTATTTAAATCGGAACTGTAATTAAGGTAAGAATTTGAAAAGTCAAATTGGAAAATATTTTCATAGGATATGTAGGAAGAAAATATAGAAATAAGACACAATTTTCTTTCGAAACTTCTTCATTGTCGTAGTCGAATTTTTTTTTCGCTTGAGTATAACTTCAACGAAATATGAAAGAGTGCGACTCGAATATTAGTATTTTATTTTCTTAATTGTTTTATTTAATAGTATTCAAGTTTTGGAGAAATTCAATATATTTTTTACCTGTAAGAAATATGCAGAATAATAAATTATTTCATTGAAAAATAAAATTAACATTCGTAATAAATATAAATGTTTAATTTCAAGACTATGCCCTGTTATTATGTAAACTGTTACACGTACTTAAGCAAGCATAAGCATATCATCGTGAAAAGCAGATTACCTGTCATACTTAACAGGTTAGAAAAAAAACAAGTTTCTCACCAACCATACCTTTCATGAAAACCTTAAGATATTGTTCTTCTACTCCGATGAGGCGAGATGATTATAAATCAGTTCAATACGGTGTAATCCAAGTATTCAAAATCCGCTTTAGCTTCACTTTCCACGTTCCATTTTCCTCTCCCATAATATTTTTTCTTTCATTTCCTATATTTTAGTCTTACTCCTAAACACCTCACTAGATATTATAATTAGTTAGCAAATTATTTGTCTAATATATTATCTCCTTTTTAAAAATTAATATATCATATTTTATTATCGTCATATTATGTCTCATCGCCTGTTGTAAATACAATGAGTACATGTTCATCGATGTGAATGAATTAATAGACAAAGTAGTAAAATAAGTTATAGCAGAAAAACCTATTCATAAATATTCACCTTAATTTTAAAAGATAGGTCACTTTTAAATCTTTTTCTACATCATCATAAGCTTTTAACTCTGCACCTAAATGAAGCACATTACTCCCAGGTATTTGATATAACTAACTGAAAAGTTTGCAGCAAACGCTACTTCAATCGCTTTGCCTAAATTAATTGTATTATTTACTTCATATAATAATCTTAGAATTATATAATTCGAATCCCATAAGTACACACTGCGTCTTAAACTAAATGTGGAGCGGGAAAATGAATGTTGGTAAAATGAGAGAAAAAGTATGAGCACAAGCGAACTGCTACCAATATTTTATGGAGTTATAAATGTAAATGTATTTATAATTGAAAATGAAATTTTTCTTTTGCGTGATTTTCATTATTACGATGACCGTTTTTCTCTACACTCCTATGGTATTTAAACAAAGCAGTACACTTCTTAAAAATCGACTACTAAGAACTGATTTGCCTTAAATGTTACCTATATCCGTTTTTTTTTAATTCTGGGTTAAACTGTTACTAACAAGACACTATTTACATTTCAGGATTGACTAAAAATCTAGTAATTGTTACGCTAATGACTTTGCGCACATAGCATTTACGTATGTCTTGAAAAAAACAATCAAATATTGATAAAAATAATTTTGATTTTCTAGTATCATTATTGGTGCGCTAGGCTGAGAATTAATTTTTTTTTTCGAGTGATCATAAACTTATCTTACAAACTTGTTTTCTGGTTTACCTATCAAAATTCGACAAAATTAATACAATGAATTTTTTGCTGTTTTTTTGATCTTGAATAAAATTAATATATTCTACCCGATGTAGTTATTTAATTTCATGAGAACTTTGACATATATTAAAACTTATACCCATTTAGCACTTTTCTAAAACTCATGAGCGGCCTCCGTTGTGCAAACTGATATGAGCCGTTGCTTGTATTAAAAAACTTTATTTCTTTTAAATAATCTACCCACGTAACCACCCATGTAATAACTTATACGTCGTTCTTATAACCATTTTAAAATAACTTTTAGACAAACGTTGGTTATATATTTCTTTAAATTACTATTAAAAAACACTCAGCTTAAATCAGTTGTTTAGGCTATTTTGTTAAGCAAGTGCATTTGTGAAATTGATGTACAAAAAATGCAATAATTCCAATCAACCCAAAAAGAAAAACCTGTGACGTCTGTGTTTATAACACTATTTATAATGTGACGTCTGTGTTTATAATACTTTCGAGAACAAAAAATTAAATAAATACGAGCAATTATTTGTACCGATAAACTAACGCGCAAAACGGAACGCAAAATTTGGTCTGCTTTACCATAGTCGCCTAAAAACCAGCCCCACTTAACGAAATTGATTCTTTAGTAAATTGAAAACGGGGCGGTGCATCGCTTCATTGAAAGTTTACGACTGAATTCAAAACATACCAATAAATTGACAAAAATACACGTGTGTGTGCTATAAGCCATTAACGGATAAATAAATTGTTTTCTTGCCACGTTCACTGCTGACTAATGCTCTCATGAATAAGACATATTCCGAGGGTTGTGCGTACGGAGCCGGGTAACAAATACTGTGATCTTTATTCCCTATCACTTGCTGATCTATATAACTGGCTTACTTACTAGACGATGCCTTCATTTTTGTCTTTAATGATATAAGTGTGTATGAGAATGACGTAAATTAATTAGTTTTAATGGCCGTTGTTATTAACAACCCATGCTAAAACGTATGATGTTTTTGTAATTTCAATAGCAAAATTTCTAATTGTGTGTACTCATAGGATATATATATATATATATATATATATATATATACACATATGTACATATATATATATATATATATATATATATATATATATATATATATATATATGAAAATGTTTACTTTGTTAGTTAAGGCTCATTTTTATTGTGATTCGTGACCTGTATGCATGTTATTACGTATATGTTATTGTCCACATATATACACATTTCATTTTGCAATTGAAAAGGAATTTTGCCAAATACTACAGATTTTAGCAGTGCAGCGTTTGCTTTTAACTGTATTATTTTTAGAGTTCTGTACCTTAAAAGGGAAAACACAACTATTATAAGATCACTCACGTGGCTGTTTATCCGTCAGAAAGCTACTTTTCTTAAAAAACTGCTTGATGTAGAAAGAGAAAATTTACCATGGTAATAAAAAAATTAACTGGCACACACCTCAAGATCTAGAATTTAAAAAAATTATTTGGGAATTGTAGCGGTAAAATGGGGTTTCTGTAAATTCAGAACTGTTAATAGAATTTCTTTTAACTCCATTTATATTACAGGGTATCTCCTGAATTATTATAACGGCCTTAAAAAATGTTTGTTCAAAATTTTAAGTGGAATAATTGAGACATATTGAAAAAAAAATGTTCCTACTTATTTCAGGAATTGAAAATTATGAAAAAATATAATTTTTCAAAGTCTATGCATATGTTGTGTGAAAACTATATAGATAACTCTAGACACCACAATTTTTTAAATATGTACCTCTGGAAGATAAAGTAGGCATTAAATAGTATGTATTAAACTATTTGCATATATTAATATTTAAGTAATTAAAAACTAATGTTGGCATATAGTCTAATACAAATACTATTTATTTTTACATGGCTGTATGCCTATGGAACCCTCGTAGCACGGGCTTCACCGCTACTCGTCTGATGTTTTTAAACCGCTGTGTGTCACATATATTTAATGTACGTTGTTTCATGTATTGTTTATAAAAAATATTTCATTTCTATGGTACGTAACTACTACGATACGTAAATATCTAAAAATATTACTACATCAGAATGTTTATAAACGCATGCGAGTTCCTGCTTAATCAGTTGAAAACTCCGGATTCACTGGCTCATAGTGTTCTCTTACAACTGGGACGTGAACTGTAATATGCAATAACCTTCAGTAGTATTAAAATAGGGTGAATTTATGAAGTATAAGTGTACTTGAGGTTAATTTTTGTCGACCCTTGTTACTTTTTAACAAACAAAGTGGGTAAAGTGGGGTCTGGCTCGTGCGGATTGTTTCGTATCTAGTTTGTGGTGAATTTACTTTGTTTATCATGAGTAATTATTAATATGGGATTCCTGACATAATATATATTTAAACGTACCTAATATAATTATATATGGAAATATATATATATATATATATATATATATAATTGTTAATATATCAAAAACTATGACATCAACAAATATTGTTATAGTTTTTCTACAGCCTCTGTGTAGGCTTTTGAAAGCTCATTTTTTTTCATAATTTTAGGGTGAATAGTTTCCGCAATATAGTACGAAATATAAAATGTGTTATAAAGGATAAACTGTTTATAATCATGAAAAGTTGATAAATATCCTTGAGACCCTCATAACTAATTATTTCAAACTATATCCTTTAGTCTATATGGAATTTTAATATCTTTTTCGAATATTTGATTGGGTTTATATAGAAAGACGTACAGATTAATATGCTTTGTTGCCATGCCCAAATATAAAGTTTATACATCAATATTTATTAGTTAAAATACATAGCCACAAAAATTGCAAAAAAATAGAATCTTGAAGATACTCTTTAAGCACTATGAAATTTTAAATTATTTTATTTTGGACACTATACAATCTGCCAGTAAACTCGAAGGGTTATTGAGTAGGGCCAACATTTCCCGAATGTGTATTTTTAAAGTACACCAAAACATGTTTTAGGCAGGATGTCATTTTTATACTATCGTTGTTAAATATTATCAAATGTATTTAAAAAATGACGGCAAAAAAATTAAAGTCTAAACAATCGATGGAAGTAAAATTATATTTCACATGAGTGCGAAAAACATTTAATGGGTAGGCTACATGGTCTATAATACAATATATTGGAAGTTTCAAAGTGCATAAAGAATATTTTCCGGGGCATATTTTTTGGAACTTTTGTAGTTGCGCATTAGTAAAATAACCGAAAATCCTTTGCCAATATATTAATTCCCCATTATGCTAATGTACAGATAATAGCGTGCAAAATCTCGTTGTGCCTAAAATGTGTTCTCCGAATTCATCACGAACTTTGCGACTATAACACCCAAGTCCTACCTACACCTTTACATGCTGGAATGGTACTCTTAAAATTGCTGATTATTATGTATACATAGTGAAAACTGTCTAGTTAGGTGAACCTAAATTCGAGGAAACGCTTAATTAGAGAATTCAAATTTAGATAGTAGATATAACAATATTTCCCAAATCTGCATTTCCCATTCAAAATACCCTTGAAGATAAAAATTTTAAGCCAGTTTGTTTTGTCAATGATAACGTATGGAAATGAGACATAGTCGCTTGCTATTGGTCTCGTAAAAAGGCACTCAGTAAAGTATGGAAAGAGCTATGCTCAGGGTTTCTCTAAGAGATAAGATCCGTAATGAAAAGATCAGTAAGCGAACTAGGTTCGCCGCATAGCTTGTAGGTTTGGCAGACGGAAGTATTTAGACGTTGGAAGACTTAACTAGCGCGAAAAGGTTAAGGAGTGTTTACGATATGGTATTATGCCCATGGTGCTCTTTCACTTACGCCTATATATCAATTTATTTGAATATTTAGAGTACTTGTAAATCTGTCTTTATAACGGCCTTACGCTAATTCAACCGCTTATAATGCTTTTTAATTTAATATCTATACATGTTAAGATACTGTTTTTCATGACATTAAAAATAAGTTACACGTCAAAACATTTTATTACATTATTGTGATATAAGGAAATTATAAATATATTAAAATAAAATCTACACGATTCTTAATTTATACGGAACTACCAATAGCTATGCAGAAAGTTAATAAAATACCAACAATGTCACAACACTGCCGCCACTGTAGATGACGGACGTGATGGTTCAACCAAACAACGTTTACATTGTTGACGTAAAAAGACATCTACAATTCTTAATCCAAATTAATCAGTTTACACAGAACCATGTACGAAGGAATACGCGAGTGAGTGCGGGAAATGTAGTAAAGTGAACGAACTTGTATTGGATATATTTGGCGTTAATTTTGTAGAAATTCATTATTCACAATTAAATAAGACTACGTGATGTAGTATTATTTCTACTTTCTTTAATTTCTTTACCACGACCTAGGTTTCGTTGTATTACAACATCTTCAGGTGGGATATTAGCAAAGATCCTTGATTGATTTGCTAATATCCCACCTGAAGATGTTATAATACAACGAAACCTAGGTCGTGGTAAAGAAATTAAAGAAAGTAGAAATAATACTACATCACGTAGTTTCATTTAATTGTGAAAAAACTTGATTATGATGTTTGTACATTTTTTTTGCAGTTTTTCATGTAATACGATTAGCTAATTTAACTAAGACTTAGTTTTTATCACACGCGAATACTAAGTAAATTATAAAATAAATATATTTAAAAAATGTTTTACTGCCGACAAAAGCTATCAAATTTCACACTTGTTTCCGGAACTGTTTCTGCTAACTTCCCTTTTTAAGTTTGCTTTTCTGTTTTTTCATCTTTATTGAAATTAAATTTGTTTAGTTACTTCGGAATAAATCTATTTTGTTGAAACTGTGTAACACTTGAGAAAACAAGTTCTAAATGAAATGGAAAGAAACGGTTAAAAAGTTAATAGTTGTAAAAAATATAGTAGTCCATTATACATTATTTAATAATACAGTGTGATAAAATACATAACCACAAAAATTGCAAAAAAATTTAATCTTGAAGATACTCTTTAAGCAATATGAAATTTTAAATTATTTTATTTTGGACTCTATAAAATTTGAAAGTTTTTATTTAATAATGTTTATTTTCATAATGTTTTATTGTTAGGGATATTGTCTGCCACTCCCACGATGTCTTACCAAATTTCTCTGCTTAACGTCAGTATAATGCACTCGCGCAAGTGGACACCCTGTGCAGATTTAATTTAGTAATTTTATCACGTATATCCTCTAGGAGCAGTCCATAAGGCGTTCTATGGAAACATAAGGCATTCTATGGAACATAAGGCGTATGAATAAGGCGTTCTACGCACCATAAGGCGTTCTATGGAACTCTCGTTCCGTCTCGCGACTTGGCCAAAAGATCAGGGTATCGAAGATTGGACTAAGAGCGATAGGGACTGTTTCACGTCGAGTTTTTCAAGTGTGGACAATGCAATATATGTGCAAACACACACACACGCACAGATGCACGCATGCACGTACGCGCGCACAGGAGATATTTACCTAGTTTCAGAAGATATTTGCCAAAAAAATCCATTTTTCGTGGATTTATATATGTAGACAAACACAGACACATATAATATATATATATATATATATATATATATATATATAGCAAACGGCGAGTAGGTACTTCTATATGATCCCTTTTCTTCCTTCCCACCTTCTGTGAAAAGGAAGGAATCATATCTCAATATAAATTCCCATTGACACTTATTTTTCCGTTCCCTATACTCTTAATCTGACCGACTAAGGTAATATAACAATACATTTGACGGGACCACCAGCCTAAAGAAGGTCAAGAAGTTGTTGTGAGCCAAAATATTCCCTAAAACCTCTAAAGCACAACGAAGCTCAGATTATCAACCATTGGGCTCTAAAGTATAACCAAGAAACTTAAAAAATAAAAATGAGTTAAACTGAAAAATAACTTATAATTTATGTCAGTAGTGGAAAAAGCCAGTGGGCAACTGCAGACTGAGATGTGAAAACCCCAGCTAAATTGACAAAATTGCTCAAACAACCGAAAAAAAAACAAATTGATTCATTTACGCTCAAAGTTTTTGAAACCGCCCGTTCATTGTTTGTTTAAGAATTACGAGCAGGCAAAATCAAAAAAATTTACGGCGAATAACTTTATTGAACTAATAATAAATAAAACTTTTTAAGCCATTACCATAAAAAAATTAATTTCCAAAAATTTCTTTATACCTATTTCGTATAAAATTCGTAAAAAAGTAATAAACTAATAACGTAATAATAATATTCTCATGCGGTATATGATATTCGAAAAAAAATCAAATAATTTATTTACGTCTCTTAAATTTTCATTTAAACAATTTTCAGTTATTGAATATATTTGGCGTTAATTTTGTAGAAATTCATTATTCACAATTAAATGAAGCTACGTGATGTAGTATTATTTCTACTTTCTTTCATTTCTTTACCACGACCTAGGTTTCGTTGTATTACAACATCTCCAGGTGGGATATTAGCAAAGAAATCTTTGCTAATATCCCACCTGAAGATGTTGTAATACAACGAAACCTAGGTCCTGGTAAAGAAATTAAAGAAAGTAGAAATAATACTACATCACGTAGTTTCATTTAATTGGGGAAAATTTTCTGTGTTAATTATTGAAATATATTTCAATAATTGTTTGCTTTATCATTACTCCAAATTTGATGTCTCTCTGTTGAGTAGTTTATAACAAAATGACTGTAACCGACGAACACATTGTGGACATGTGAGTGGTCTTATATAGGTTTCATTCTTTTTTTTAAATTCGAACCACTAAAAACTAATTCAAATTTGCTCTTTTAGAAATAATGAAGGGATTTTGGGAGAAAAATTTATTTCACCTCATATATTTGAAAATAAAAAAAAATGTTATTTCTTTTATCTTGTTTTTTATTCTGTAGTTCTGTAGAAGAAGATTTCTTTAATTATTATTTCGTTTAATAAATGATTTCATTCTCTGAATTTTATCTCGAATGTTAACTATTTTGCTATTGTCCTGTATTATAATATGGTATCGATTTCTCAGTACAAAACTGGAATATCATCTATGTTTCAGTGTTGTTTTAAGGAGTCGATGTCGAGTAAACGTTCTTATAATTTTCAGATTAAATATTATTAATTTTCTGAAATGCTTTCTCTTTGTAATTTACCACTAAATTCACCTCGGTACTGGTGAGAGTCCTATCACCCTATAAATATTTTAATATTATATGACAGCCGGTTTAATTGTATTTAAGCTATGTCAGCTCTTGAGGAGGGACCATCCACTTTTCCTGTCATGGTTAATCAAAGGAAATCTTAGTGCAATATTAGCTCTATAAATAAAATTCAATTTTGATGGCGTAAAGAGGTACATAGGCCGCAAGAAGCGACCTAATTTTATTTAATACTGGAAGTATGTTACAAAGTTTCGGCATGTTGTGCTGTAATTATTTGTTATTTGGAGATTTGCTTGAATAGTAAATTTTCATTCAAATATTGAATTAAAATTTTATATTTATTCAATTCTAAATTATTTTGTAACTCAGTCTTTCCGTAACTCAGTCTATATGAATTACTCTCATGCCGGATACTGAGATTTATATCTCCAAAAAATTTTACAAATTTTTCCAGTACTGAAAAGGAAGGTTCTCAAACTTTTTTCTGTGCATAAACTTCTTAAGGCTATTTAAAAAAAACAAATTGAAGTCTAATAACTTTTTTAAGAAAGAATTCCAATTCAGTTGTATATCTATTTTAAGGAATTAATAAATCTGCCAGAAGTTGATTTAAAATAATATGAGGAATTTGATTAGATTAGATTTTATTTATATTGTAAGGTTAAAGCTCGGTTTTGTAAACAAAATTGTTTTAGGATAAACCAATATCCGACAACATACATTCATCGTCCATTAAACTATTGAAAAGTCGTCTGAAAAATCATACCTACCCTGACTTTTTTGTTACATACCATATCGTTTTGTACCACTTTGATTTTTCTTCTTGTGTTCCCTAACTTTCATTCCGGGTACCCTTAAATCCTGGTCTAAAACTCATCCCGGTATATTAAAATAAAATTATTTATGTGTTTTCCGTTCTTCCTAAAAAAATTGCACTGTAACACTGACTGACTGGGAGGAATTGCTCCTGAAACAACAAATTTGCTTAATAATTATTCCTTAAAGAAAATGAAGAAAAAAATATTTATCTCTTCAACACTCGAAAAAGTTTTTGAAAGGAATTGCAGATTTAAAAGGAATGAACTACATCAGAGTAGTTAACTGGACGACAGATCTTTTGATATATGTTTAAGGAAATTTTTATCCACTTTCCAGTATACAAAATGAATATCGCGGTACGATATTTTTATTTAGTTTCCAAAACTTAGTTCAAGAAATAGAAGTCTTAAGGAATAGAAGTCTCCTTATTTTCCAATTTTAACATTACATAACCTTAAATAACATTATTATTTATTTTAAAATGTTATGAGTATTATAGCTTAATTAGGAATATGTGGAGGCTTCATTAATACTAAAAGTGTTAGGAACCCTAAAACTTATCTATATTATACCAAAGTACCTTCGTTAAAGATACAGCCTCTGTTGCCAACGCTGCTAACAAAAGTTTACTGGTTAGACAGAACAATATGATAGACGATAAATAAAATAAATAAATTTTCACTATATTTTATGCCTTTAATTTTTCATATGGTTTAGAGTCGGGAGAATCCATAATTTTAAAAATAAAATTGATGTTTTATTAATTGCTTAAGGATTAGAAGTCTCCTTATTTATCCTTTGCATTCGATTATGTCTCTTAATATATTTGAAATAAATTTAATTATTAATAATACAAATTAATTTTTATTAATAATACAAATGCATTTTAACTAATCAGGACCGATAAATAGAGAGTTTTATTGTGTATAAATAAACATGTCAATCAACAGAAGGGTTACAGAAGTTTAATTGTACTTTTTAAGGTTAGAATAAACCATAGGCACAATGACTTTTAATTACTTTCGAAAACAGATTTATGAAAGTAAAATCAAAATTAATAAGAAAATTCTTGTATAATGAGAAATCAATTCTGATATGTTCCTCAAATACTCTTCAAATATTTTATAATTATATAAAAAATAATTAAATGAGCATTTAGAAATCCATTTAGCTGTGTAGCGAAAACTACTTTTTTTGATTCCGCTTCCTATTTGCCCATTTTTTGAATAATTAAACTAGATTCATCTTTCGGTTATCATCACGCTACTCGAAACTCAAAAAAATATTACTAATTTCGAGTAGTGTAAAACATAAGGAGTTAAACTTAACCATACGTTTATAGTAACGTCAGCAAAGCCGTTTGCAAAGTCAGAAATCAGCGTCGATATAAATGAATGCATGCCGTTTCCTTTGGGTGTTTACTGAGCCTCTTCAAAAATTTTAATCATTCTATTTAAAAAGCATATGCTTAAATCATCTCTTAACCGATTTAGGACTGTGTTTATATATATGAAGGAAACTTATTCCGAGGAAATCACATAAATTATATGTGAGAAATATAGTAATAACAGCTTTACACATAACAAGCCGAAAGTCTAAATAATCGCTAGAAGTGAAATTTTATTTCAAATGCATGTGAATAAAGTCTTATGTACAGGCAGGAGTAAAAGACAGAATGTCATTAGACAGCTGTCAGGGCCTCATCCCGTCGTATTGTAATTGGCTACATTTTTGTCAAAATGAGCATCTCAATATTTTACGTTATGCATTTTGATTATTGACAGTTTTTTTACAGTTTATATTACAATTTTTTACTTAATTGTGAAGCAAATCACTTAATCATCTATACTTTAATCTATCTCGGATGTGAATAAAATATAATATAATTTTTAACTTACTTCAATTGCTAATTTTTATAATTGACATGATAAATTTATCATCATAATATTAATAATCAATAAGCTAAAAAGTGAATTTAGCGAAATTAAAAAAAAAATTCACAATAGTTTGAAAATAATTTTCGTAGATTGCGCGAGTGGTTTACCAACGTACTGGTCTTGTGGTCTCTCTAGCAGCCGATTATAACACGGCGGAACAAGGTCATGGCAGCTTCCAAATAAGGTTTCTATATCAATATGTAATTCTATTGCCAATGCCTTCCCTTAATACTTTTTGACGAGCTTTTATGAAAGCTAATTTCGCTTCTGCTTTTGAGGTTATTTAAAATCCCCATTCTTTCCTCTTTTTTCGCTATTACCTAAAACCCCTATTTTTAACGAAATTTTTGTTAATTTCTTTATTAAAATTTAGTCAAGATAATATAAAAATCACATCCTGCCTAAAATATGTTTTGTCATAATTCAAAAATACAAATTCGGAGCTTTTTAGTCACATTCAATATCACTTCAAATTTTCTGGCTGTTTTGTTTTCATATTTAATAGAGTCTAAGATAAAATGTTTAAAATTTTCAACACACTTAAATAATATCTTCAAGAGATTATTTTTTTGGAATTTTTAAGCTATGCATTTTAAGTTATGAATATTGATGCAGAAACTACATATTGTGGCATAGCAACAAAGAATGTTAATCTGCACGTATTTCAATATCAACAAAATAAAATATTGGAAAAACATATTAAAGTTCTAGATGAACTATAGGATATAGTTTGAAATAAGTAGTTATTAGGGTCTCAAGGATATTTATTAACTTTTTCATAATTCTAAGCAGCTTATCTTTTGATATATGTAGGAATACATGCACAATAACACATACTATATTTCCGAAACTACTGACACTAAAATTATAAAAAAACTAAGTTTTCAGGAGCCTCGAAAAAGGCTGTATAAAAACTATAACAATTATGACTGATGTCATAGTTTTTGAGATTGACTATATTTGTCTCCATATACTAGTTATAATTAAATTTTGGCGAGTCATTCTATATTAATAATGACTCATATTAAATATACGTAAATAGTATGTAAGGATACTTCAATGGGAATGTGAGTTCATTCACATTCTCATCGAAGATCAATATAATAAATATCTTAAAGGGACCACGTACCTAAGCTCTCGATATCGAAACGGCAAATCTCGTTTACTTTTATTTCTCACTATGTTATTAAAAAAGTTCTTAAAACAAAAAATCGTGTTCTAAAAATTGTTACCGAGTACGCAATAGACAAACGGTGTAGTGAATTAATTCATTTTTTGTACATTTTCCTTTTCGTATATATTTTTATGAATATGGACAAAATCAGCGATAGATACGAGTTTACGGTTTTATTGATAGTAATAGTTAAAAACTCTAGTGGTTCTAGAATAGTTTGTATACACTGGTCAGAAACTAGTAAAGTGAGACTACAAGAAACTAATTTTAGAAAGAATTTTTTTTTGCACCGCGTTCCCCAATTATGAAAGTGACTTCAGAAAACTCATTTTTCTTTTACTAAAATGCTCCACCGTTTGCTGTATTTAGCGGTCCACATAACATAAAGAATTATACTAACTTTATGGTATGGTAGCTGTCCAATCTGCTTTAGTTGTGAAATTATATATATATATATATATATATATATATATATATATATGCATGAATAAACTTGACATACTTATATTACGGAGGGTTACGTTATTTACACGTATTGTAAAATTTAATCTATCATTGTGTCCATCTGTTTGGCCTCTTATGACCAGATACTATTGAGCGGATTATGACTTTATTCCACAATATTATAGATTTATAATTTCTTCTTGGTCTTAATCTGAGCTTTATTCATTTGGTTTATTTAAAGGATTTATTTCGATAAAAGGTACAAAATCAAATGCATGAAGGTAGCTAACGGAATGCACTCCGTTAAAAAGCTTACTGACTGATGTAGTTTAGATGGATTTGCTGTTATAATGTGAGTTTTGCCAGGGAGAGATTATACTTTTGAATAACCATAGCACCAGAATTTAAGTTTAGTACTATCTTCTTCTTCTCCACAACATGACAGGAACAGAAATGGGCAACAGGGCGACGAGATAAGGGAATTCGGCACATCAAAAGCATGTCGGTAGAGTGAATCATTCTTTTTAAGTGATCATGTGTCCATTTATTTGTGTCGCTGTCGTTCTGAAAAAGTTCTGTCAAAAGTTCTGTAAAAAGTCTGTCAAACGTAAACCTTCATTATTATATTGGTTAAAGTTCATGGGTTATTCTTACGAGAAGAATAATTTGACACTTACTTGTTTAGGCTACCTACTCAATTTTTCACTTGTATGTAATATTTTACATAAAACAATTTTGTTTCCTTTTGCTTGTCATCATATTCATTAAATAGTAACATAGGTTTAGTTAACTTAGTTACTATTATTTAAACGGACAACAATATTTCCATGTGTTACGTTAGGTACTTGATGGATGAGGTATATAATAAATTATTAAAATTGTGTCGTTTATTTAGTAACCGATGTGAATGATTTGACAACATTGGATGTAAGAAAAATCCTATAATTCTATAAGAATAATAATTAATATATATATATATATATATATAAATATATATATATGTGTATATATATATATATATATATATATATATATATATATATATATATATATATGGAGTGTAGGTACTTTTCTTTGACGAATTTTTAATAAAAAGTTATCAGAGTGAACCCCCAGGGGCTTTTAATGATAGAGGAGGGGTTGATAATGGAAACTTCTCAACGATTAACAGTTACCTAAGTTTATGATAGTTTTATTTACTTCCGAAAACCATTTCATTACATATTCAATTGGGGTGATATGATCTTGGTGGAACGAAGTGGCTGAAGGAACTTCTCAATAGCTAAAAGCTGGAGTTCTGGGCTCGTTTCTTTTTTTTCAGTAAATTTTTTGATTACAAAAGTATGGATTTATTTTTTTGCTTTAATTTTTTTGGTGTAATTTATTGTAACCGTAAATTTTCCTGTCAAGATATTTAATAGTCCGATTGGATAATTCTTTTAGTTAGTAGCGTTTCGAATTCTTTTAGTTAGAATTTTTTATCTTGTCTGTATGTCTGCCAAAATGTTTTTTCTTAGAAACTGCTTAAGGTATCAAGTTAAATTTACTATCATAACTGATATTGTTAAAAAACCTTATATTTTTGGAAAATATTCAAGTTTTAGTTTACATAAGAAAAGATGTAGTCCTTTAAAACGTGTTTTTATAAATTTTTGTAACAGTCTGACTCACTGATCATCAAAACCTATTCTTATTATTCTTCTGGTCGACGTACAATCTCGAAATCCAGCGTCATGGTAGATCTTATAGCACTAGTAAAACGAAAAATGAAAATCGTTCATTTCAATTCTATAATCCATATATTAATATTATATACCCTTAAATGACATTTTGTGCTTAATTGTGTACTATACCGATTAGTGCCTATCAGTTTTTAGGGTTCCTTAGCCATATGGCAAAAACGGAAAACTTATCATATAATATAGGGCTGTTTCTTCGTATATCACAGCCATTTTATTCGGAAAGTTTTGGCACTATATAGATGAAATTTGGACTGTAAATGTCTTCCATGAAAATAGTTGAATTAAGAAAAAAAATATTACAGGTGTCACTCCATATATGTAAACGAGGGATGAAAAAAGGCGTATCGAATATTACGAAAATTGGTTTGATTAACATATGTTGTGTAGTTTTTGAGATATGGGATATTTTCCGTACCAATGGCAACAACAACTTTAATTTTCATAAAATTATAGGTTCCGTTGTTGTTCGAGAAATATTAACATATATATTATTTGATGCTACCGTTTATGTTATAATTATTGTTATAAACTTCATTTTGTGTGCCAGTGTAGAACATAATTGTATTAAAGTTGTGTAATATATATTTTTTTTCATAACATCCCAGAATATTTTTAGATGAAAACTGGCGAACAGAATATGTACACTTTATCACATATTTATTAAAATATATACATACCAGTGTAATGACATGTTTTTGACGTATTTAGAAGAAATTTGTTTCAAATACATTTAGTAAAGATTATTTTTGAATATTTTATTTAATATTCTACGCATTTTTACATATAAATTTTGCCCAGTAGTAATGTTAATATTAAGAATTAGAAATATAATTTCTTTACGATTACAAGATGGCCCTGACATTTAGTGCAAGCTGCTACAATTAATTTTGAATCATTGTGATTAATACATCGTCATAAGTAATTACATCTGTGGTAAACCATATTTAATTTTCCCTACGGAAAATATCTAGCCTTTTTAATACGTAGCTTATACGCTTAGACAATTTTGAAATTAAAAAAAAATACAAAGAAGATTTGAAATGTATTTCACAGTGCATAACGAGGTTACTTGCTATGTATCGCACATGTGACACTAGAGTCTACAGGAAATTAATCAAAAGAAATTATTAAACACACTTTAAAATAACAATCCTACGATATCCTTATGTGTAACGATTTAAATGCTCGCCTCTTTTGCCCAAAAACTATTAAAACCTCAATAATGGAACGAAAAGTCGTATATCATTATCGGTAACTTTGATAAAATTTTCTATGTACATTTTTAGTTTAGTTTGTACGTTAGTAACGTGGATTTTAAAAATAATAAAGATGCGAAATAGCGCAATTTGACATACATCTGAACTTTCTAATTCATTGCTATCGCTAGCCGTAATTTTAACTGACCTGGGCAAGTTTAATTTTTTAGAGTTTTTGCCAAAAGTACAATCTCTATACGAATAAACTCTAAAACATATAATAATTTGTTTAATAGAAGAAGAAACAGAATAAACTATAAAAGATACAAACAACTAAAAGAAAAGTCATATATTCATATATTATAAGTTTGTTTATTTAATACGTCCGTCGAACTGCCGGGACTCCTTGAGAGGTTTGGAATGAAATAAGCTCATTTTCTATAGATATTTTAGAGCAATATTCAGAGCGACATTGGTTTAATTCAAATTAGCCTCTACACCTGATCTTCTCACAAAGTCAGAAAAATGTAAAATTTAATTTTCTTGCACGAGACTCGTACTCCAGTTTATGGAAATGAATTTTTAGCTTTATTAAATACAGAAAATTTTCATTTTTATTGATTAAAGTATGATATTATAGCATTCTAGGGTAATAGGTAAACTTTATAACCACGGGAAGAGGTTGCTGTCTCAGATAGTTTTGGCATTGTCAACCATGTATTCCAGCCAGAAATCGTAAATTCTCACACAATATCATCAATAACGACTAACATATTTTCTGATATTAGGAAACTGAATTTTTCTTATTATTTAAAGAATAATGCTCTACCAAAATTTCTGTACTGTAAACTTGTTAGAAGAAAGCGATGACACATTTATTCAATTAGTTTTCGCTGAAGCTACTTGCTATTTACAAAAAAAGATGAGAATTTGTTTTCATTTTACGTTTTCTGGACGGTTCTTTGAAAAATTACATCGAATAATTCCCAAGAGATCTAAATATAAAAATTTCAGAGGGCGGTGTGCATTAGTAAACTTTCAATAAAAATAATATATCGTTACTTCTCATTCTTTCCACCACGATTTCAAAAATAACCTTATAACCTTGTCAACCAATTTCAAAATCATTAAATTAGAAACTTCTGAGCGAATGCAATATTATAGATCCCAAATTTATATTTCGAGTATTATTCCATGTTAGAAATGTAAAAACTAAGATGAAACATGCATGGTCACCTCTACATGGGTTAATTATTGCTTTGAATACAGTAAGACTGTAGCGAATTTTAATAATATGTTTGAATACTTTTTCATCAGAAGATATGTCACGCGTGAAATCATGCAACGTTTTTAAAAAATCATTAAGTTATAAAATGTGACGTACCATATAATACGTAATATTTCAAGGATTTCGTAGTTAACTTTAAATGAGTCACTTTATCGTGATTTTCTTTAAAATATCTTCTGGACAGAAAATCTTCCACTTTTTACTTACCACGCCGCCTGACATCTCGCATTTGATATTTATGGTTACATATATAATTTAAAAATATTACCCCAATTACAATATTGTAATTGTCAATACGAATATTAAAAACGTATGAAATAAATTAGGGCTTCCGGTAAATTTTCTAAAATATGCATCACAAAATATATTCATTTTCTAAAATAGTCTAATATCTCTTTTGATTACGGCAGAACTCTATTTGTAGTAGCGAGTATAGCAATACTATGTTAAGGCATCATTCAATATTAAGAAATAACTCATAATTACACAGTTGAATGGTGTTTATGGTAAAATAAAAATAATAACTTATGTACATTATCTCTAACAACAGGAAATAAGGCGCTCGTCGAAATTTAAAAAAATTACATTTGACTAAGACTAAAATATATTTCTGTGATAGTTTTGATTAAAAGTGGTGTTGTATTAAATCGAAATAATTAATAAAACCAATAGAAACTTAACATCTTCTTGATATATATCTTAATATACCATATGAAAACCAAAGTAGCAAAAAAAAATGTCTTTTTTTTATTGTATTTTTTTAATTACTCCTTTTCTTATATTAGAAGATGTTATAATAAATTAGTTCTTGCATTAGATGTGACAATAAATTAGTCATATAGTTATTTCATTATTGCCTTTATGCTTAGTTTTACAAATAATAAATAAGACTTCATCAATAAAATGTGTTAAGATAAGTATAAGTAAAAATATAAGAATCAACATGACAAGCAAGATTGTTTTCCAAAAGAAATACAATAAAATAAACGAAAATACGACCTTATTTTCTACAATTTGTCAAAGTTAATCGACAGAATTGTATGATTATTTATAGGAAAGTCGAATTTCAAGTTTCCACAGCGAACTTCACAATTCCATCATTAACCCTTAACCACCTAGCGTCGGTCACAATGACTCCAGACGATATATTTTTTTAAATATTTCCGTTATTACGCGGGCCACGCGCCTGTGACTCTATGTACTCTTTCCCCTCCCTCCCCAGTTTGCGCCCTGCGATCGACCAAGCGACACGTGCGTGCAGTAAAAAAATACAGGTAAATATATTTCGTATGCGGTCATGGTGACCGACGTTAAGTTGTTATGTTACTTTTAGTGTTAAGATTTTCTTGATGTTTTTTAGGTTTATCATGTCTGAACGTGATCGAAATATCAGTAGATAGTTAGAAGAGTGTGACTCAGATTCTGAGGATCAAAGGGACGTGTCGGAATTACCAAATGAAGACTGCAGTGACGAAGAAGATGTACCATTAGACCACGTCATTGATGGTGAGTGTCAATCGGACTCTGAAATTGATGTTGACGAGTTAAATGAAGATGATGATAATGATGATCTGCCAGTTGATGATGCATCTTCCGATGATGAAGTTCCATTGGCAATATACCGGAAGTATTTCGGAAGAAATCGGTTCCGTTGGTCATCTCAACCTCCGGTTTCGCGATCAAGGACTTTGCAACACCACATCGTTCGACAACCTCCAGGATTGAAAATGAATTTCAGAGATGTTTTGAACAGAAATACAACACCATCCGATTTATGGCAGTTATTTTTTACTGCTGATATGTTAGAAGAAATCGTAAAGCATACTAACGAAAAAATTAGAAAGATAAGACCTAACTATCAAAACCAGACATGTGTTCAAGACCTCGACGTAATGGAGCTAAAGGCTTTTATCGGTATGTTGCACTGTACCACAATTTTCAAAGAGAACCACACACATTACACATATTGGTACAGCACAGATGGCACACGAAGAGAGATTTATCGTTGTATAATGAGCAAGAACAGGTTCGAAACATTGCTGAATTGCCTTTGTTTTGATATTGCGAGCACCAGAGATGAACGCCGTACACTGATAAAGCTGCACCTATATCTCAGCTGTTTGATAAGCTGATACAAAACTACAAAAAAGTTTGTTCAATAGGCAGTTACGCTCGTATTGAAGAGATGTTGGTGGCTTTCTGTGGGAGGTGCAGCTTCAAAATGTACATGCCAAAAAAACCCAACAAATATGGGTTAAAAGTTATGTGCATGACTGACGCCAAAAACGGATACCTTGTGGATGGCTACCTATACTTGGGAAAAGACTCAGATGGCCAAAGCTTGCCCACGGCAAACCCACGCAAACAGTTTTGAGATTGGTTGCGTCGATTGAAGGAACCCACAGAAATATTACGACTGATAATTAGTTTACTTCTGTGGAGCTAATGAACATCCTTAAGCAAAAACAGCTGACCTCATCGGGACCCGATGACCTGGCCGTCATCGGGACGTTGCCACTTTTATTTTTGGATTCACGTCAGATGCAACATTGTTATCATTTGTACCAAAGCAAAACAAATCCGTGCTTGTTCTCTCCAGCATGCATCACTCACCAACCATCGATCCACAAAAGCAAAAGCCAGAAATTAAAACTTTTTATAATAGCACCAAAGGTGGCGTCGATACATTAGATCAGAAATGTGCCATTTACTCTTCCATTTACACTTCACGACGCACACAGCGCCGTCCAATGGTTGTCTTCTACAGAATGCTGGATGTATCTGCAGCAAATGAATACATCATCAGCAGCATGAACCAATCTCAAAGAAAGGTACCCAGACTGAATTTCATGAAACAACTGGCTGAAGATCTTATCAAACCCCATTTAAGACGTCGAGCGAACCAGTTTGGATTGCAAAGGGAATTTCAGAGCGCTATTCGCCGGGTTCTCAAAATAGAAGAAGAACTCAGAACATCTTCGGCAGAGAGCTCTGACAAATTAGAAACACGTAAAACTTGCTCAACGTGTGACCTTATAAAAAAGCGTAAAACATTTCATTTGTGTTATCAGTGCAAAAATCCAATTTGCGTTGAATGTTCTCAAAAAATGTGTGTTGGCTGCCGCGAGAAATTGTGCATGTTAGGGGGCTATAATTTTGTAATGATTGTGATTTAATTGTGTCAATGATAGTTTTATATAAGTGGTTATATATTTAACTTAATAAAAATAATTAAAAATAAGTAGTCTCATTGATTGTTATTGCCTAATTAGAAAACCTATAATTTGTTAAAATATTTGTAAGTCAACTTTTATTAATAGTAATAAGAAGTAAGAAGTGTTAATTTGAAGAGTTTATTGAAACAATTTAAAATAAAAACAACTGAAGAAAATGATGTAGTTTACATTTTTGCCAATTTATGATTTTTTAACCTTCATAATAGTACTTATATGCAAACCGTCACCATGACCGACGTTAGGTGGATGTGTTACTAGAATACACGTTAGGTGGCTAAGGGTTAACTCGATAACAAATTTTTCAATATTTCTTATGTTTATTAAAGGCCACAGCGGATGTTTATTCGGATTTGTAAGGAGATATAATGTTATATTGAATCGCATTAAATATCTTCGTTAACTTTATGAATAAATATCGAATTTTATATTGATTAGTTTGTTGTTTTTTCTCAGAATATCTGTAGAAATTTTGTTCTTCATGTCATAAAAAAGTACTTTGTCTAGATGGGAACTAATCTTAATTAAGTGTAGTTAGTTATAAGAAGGCAATTTTTTTAATAGTTGTGGACATTGCTAAATTTACGTAAAATCTATATTAATATGGAAAGTTAATGTAATAAATTAAATCTCGATGTAAATTTTTCAAGCGGATCTTGAATATGTATCGTGATAGATAATTTTTTATTAATTTATTTCTACAATTTTTTAGCGTAGATATTTTTTGTGAATATTTCACGTTTTTTTAAAAATCGTGCTAAAATGTATTCTGGTAACTTTGTTGAAATGATTAATAAGCATTTATGCCCAGAAGGTTGGAGATTTTTTATTTAATATAAAAACCCTTTCAATAGATACAATTTCCTCCACAATTCTTTTAATTATCTCTCCAGCATGAGTTTCTAAATTACGAGAACTAAGTCTCTCATTTTGAAAATCTTGTGATAACCTAATATTTCAACATACACAGCATTCTTGGTAATAAATGAATAGAAATTTTGTACCAACAATGACTTTTCGGGGTTCTTATTTCGATGAATGCATAAAATTAGATTCATTTTTCAATATTAGTGCAGAGATTCGGTATTGTTTTTTTTTCCTCAACTAGATCTAGTTGCATGTGGCCAGAATTTTCATTTTATCGAATTTTTATTTTAAAAATTTTATGAACAACATTTTTATTTGTTGTCGTTTTACTACTAACAGTTATTCAAAATGTTTAACTTAAATACAATTAAGTAAATAATTCTATTTAAGATTAAAATTTTGAACAAAAATTGAGCAAAACACAAGCGAAAAATTGGTTTCTCCATAATTATTTTAATTCAAATCGAAAGAGTGAATTTTTTCAAATCAAAACTCATAAGGTTTGTTTAGAAAATTACCAAGAAGTCCGCTGTAGTAAAGCAAGGGAAGATAAACCTATTGATAGTGGACTTCGTTAGTTTAATTATATATAAAATTAGATGTTATATTTTGTTGGTATTACTTTGTTTAATATTCATAGTTATAACTTTATATATATATATGTATATACATATATATATATATATATATATATATATATATATATATATATATACATAAGACAAATCGAATTTGAAAATTATGAAATTATATAAAGAAAAAAAACCATTACTAGTAACAGATCTTCCATATAATGTCAATGTAGTAAATACACTTAACAAACTGCCACTAAATGAAACAACTTTCTGAAATTGAAACCAAAAGTTTTGCTTCAAAAATGGCTGAGGGAAACTACGCGGCGTAGTCCAGCCATGAAATATATGCCTTTGGAATAATCAATTGGTAATGCGTTATAAATCGGCTTACGATATTTTTTAATCTTCTTTGGGTGAAAATTTTTTTCTTATTACATTAATTTGTCTCATCTGCATATCTTGTTGCGCTGATCCAATTTAATTCAGTACAATAGTTTTGCAATTTAAAACTGAGATAAAATTCTTGTCCACTTACATCATTCAGATGATTTTCAGACAACCTTCCGAAGTCTTCTATTATGTTTACCTAGTGTGCTTTTATTAAGCTATTAAAGCGACCAAGGCCTATTTAAGCTATATTGCAGTCGAAATTTTCAAAGTTGATTATCTATTCATCACTGCTGTTAATGGTACCGACTAGCATACGGCAACATATTGTGTAAAACTTCGTACCCAATAGCACATGGCAACGTACAGCGTATAAATATATAAATATATAATTTTATGTATTTATACACTATAATTTTTAGGGTTCAGTCCCTCCAAATTAAAAAAGAAACCCTTATAAATTCATTTGGTCGTTCATCGTTCAGTCTGTCTGTTTGTTAAAGTCCTTTTTCTCAAAAACAGCTTGAGATATCAAGTTGAAATTAATATGCTACACTGCCCTATAATATCCTATAGCCATACATGTGGTACATATTTTTTTAATTTTTGACCTATGCTTTCTCACTCACCATCGAAACTTATAAGGTACTTTCCGTCGACCCACAAGCTTGAAAGTCAGCATAATGGGAGGTCTTATAGCAAAATTAAAGGAAAAATCTAAAAACCAATGATTTTTAATTATATATAGAATTATACGTTTTTCTGAAATATGTGCCTGTGGTAATATTTCGTTAATTACAACATGTCTCATTCCCTGATCATAAAAATATATAAAGTATGTCCGGTCGACCTATAATCTTGAAAGTCAGCATAACGCGGGGTCTTATAGCATAAGTAAAGGAAAAAATCCAAAAGTTAGTTATTTTCATTTCTATGTGGAATTATACATTTTTTTTTTAAATGCGTCGGTGAAATATATGGTAGACAATATTCCTTTATTTACAACATAATCTCACTTACTGATCATAAAAACATATAGAGCACTTCCGGTCGACCTAAAATCTTGAAAGTCGGTATAATGGGGGGTCTTATGGCAAAAGTATAGGTAAAATCTAAAAATCTATGATTTTAAATTATATGTGGAATCAAACATTATTTTTATTAATACGCGCCTGTGAAATATATAGCAGGCAACATTTCTTTAATCACAACATAGTCTCACTCACTCATCATCAAAACATGTAAAGTACTCCCGGTCGACCTGCAATCTGGAAAGTCGACATAATAAAAGGTCTTATAGCAAAATTAAATAGGAAAATCCAAAAATTCATTGTGCTTTTTTTTAAATACGCGTTTGAAATATATAGTAGGCAATATTTCTTTATTTACAACATAGTCTCACTTACTGATCATCGAAATACGTTTCGATGATGATATGATAAAGTACTTCCGGTCAATCTACAATCCTGTAAGTCGGCGTAATGGTAGGTCTTAAAAACACAAGTAAAGGAAAAAACCCAAAAATTAGTGATTATTATTTCTAAGTAGAATTATATGCGCCTGTGAAGTATGTGGTAGGCAATATTTCTTCATTTACAACAAAGTCTCACTCACTGAACATCAAAACATAGAGAGTAAAGCTTGAAAGTCGGCATAATATGAAGTCTTAAAACACAGGGGAAAAATTCAAAAATCAATCATTTCTAATTATATGTACTTCTGTGAAAGATATAGCGTACAATATATTTAAGTTCTGAAAAATTAAATTGTTGTGAATATTTTAATCGAAGTATTATGTACTATGAAATGTTTATAAATACTTAAATGTGTACGTTCGAGTTTCACTCGTACTTGGAAACTTAATTTTTTCCTATGCTCTGCTTTTCTTAAACTTAATAAACGCGGATGTTAAAATTATCGAATATTATTGGTTTCATTTACGGAAAAAACTGACACACCGATATAAATATAGTAACTTAAAATCATAAAGTATAATAATGATAATAATTGTAATTTACCCATTTTCAAGAAAGTTAAAATAATTTAAAGTAAGCACAAACTTTATGTAAACAAATTTGAACCATATTTACATATATTTCAAATAAACGATTAGAAAAAATTTCAAGAAAATCAGTCTTTTGTCCTTTGTATTTAAAGTTATGTCGAGTTAAGTGTTGTGCAATTTTACATTCCAGAGTTTATACGTAATATGAATACATAAATCTCTCCGCATTTATATTGAATTAACTAACCCTGTTTTCTTCATGATTTCTGATTCAATAGTTTCGGAAGGACCTTTTTAAATAACAAATTTAAAATTGTAAAAAAAAAATGGTTTTTCTTATAGCGAGCCCTTTGAAGTATGTAATTTTACTCTGAAGTTGAAAATTGAAAACTTTTTGAAGACCAATTATTTAAATAATTTATTAATATTTTTAAAAAGTTAGCAAGTGAAAAATGCGAGGATTAATAATATATATTACTTTACAACAGGGGTTAACAATGGACTAAATTTAAAATCTATACGTCATATCGTTTCTATGAAAATCGGATAAGAACAAAGGAAAATACAGATACATTGCCTACTGTATGTTTTGTAGGCGTAGACTTATGGTGCACATTTAATGAAATTATGACATCTGGAATAATCGCTTTAGCTTTATTATAATATTTGCATGGGTTCCAGAAAACCATATTACTTTTATAATTTTAAGTCGAGTAGTTTCGAAAATAAAACTTGTTTTTAGTACATCTCGATTAATGTAGATGAAATGGTAAAAATTATGGAATAATATTTTTCAGACCTTATAATTTAAAATAAGCCCTTTCAAACCATATAATACGTTATATCTATATCAATATAGGAAAAGAGTCAAGTACTTATTCCTCTTCGCCTAGGCTCCTCTAATTAGTATTCGAGTTTTAGCTACAGAGATGCGTGTGTAAATTTCATGTATCTATGCCAAGCGGTCTCTAAAAAAAGGCAGTGAAAAACGAATGAACAGATTCGTGTGATCTTATAATGGTTCCGTTTTTCATTTTGGGATAAGAACCCCTAATATGAGGGAGCAAAAATTAAAATTAACCAAAATATATTACTAAATAGACTAAACAGTAAGATTTTATTAAAGAATAAAAATATGAATGATGCTGATATATTGGCGCAAAACGAGAAAACAAAAATAAAAGTTTAATAAAACACGTGACGAATAAATATGATTTTAAAAATTAAAAGGAATTACAAAAAAAAAACCTTTTGTTTCCTTCTACGCTATGTGGCTTGTTTATAATTAAATATAAACAATTGTTTTTTATTTTATGTCTGACGGTTTTTGATTTTAATTTTATGTCTCACGCGTGAACGATTTATATCTGACTTTGCTTTTAGATTAAGTTTGGAGTTAATAGGGGTATTTAGTATACTTAATAGTAATATAATTTTTTATTTAGTTAAACATAAAAGTTGTATGTACAGAAAAGTAGTAAAATTACAAAAAATATTAAATTTAAAATAAAGAAAGAGTTTCGTCGATCCAATGGGCATTAAGTCAAATAATGGCATTCATTTTTATTGCTTATAGAATGCGAGAGCTTATAATATAAAATAATATTACTTTTGTTTCTTTCTTATAAAAATAGCTTAGTAGGTTATAGAAGTAATAAGATCAGTCTATTAGAGGGAAGATGCCGGCACTGTAGTGTATTAAGTTGATCACAAGGCTTGCTTACAGCCTTTGGTAACGGGGCGCACCGCAGGGACCTGGGTTTGATTCCCGGCTGCTCACTGAGTGGGGCTGATGTGACAAATTAAAACTAACTTTCTAAAACCCTTTGTGAAATTAGACACTAACTTTCTATCTGAAGAATATTTCAGATGTGCAGAAGGAACAATGAGTGTCTACTGATTAGTCTAGCAACACTTTCAAAATGCTTAAACGTATATAACCATCCGATAAAATCAAATTTAGACTTATCGTATTTATTTGAAAGACCCGACAGGGTAGCATGAACTGCACCTAATAGAGCGTCAATCACGTGTCGGAACGGAAACAAATTCGTGATTGATCACTGCGGCTTCGCATACAATATATTGGGGGTTACTGCACACAGTGAATGCGAAGTCGCCAGGTTACATTTACGCATTGATTATTCCTACGTAAGGAATTCAATTTTGCACTTTAATGGGCAAAACGTAAGCGTATATGAGATAAAAATAAATAGGTGATAATTTACTGCAAAAATATACAAATAGGTAACATCTAAGAATTCTTTCATATGATACTCTTATTTTAAGTGACTTGAGAAACTATGCCGTTAGTTTTATTTCACGTTATGGAAAATGTTTTTCTATAAGACCTTGTATTTTAACGCTACTATGAAGCTTTACTACTGTATCATTATTTATTTTCTAGTCATGGTTACCAGTTTCCGCTTCACGTTATATAGAATGTCGAAACCAAACTTCTGTTTATATTCATCCCATAAAATCGATATCCTTTTTAATAGTCACAACCGTCAAAGTTGTTGAAATTAAATGTTAAAACTATTTTTATGACTTTATTATTATTCGATTAGCGAGGATTTTAGATACTCATTGAATTCTTATAATTTCTTAGGTCACTTTTATACATAACAAATACTTAATTCATTTGTTTCTGCTCTTGTTGTTCAGTAAGCAGACTTAAATGTCCAAGACGTAACTGTAAATCAACCGGTATTTCATATTCATCTTTAGACTAAAACGCGGAGAAAATTATTATCGGTAATGGGATATACAAGATATCTCTCAGTATTTAATGGTTAATAAACTTAATGCAATTTCATGTTTTCAGTAATTGGGTACTATTTTTATCGAATAAGAAAGAATCTAAATGGTTAATAAATTCATAAAGTAAATAAAATGGAACATAAATTTCTTGTTTGATCGGTTAGAAAATCCGATAAAAAAGTCCACCGATGAAATACAAGTAGATGGCGGAGTATCTTATTAAATTTCTGTTGCAGACATTTTTATTATAACATTATTTCTTGCCGTGATTTTACGAGTTAAATATCATTTTAAACTACTATTCTAGGGCTAAGTATATATTTGGGTATAAATTTTGAAAGTTTTTTTTAAATAAAAACAATTAAATTGTTTAAGTGAACACTCTTTATTTCGGAACGTGTAATTAGACGTTCCGAAATAAAGAGTTACCTTTCAATTTATTAGTTAATCAATGGCGATAAAACATAGCCTATATATTACCTCAACGCTAATAGTATCCACAACTAAAAACGTTATGGGAAGCCTTTATTTGTCGCGTAATGCTCGAGTAAACAAACAGGCTTATAGACAAAAGGAAAATCTTTCCAAAAATAATATTTTGTTTTCTATTACTTTTGTCATGTTACCCTACGTGTTTTTTCGTAAATACGGTCAATTTACAGACAAAAACTCTCGCACCATTCAACACTCCACTTGTGGCTACGCCTATTGCATAAATGTATATTTGGGTAGAAAATTTCAATATCCAGTTATGTATGTTAATAGTCTCCGCTATGTGTATATTAATACACATAGCGCCATATATTAACATACATAATGCTCGGTATATTTGTGTAATTCATACGCTTTGAGTAGCTAGGCATTTCTTTGTTTTGGTTATACTAATGCGATGTAAATAAATTTTCTGAAAATTAAATTCAATATCTCTTGGTGGAGTGAACCAATAGTAATGAAATAAAAACTTAATATTACTTTCGTCGACCTCTATATTTTTCTGAAAACATCATCCATAGTTTTCACGCGATGCGTTAATAAAATAACACACTCAATGACATTATCTTTTTGGAAATATCTTTATTATACAAAGAGACTAATTCTTAAGTTTTATTGAATCTATGGATAAAAAAGTGTATAACTATCAAATTTATACAACCCGACATTCAATTTAACGAAATAATTTAATTACAAATAATTAAAACCGATTCAAATTTTAAACAAACTGAAGAAACGAACTTAAATCATAACAGGTACATAAAACATTGAAAAAAATTACGTGCAACATGGGTTATGCTTCTATCAGTTGTTTGTTGTTTTGTGCGCCCTTTTACGCGCCATTCTAGACTTTCCCTCTAGCCATGTTAATTTCTCTAGTGTATGTTCAGGTGGAAAATATTAGTGCGCCATGTAGCGTCTATTGATGTATATATATACTTCATACATTTGTATAACATTAGATACTTTCGCGTCTGAAAAGTCGATTTTGCGTCAAGTCCTGTTTTTTAAATAAATTTTTGATAATATCAAATATCCATTTCTCCCGAATGAGTGAAAAAATTACGATAAAATAAAAAATAGATATTATTTAAAATAAACACCCACTTATTTGTTATTTAAAATCAAAATTTCAACAAACTCCATCTGATTTGAGACAGTAGCTTTTCCGTGATTCGTGTTCAAACAAACAGAGAAACATAGAAGCAAATAAAAATTCCAAACACAATTTATTTTTGTTCTATTACCTTTACTACCTGTCCTAAATATGTTTTCCGTAAACATATTCAATAAAGAGATATGTCAATTTAACAGTTTTATTTATAGATATACGAAAATATTACTTGTTCAAATCACGGGATGCAAATTTATTTTCCTTTATAATCTAAAAAAAACCGTCTTAAAGGTTATTTTAGGGCTTGGTGTCTCAAACGTGATACGGGAATTCTTATGAGACCACTCGTGTGTCTAACCATCTGTCACATGTGCTGATATTATCGGATACCGTTTAACATAAAAAATGGAAAATTAGTATAGCAATAGTTCATATTAATTCACATATTTTAAAGTAACTATATTCTGAAATCCATTCTAAAATGTGAAACACCAAAAGTAAATCCCCTCCCCCCATTTTTTAAACCACTGCACTAAAAAAATAGGAAAAACAAGCTTAATGGATCTGGCACAAATATTAAAATAATACTATAATTGTTATGCAAGATCTTATAATTTTTGAAAAGTTCATGACTTTCTTACGCCTATAAAAGATTTACTAGGCAATATGTTACTAGGGTGAAAATTAATATTGGCTTTTGTAAGTAGTTGATCTGAAACACCTTCTTATTAACATCCTCTGAAACATCCTCTTAATTATTGAAACCATTATATATATCTAAATATATATGGAATCCTCGTCGCACGAGTTCCACTCGTACTTTTTAGCTTTTATAATCACAAGAGTTATAAAAATAATTATGATTATTTTAGATAAAATAGTGGACCAAAACATTATAAGAAATAACTAGTTTTACTGGAATAAGCATTTATACGTCAAACGAAAATTTCTTCCCAATTTTGGTGAAATAATAAAATTTAATATAACAAGAAAATTTGTAACGGTCATCAAAACTAGATTATTTTTTTCCAAGTACAATCTATTTCTATCGATAATATACTTGTACCAGTAGACTTAAGTAATCGCCAGTTATATAAATAGTTCCGACTGGAAAAATTACGGCTTTCTTTCAACTTCCACCTACACATTATCTACCTTTGTTTTCTTTTACTGATTTATTGTCATAAAACGTCTTCGTAAATCGATCTCATACTGTATAAATATTACTGAAGTTCTTTGGTAAATTGCCTCTGTGGTTATATTGTATTTTCCTTGCTACATAAATAGATGCTGAAGTATTTTCACCGTAATATTTTTAATATAAAAAAACATTATGTAAACTGGATACAAAAAGATAAATGAAGAGAAAAAAATTGTTGGTTAATTTGAAATGGAAGTGATTCGATGCCACACAAAAGTGATAAATGGTAGGACATTTAACCTTTAACCACCGCCTTGACTTAAATACACCACTAACGCCGAGGTAAGGTTTAGCAGACGTAAAATTCATTGATCATAAAATATTGTATTTGCGTGTTTCATTCTTATTACTTTTATAATTGATAAGATTAATGTTTTAGATAAAGTAATTATAGGTTGTAAACTAAAAATGTTCCTAATCTAAAGTACAAACAATATTTATTCTTGAAATAAACAAAGTTAGGTATAAAATTTCAGGAACTCACTTCAGCCTTCATATTTTTTTAGAATTACATTATAATCCTAAATTTAACTACAACTGTTTTTAATTTTACATATACTTATGAAAATGAAACAAACACAGTACCTATAATTTTAAACAAAAAGAAAAATTACGGCTCTTAAATTCGGCATATTTATTGGCTTAGTTTGCAATCTTCGCATACTTGATCGCAGCATATAAGGCACATCGGTTTCCTACAGCGATAACAATAATATTTTGTAGGCCTCTTCATTCGGTTAGTGCAGATCACACAGGTCTTTCCAATACTTAGATCTGCATTCATGTAATTTTTTGGTGGGGAGGATCAGGCATGTCAGAAGAACCAATTAACGCGTTCTGTATTTAATAGTAATTTACGTGGAATTCTATCATTATATAACCGTCATTTTATTTTGGTTAATACTAATTCCCATGCAAATGAGAGCAGAAAGGAACCACGTTTGATTTTTTTTTATTTGTGTAATTATTATATAGTGCAAAAGCATTTACACCGCTTAGATCTATCATTTTATAAAATAAAATCATTGGCCACCGTCGTGTTCTTCGTGAGCTAGAATAAATAGAATAAATTTAAGAATTGTTTGTTCACTTCATTGATGCCTCCTTTAGTTGTATTGTAGTCGTTAATGATAATGGGCTTAGTGGTTGCAACATCAGTCATCTTGCTATGGTGCATATGCGGTAGTAATATAATACTTTTTTTAGGCTTGGCAGCCATTGTATAATCCTTAGTAAATCCATATAAGTGCAAACCGACAACCCGGTCTTTATGGAGTTGAAATTCGGGTTGAATTTTCTTCCTGTTCTTTTTTATAGTACCTAAATGAGTCAAATCACAGCATTTTAGCTCCTGCAATAGTTCTATTGAAGTTAACTAATTTTCTGCAGTTATATTAGGAATACTACCCTCTATACCCTTACATTGTGTAGGGATATCAAGACGTTTCTCTGCATCATTTAGTTCCGTGTCTGCTATGATATATATATATATATATATATATATATATATATATATATATATATACAGGACAGTCTCCCGTCCTGATAGTCGTCATCAGATTGTTCCAACTACGTATTGTGATTACTCTCTAAAACATAATCAGGATCGCCCACACCATCATAGACTTATCTCGCTCTCGTTCATGAAAATTTCATAAATTCCTTGACCTTTTAAAAGTTTATTCCACTTTCGTTGCCTTGAAGTGGACATGGAAGCCAAATCGTTATAATCGGGGGTCATTTTCGAGTCGAAGACGTTGTATTCTTTGGGCCAGGTATTCTGAAATATAAAAAACCGGTGTCACGTCTGTCAGGCACTATGAGCTTACCTAAACAAACAACAAGGTGGCGATCAAGAGACGTAAAAAAGTTTTATATATAAACATCGTACTTACGTCTGTGAGACGGCGATGACTCCGCTACAGACGCTACGTGTGCTTTTGTTGCGCTCACGACGCCGACTGAGGTTAGAGGTTACAAGATGGCAGTTGTTGAAGATAGCGCGCGGGGTGATCTTGAAAGCGCCTCGCATTACAAAATATTTGAAAAATAAAAATACTTGACTGTTTTTATTTTCTCAATTTTCCCGTCAATTGCTGCCAAATGAACTTATATTCTTTTTCAAAGCACGATTTCCCTGTAATTTTATAATTTATATGAACAATGGAATAAAGAAACTAAATGTATGGTGTCCACATAGACTTGTAGTAGTATATTCCATTTTGCAAGTAAAATTTTCAAAAATGTAATCAAGGTGTGTTCCTTCTCGCGTGGTAACATAAGGGTGAAGTAACTAATTTCTCCGGCATTCTCCGTAAATGGAAGTTATTGCTGCAGTTGGTACCGAAAATATTTTATTCACACGGTCGTTTGAATTTTACACAGGATAGTTGAAAAATTGGAAGGGAGAGACACACTTTTTAACATTTTGGAAGCGAATATCTCACCAACTATTAATTTGAAAAAAAAAGATGTTTTGGAACTTTATATCATTTTTTACAGCCATTTAATGATAGCCCATATGCTAATGTGCACTTCACTTTTTTTCATCCTTCGGTTACATATATGGGTCACCCCTAATACGATTTTTTTTCATAATTTCTTCATGAATCTATCATCCAAATGCCAATAGTTTCCGAGTAAAATGACTGTGACCTTCGTGTAGAGAGATTCGACTGACAGTTAATAAGAAAGAGAAATACGTTTTTAACTACCAATCTGACTAAGAGTCTTGACCATATTTGATGCACATGGGCGTTAATGCAATGAAAGATGCATCCTAGAAGTTGGGCACGTTTATGAACAACGTGATCATACTGAGAAAGGCAGGTCAGATTTTCCTCAAAGTTTACACCGAAATCTTTGCCAACAGATTTAGCTTATAGTATACATCAGCCCAACATGTAACTAAATAACTAAATAATGTTTTAGTTTAGACGTAATAACAGAAATAAAAGTCGACTTGTCGACATTCAGAAACATTCTATTGGAGGTGCACAACTCGGTTATTGCAAATATGTTTTGCTGTAAGTTTAGGCACCCTTTAAAGTCATTGACAATAGATAAGATTATCTGCATAACGTGAACAGTGACTTGTAAAAAGTTGTTTTTAAAATTAGGACGATTTATAAAGCATTTTTTTATATTTTATTTGAGATATTCTTAAAAATATTCACAAAAAATATATCTCTCCCACATATGGAAACTGTTAAAATTCTCAAAAAACAGCGCTATGAAAAAATCATCCAAAATTTATCCAAACACTTTACAAATGGTTCTAAATCTCATATTTTTTTAAGAAATTTTCGACATTTTTACGCTTGTGAAAGCTATGTTAGGCAGAACTGGGCTGGGTTTTATATGCTGAAAAATAACATTAATATTGGTAAACAAAAAACTTTAGACCTCTTTTGACTTACGAAATACAAAGCAAGAACCTTTAACGATGCGATGTATTTCTTTGGAGGAAAATTGGATAGTCTCTACTTTATTATATTTTGATGAGCAAAGACTTCACTTGGAAATATTTATATTTACATATAAAAATTTTACATGGTTTTATTTAGTAGAAACTACTAAATATATGTTTACAGGCATATTAATGAGACCAAATAATTATCCCTTCAAGCCTTTCTCTCTTGGCGGATTTTCTAAATTGTGAAAATGAATAGACATATTGTTGTTCAAAATACATTTTTTTCCTTGTAAAACTTTCGCGGCGTAAAGTATGAAGTTACTTCCTGTTGAAGTCTTAAATTTGTAGAGAAACCTGTCCCTGCGCAAATTGAGTGTTCTTCAAAAAGGTTCGTTTTGCTGATGACTCTCATTGAACTCGATATAAATTGATTCATACTGTCACTATATATTAAATGTACGCCTTAATTGTGTTTTCATTTAGGAATAGTTGATATTTGTGTGGATAGAAATTTATTTACTTTATAAATCTTTTAAATACATAAAAATTAAATATTGGATATATTTGGCGTTAATTTACTTCAATTATTAATCACGACCTAGGTTTCCTTATATGGCAACATCTTCAGGTGGGCAATTTGCAGAGATCTCTTCAAATTGCCCATCGTATTTTTATTAATTACCGAATTATTATACAAATACTGTAACTTATTTACGTATCATGGGCATCTGTGTAATAAAGCATTTCCTTAATTATCCGATAATCTCCTAGACAAATAAGGTCGATTCTTAAATGCCTCATCTTAAATATGGTTTTGAATTCTTTAATAATATTATTGTATGTCAGTAAATATATATATGTATATATATATATATATATATATATATATATATATATATATATATATATATATATATATTGCCATAAAATTCAAACTTGAGATACGTTTAAACTTTATTGCAGAATATATTACGTTTATGTATATGCTGGATCGCAACTACTTTTAAATCATAGCTCCTTTGCCAATTGATTTAGTATAATTCTAGCATATGCAAACAAATATACTCATATAGGAAGATTGAAGGAACAATATAACAAAGTATTTTAAAACTTCCGTTTTTCGTATTACAAATTGAAACTTTCACATGTAAAGGCGTTTCCACTGTGCACGCAATTTCATTGTACCGTTTCACTCCATTAGAGCTGGAGCGCGTTAGGTATTTGGAAGATTTAAACGCGGCTTTTAGGATTAATATGTTAAACTTCACAATGAAAAACGCGGAGCCGGCAATTCGAAAGCAAACAATCGGAGGGAACGAAACTCGCATATGGCGCTGGTATTATTGAAAGCGCCGCTACATTGGGAGAAAATGTTTAAATTCTGAGTTGTTCAATGTTTTGAGAGTAATGATGAATTAAAAGTAAGTACAATTGCAATTATTTTCCAATATCAGGAAAAATTCCATTCAAATGCCGATGCCAAATGTATTACAATAATACATAATGCCTAGGTTTTTAATTATAAAAGAATTGTTGATAAAGGGAGGGAATACAAAACGATTTATAAAGATTGGGAATTCATTATAGGATAAATAGATAACTGGTTACTTGTATCTAGCTTATGATTGAATATTGGTGTCTACACTTACATAAAACCACAAGTTTTGAAATAATTAAAGGAAAAAAACATAAATTAAAAATAACCCTCAATTGCATGTGAGGTTATGCATAAATTAAATTTCCATAACCATTTCACGGAATGTCAAGCTACATATTTTTTTTAAATTTTTAGATCATGTTCATACGTTTCCATAAAAAATTGTGGAGGTTGAATTAAGATTTTAACACATAGAGAGTTGAAACTACTTTTATATTGGGTTGGCTAATAAGTTAAACCCTGAGTTGTTATCCACAATTTTTGTTAAAAAATTTATATGTGACACTAAATTTAATTTAAATATACACCATTATTATCTGCTACTTGTCACCATCTAGTTGGCAGTGACAATATGCCTTGTAAAATTCCGGCGACTGATTCAAAAACTGTGCGAGGTCGTTTTGAAGATCTCCTTCAACGTCGAATTTTTTTCACGTAAATTGTTAGTTAGAGCCCTGAGTAAACAATAATTAGAGGCCGCAATATTTATTAAAAAATGTCTCTCTAAAAAATATTAAACGTTCCCCTGATTTATTACATACATTACATCGTTTACTGATACGTCGTGATAGAAAATTTTCATTAATGAGAAAAAATACTTGATTCAATTCTAAAGAAATGATACTATGTTTGGTGTTAAATGTATGCGATGAACTATTTTTAACCGACTAAATAAAAGAGAACGTCCTCAATTCGTCGGAATTTTTTTACGTATGTTCTGCGATAATTTTTTACGGTGTAGACCGATTTCGATTATTTTTCTATTTGAAAGAGAGTACTTTAGAGGTGGTCTCATATAAATGTGATGATCTGATGATGAGATACGGAAATGAACGTAATTCCTTAACGAATGACAGTAAATCGACTGTAATTCAAAATGTTTGCTACGGGTAGTTGTTATTTTGCCAAATAACGACGAACAATGGAACTCCTTAACATATGTTAGTAAATTAACGACGACTGATATTTGATATTAGTAGTTTTTACTTTTCAAAATAGCTACACCGTCGATCAGGGCAGGGTATGATGGTGAGTTCTGGAGATGTACAATGGAATCCATAACGGACGGTTGTAAATTAAATGTGATTCAAGATATTTGCTACTAGTAGTTATTATTTTGCAAAATAACAACACCATCAGCCTTGTCACTCTGATGATACCTTCTAGAAATTATAATAAATCTCCTTATTGAACGGTAGTAAATCAATTGTAATTCAAGATTTTCACTGCTGATAATTTTTACTCTGTAAAGTAACTGCATCATCCATCAGGTCAGGGTCTCACGATTAGTTTTTGAGATGAACAATGCAACTCCGTAAAGAACGGTAGTAATTCAAACGTGATTCAATCTGTTTGCTACTGGTAGGTTTTTAGTTTAGTTTTTACTTTGTAAAATCTGATATTGGATTTCATATACGGAGACCGGAACTCCTCAAGTGGTAGTTGTAATTTTTGTTCTGATACTTGACTTCCGATATTAAGAATGAAACCTGTAACGGTTAGCAGCTAACCACTGTCGGTTACTATCATTGCTTCGTTTCTGTATGTTGTTGATAACCAATTTCAGACAAAGAGGAAATTATCTATATACTAGCTTTTTCCCGTGATTTTTAGTAATTATACAATATTCCAAGAAAAAAAAATAATTGAATTTAAGTTACAGTGGATGATAATAATTATTAATCACTAAACATTTTAAAATAAAATATCTTTTAAAAAACTAACTTAAAAAAATAGTCATAAAACTAAATTATAATTAACTCTAAATAGGTACCTACTTATTCGCAATAAATAACTATGTTATTTATTTTTCTACACCTCCAATTAACTTATACAAATATAAAATTTTACATGATAAATACGCTATTTACAAGTCAATTTCGTGTTGTGAAAAGTTAGGTTTTAAATTTACATTATAAATGATATTAAATTATAAATTTGTTCAAGTTGGTCGACTGTGCTGGCAACGACTTCAATAATGAGTAACTTATTTATTGTGAATAATTAGGTACCAATTTTGAATTATTTATTTTTAAATTTTAATTTCCTATTTTTTTGAAGTCGATAAAGTATCTTCTAAAAAATACTTTACGATTGATTGTGTGTCCTGTATTATTTTCCCATATCGAGTTTTAGATAAATCTGTTCAGCTACTCAGTCTCGATCGAAGGACAATAAACATACACATTTTTTTCATTTAAAATGTTAATGCTATAACAGAAAGTAAACCAATATATAAATTTATCTATTTTTGATGCTTTAACACATACATATATACGTACACATGTACTCGTCTCAGATAGACAGGCTGGCAGGCATAAACTTCAGAAATATATAGGACATATTATCCAATGAACTTCTCTGTGAAATAGGGTGATTACATTTGAATGAATTTATATCGCAGTCCAAGCTAACGAAATTATAAACTTTATAGAGGTTCTGTATATTTTTATTAACGCCCCAATGTAGTTAATAGGCACAATCTACAAACACAATTACAGAAAGTATGAGTACTCACCTACCCCTAGTACTGTGTAAACCTTCCACGTACTTGGCTCTGTTAGTTTGAGAAGAAAAAAAAATATCACCATTTCTATTCAAAAGTAGTAATAGTACAAGGCTATCCTTCTCCCGTTATTTTTTACTAGAAATATTTATTTTTCGAGAATATCGCAAATAATTAAGCAAAGGTTTTCATTAAATTAAATAAACAAATTGCTAAACAGTAAACCAATAAAACGTCTATTTAATAATTTAAGTACAATTTTACTTACAAAATATGACTGACTTTCTTATAAACACACGAATTAATATAATGTAGCAACACGCAAATTAATTATGGGAGAAAAATTGAATTGAGAATGGCTAAAAGTGAAACTGCGAGAAAATGTTAAGCAAAGAAAAATTATTTTTGTTTAAGCGTTAAAAACTTTCGACACAGTTGCTAAATACGTAAGTACGAGCGGCTTATAACCTCTCTATAATAAAGCGGAGACAATAAAATGTCAAATCCTTATTTTTAGGTTATATTTATTTATTTATTGCAAACTATGAATTTTATATCAACTTGCTTGCATCAATATTATTCAAATTAATTTATTATGAAATCAATGAATTCTTCTTATTTTTCATCCCATACCTCAAAAGAAAAAAACAGGGAACCCTTGTAAGGTCATTCTGCCCGTCTGTCAAAACCGTTGCTCTTAAAAATCGTTTGTCGTAAAAACTAGAAGCTTGGTATAACTTTAAGATATATTAACCAACATTTGATTAACAACTCTCAGAAATCTGAAAAATAATTATCCAAAAATTATTATAAATTACCCATATTTGACTTAGAAATGTTATAAACCGACGTATATACCGTGATACGTCGTTTAATGAATAATTGAATAAGTAAATTATAATAATTCCAAACATATTTTTCAGAATTAAGTTTTAGATAGTTCGATAGTTATCGTTAAAAAGTTAATGACATTTCCCCAGAAACCGTTTGACGTAGAATCTTGAAAGAGCGCCCCAAAAATTAATGATGTTTTGATCCGTTTAGCAGATCAAATATTTTTAATTAAATTGTGGTCCACATAAATCACAGCCTATGATAAGGCAATAATCACAATAGATTTTCAGATGTATTAAGGGCCACAATTATAAAAATGGAACTGAACGAGGAAATATGGAAATTGATATATAAATTTTCAGTTTTTTGAATTTTTAAATTTTTCACGATATTTAAAAATTCAGGTTACATAATTTGAACGAGTGTATTTAAATAGCCACCCAAAAGTTATGACATTGTTATTAATGTTACGATTACATACAATAACAGTATCTAAGCATCATTTTTACTTTCGTGTATCATTGTTATATACAAATTATTAATTATATTTTTTTCGTTTTTAAATTATTGCCTTTTAAAGCTACTATTTACGGCACAGTTTATGGACCTGTTTTTGAGTCACTCATTAGCGTAATGATAGAGTATGATAACTCGAAAATTTTATAGTGACCAAATTAAGTAAACAAACATTCACAATTAAATGAAACTACGCGATGTAGTATTATTTCTACTTTCTTCAAGTTCTTTACCACGACCTTAGGTTTCGTTGTATTACAACATCTTCAGGTGGGCTATTAGCAAATATTGTATTGTTTTCCCTTTTTTATCTAATCTTTGCTAATAGCCCACCTGAAGATATTGTAATATAACGAAACCTAGGTCGTGGTAAAGAACTTAAAGAAAGTAGAAATAATACTACATCACATAGTTTCATTTAATTGTGAATAATGAATTTCTACAAAATTAACGCCAAATATATTCATTATTTTAAACAAACATTACTGTCAACTTTACACCATGGCTGTGGCTTATAATTAAAAAAGCAAGTAATTGCGGTTTCAAAATTATTTTTTTCTGTATTTTATGTGAGATACGTCTGTCTAGAGGTGTTATTGAAAATATCCACCAAAATAATATCCTCCCCGCCTTAAGCAACTGCTAAAATAGATCAAGAGAAATAATACTAAATCTCATAGTTTTAAAGAAATTTACAACATTTTTACATTTACGAAAGCTAACATAGCATATACAATGTTGGATAAAAACATTAATATTTGTAAACGGTTAAGTTTAAATACTATATACTCTTAAATGTTTGTACGAATTAAGGGCGGGACTCTTTTATTGCGAAATTTATTTGTATTTAGTATGTTTCGTGGAGGATTTTTCCCAATTTAAATATTTATTTGAAGCAAAAATTTAGCTTAATTATGACTTAGAATATAAAAAGCAAGCGCCGTTTAAAACGTGATGCATTCTTTTTTAAATTTAATAGTGTCTATTTTATTTTGATGAGCATAAATTATACTTGAAAACGTTTACTTTTACGTTTAGAATGAATTTCAAACAACCCTTACCCTATATCTACGTGTATTGTCCAAATTTTGAAAGTGACAGATTGTTGGTCGAAATACATTTATTTCCATTTAAAGCCTTCGCGGCGTAAAATACGTAATTACTTCTCGTTAAAGTCCGAAGTATATAACGAAACCTGTTCGATGCGCAAATGGAGTGTCTATTCAAAAAAGGTTTCTCTTGCTGATAGTCCTCATTGAACTTTTTATACAATTTAAACAATTTGGTTCTATTTGTTACTGTATATTGGATGTACACAGAATTTATGTTTTAGGGCAGGAAAAGGTGATATTTGTCTGCGTAGACGTAATGTCCGTACTGAAAAAATATTTTATTTGTGTGATAGGTAAGTTTTATAATTTATGCCAACTTAATTAAAATTTATTGAAGGAAGTGTATATAGTTTTCCTAATATCATTTTCTAAAATTTTAAAATGTTTCATAATCTCCATTAGTGTTTATTTCTGACAGATACATCTGTGCAGGTTGTTAAAAAGAAATCAGATCTGTGAGCCACGAAGTATATGGCATGCTTCGAAGAATTAATAATAAAATGAATACACATAAATATTTATTTCAGAAATCAGATGAATTAAATTCCAACAAATTTTGTGATATGAGTTTGAATATAAAAATACTAAGTATATAAGGATAGATTTAGAACACTAGTAATTAACTTACATATCCATTCTCAAATCACGACGCAAAGTGGTTATTTGCAGCAATAAATATAACACATAAAGCTTTAAGACTATCAATATTTTAAAAGTAACTGCCAACAAAATCTCTTAAAAGAAAATATATTGTAATCACAATTTACACCACAACCGAACTTGGCATAGGATGTGTTTCTTTACGTGACGTCAAATAAAAAACTTCTTTGCAAATATGCAAACTGCAAACCTGTAATAATATATTTTATTCCACGCGTGTATATTAAAATCTTTCAACACTGCTTTATTGGCTCGTCTGTACGAAGCCTATGCTACTGTTCTGTTTCATATCAATAAGAATTACGTCATAAACAATATATATTGGATAACTTAGTTCCCTTATAAATTACAATAGAAAGTATACTTTTATGTGTGATGTAAAGTAGCAATTAATAACTTGATTGACTCGATCTTTGAAATAATAGGTTAAGAATAAAAAAGTATTGAAGAGCATAGATAGAAAGATATGTTCGCATTTATTAGTACATATGAAATAATATATTTGCGAGAGAATTTCCAGTAATAAAAAAGGAGATTGAATATGAAGCCAATGTAATAAATTGGTAAACAAAGTTATTTACTTATCCTCGCAAGATGACTTAAGTAATAGGAAATGGCATACTTTCCAAAAGTAAAACGTACAAAAAAATGTGTTTAAAAATTGAGGAAAGTTTGTAAATTTGATGTAAATTCACAATGAAAGGAAACTACGTGATGTGATATTATTTCTACTTTCTTTAAATTATTTACCACGACCTAGGTATCGTTGTATTACAATATCTTCAGGTGGGCAATTAGCAAAGATATCTTTCTTCCTTTTCTAGCTTCTAATATTTGCTAATAGCCCATCTGAAGGTGTTGTAATACAATGAAACTTAGTTTGTGGTAAAGACCTTGAAGAAAGTAGAAATATTAATACATCACATAGTTACATTTAATTGTAAATAATGAACTTCTACAAAATGAACACTAAATATATTCAATGGTGTAAATTTTTACTAAATTTCATAAATCTTTATAAAAATACTCACGTTTTCATTGACGCAAAAATTTTATAAAGCTACATAGATTTTAACATATTTGTAAAATGTTTTTTAAATCCATCTCAAATTTTGAACGAGACCCTTTTGTTAATATTTCAGATCGATTTAAAAATATATTTATTGAAATATCCCTTTTACTTACGAAAGCGTGTTGAAACTGTCCTTGAGGTAAATCAAAAAGGGTGCGATTATAACGGTTTTTTTAAACCATTCTGTTAAAAATTATGTAAGCTAAGGTCATAAACTCATTTTCTTTTAGCAAATGCTTTAAAGAACAATTTTTTAAATTTTTCTATAAAAAAAATCAATGTTAGTAACGGCAATTTGTTTTTTTAATATAAATTATTTCCACGGTTAAGTACGTAAAAAGTACGTGAAAGTACACAAAAGTAACTGATATTTCTATTCATGACTCCATCTGAACCTTCGTATAAATCACTAAATTAAAATTTGCATAACACTTCAAAAAGTAAAAACTTACATAGATGAACATTTCACGTGCTCATTGCATCTCTAATACTAGTACTATATGCGTCTTTCGTCATAAACACGTAAAACAAATACCTTTTGCGTCTTTCATTATAAGGTCTATTAGAAGGGGTCGAATCACTACAGTTTTTCATTTTAATCTCTGCGTATTTACTTTCTTAGCGGAGATAATAAAATTGTGACAAACTACAAATATATGTCAAATTATACCATTTTCATAATTGTAAAAGTTATGTAACAGAGACCTAGACACGCTCAAAGCTGTAGGGTATTTAGCAAGACAAAATAAAGCAATGATAATTAAAATAAAACAATTTCAGCCTACATTCGTTACAGGCAAATAACATCATTTGGATCGCATACAATGATTACAGTCATTGTGTTTCCATAGGCAATAATTGCATGTTGGAACTCAGACCAGTAATAACCTATCTTTTTGATTACAAAATTTATTTCGAAAAGATCTCTTGGGGTCTGCTTTGCTATATTTATCATGAAAGACTATTTATAATAACTACCGAAATATTATGCAAATACTGTAACGTATCTGAGTGGGTATCTGCGTATTAAGAATGTTTTCGTGTACGTTCGATATTTTCTAAGCTAATCAAGGTCGATTTTTAATACCTCAATTTTAACGTGGTGTCAACTACTTAACAATATGATTGTATGTCAATAAACTAATAACACAACCAAACATTTATTACAAATATTATTTCGAATATGTCTCTCAGGTTTCATTTTGCTACGCTTATCACATCACATTATTTATATTAAATACCGAGTTGTTATATAAATACTGCATCTTATTTACGTATTATGAATATCTGAGTATTAAAAGTGTTTCCGTATTTATCAATATACTCATGGACAACCAAGGGTTATATCTTATATATCTCAATTTTATTATGTTATTAAACTCTTTAACGGTATACTTGTTTGTCAGTAAATACATATATTTTACTACAAACCTTAAACGTGAGATTTAATTAAATACAGGACCATATCTACTTACCCTTACACATGCAAACAGTATAATCATACAGAAGGAATGAATGAAAAGTATTCCAAAATTTAGGTTTAATATTACGAATTAAAATGGCCGTGTGCAGACTCGTTTCCACTACGCACACAATTTCAGTGTACCAGTTCATTCCTTCAGGGCCGGAGCGCGCCAGGTATTTGATAGATTTAAACGCGGATTTTAAGATTAATATGTTAAACTTTACAATTGAAAACGCATAACCGGCAAATTGGAAAGCGAACAATTGGAGGGAACGGCGCTTGAGATATTTAAAGGGCCGCCTTGTCGGCAGAGTAAATATTTAAATTCTGATTATGTTTTGAGAATAATGATGGATTTGAAGTAAGTACAATTGCAATTATATTCCAATATCGGGGTAACCTATTATAAATTTCATTCAAATGCCGGTGCCAAATACATTTAAATAATACATAATAAATAGGTTTTTAACCCATTAGAGCCTAACGTTGCCACGTCACACGTGTGAGTGGTTAATTTATTTATAAAATCAAAAACTATGGACCTCAGCGATTGTATATATTCGTGAGCTGTCACAAAATATGCAGAAATGGCGAACAGGAAATAGGAAATCCTATTTTATTTATTTCAAGTAGTGTGTTTCTTGTTTCTTTACATAATATATGTTTACACATATCTAAGTTTTGTAATAAGAGAGAATGAATATTACTTTGATGTATATATTTGATGTTACGAAGATTTTTTTCGCCTGTTGTCGTATGGCAACTCTAAGCTCTTATAGGTACATAATTTTGTAAAAAGTGGTTTTTGCTTCTTTCAATCTGAAGTGGCATAAAATTGCGGATTTGACAGTTTGTTTTGCTGATTTGACAACGAGACATTAAATTACGGACAGTGAATTACGGGACATGTTTATTGAGCCTTATGAAGTGGCCAAGTATACAGATTAGGATTCTGCTGATGATAATTCTGATGGGTCGATTGACTTCTAGCACTCAAAATATAAATAAAATATAAATGAAGATGAACCTAACGAATCTCCACGCGAGTCACGTCCATCAACAAGTAAGAAACTTAAGATAATTTATAACTAGAAGAAATCTGATGTTCCTGATCATCTTTCACCAGTATTTTCTACATCATGCTCTCATAATTACAAAGACGTGTCATGTGATAAACATATCATTATTTTTCGATGAAATTTTTTTTCGAATTATTTTTCGATGAAAATTTGTGTGATTTTCTTATGGAGCAAAGTACTAGGTATGCCTTATTCTTGAATTTCCCGGCCCTCGAATATTGATTTTGTCAGTCATTTTGTTTAATAAATTACCTAGTAAAAGGTCATTCTGGGATAGTAGTGATGCATGCGAAAAACACTGATTCATGTCACTGATGTTGTGAGACGTGACAGAATTATTCAGATAATGCATTTTATTCATGCAGTTGACATCAATAATCTTGATAAAAAGGACAAAATCGCAAAATTGCGACCCCTCATGGATATACTAAAACAGAATATCTTAACCATATTCCTGTTGAACAGAATCTCAACTATGATAAAAGTATGATTGAATACTTCGAAAAACAAGGGTACAAAAAGTGTATTCGTAATAAACCTATCCAGTTTGAGTATAAATGTTGGTATTTCAATACGAGTAATGGCTATTTGGTTTATTCTGGGGTATTTCAAAATGCTATTCCAGGTGCAAATACCGAAAATAAGCAAAATATTGGAAAGAAATATACCCATCCTTTTTATTATTAGCGAGTTGTCGGAAACCGTAAGGAAACAAAAACTTCAATTTAATTTTGACAACCATTTCACGGGGATTCCACTTCTGATTTACATGAATAGTATAGGTTATGGAGGAACAAGCACACTTAGATAAAATAAATTACAAAAAGAATGCCCTATTACTAGGGCAAAATCTATGAAATAGAAAGCATGAATGTCTTACAAACATATTTCTTACTGCGATGTCGTTATAGTTAGCTGGATAGATAATTCTGTGGTGACTGTTGCTTCGTCAGATCACAAAGTAAATCTGGTAGGATTCACTGATAGATTTTCTAACGTTAGCCAGCAAAAAGTGAAAGTACCAAGACCCAATCTAATAGCAATTTACAATCAGTACATGGGTAGTACAGACCTTATAGATTCTCACGTGAATAATTACAGGATTTGGATTCGAGGAAAAAAATGGTGGTGGCCTATATTTACATGGCTCATAGATGTTTCAATAAATAATGCCTGGATATTGATGCGCCGATTAGGAAAAAATATTTCACAGCTATCTCTCCGTCAAGAGTTGTTCCAAACACATTTGAAGTACTACGGAATTGCCCTTAAACCTGGTGGTTCACCGTATCCATCCAGGGTCTAGAAAGGAAGGTATGATGGAATAAATCACTTTCCGAAACCAGTGGTAAAAAGACGTTGATGTGTTGGAGCTAATTGTTTAAACTATTGGGCGAGTTATGTGCTCAAGTGTGACGTTGGTTTATGTGTTAAATGCTTTGAAAAGTCTTTGTATTTTTAATTGATTTAAGAAAATAAATGCACATCATTCATTTGTTTCTTTTTTTTCCTAAAACAAAGATGAATAATTACATTTTTGTACTCCTTTTGACCTAGCGTATGATTGCGTATGATATGGCACCAGTCCAAAACTCAAAAACAATATTTTGGAAAAAATAAAAAGTACCGAATTTGTATTATCTAGAAGTTAATCAGTCTGAATATAAAGAAAAAACAAAAAATAATATAATTTCAAAAACTCATGCTCTAATGGGTTCAGTATAAAATAACGGTTGATAAAAGAAAGGAGTACAAGAACGATTTATAAACCGGATAAAATGTGTTGTACATTACAGAGTAAATAAATATCTTAGCTATTTCTGTCCAGCTTATGCTCAAAGATTGGCAAATAAATAGTTACATAAAGTTACAAGTTTTGAAATTATTAAAAAAAGTGCATAAAATAGAACAAAAAAACATTCAATTGTATGCGCGGTTACACGTAAATTGAAGTTTCACAACCATTTTCTTGAATGTCAAGTTACGTAATTTTTTTTTATTCTTATATCGTGCACATACGTTCCATAAATATTTCAAAACAGATTTTAATGATTACTTTTAATCTACTTTAAGTATATTACCAAGCAATAATCTGAATTTTCATTATTTTAGCGTATTTAAACATTTTTGATAGTTTCAACAACATTTTTGATGGTAGTAAAAGGAATCAAACTTTTTAAAGTTTAATTCCTTTTACTACTATCAGAAGTTAACGATACCTCACACTATGAGTTAAGCTAACATTCTTATTCACATTTACTTCTTAATAAGGATTACCTTGAAAGTTAGATAAAAATAATTTAGCTACATATTGACTAAGTTTTTTTTATTTTGTGCAATTACCAAATTTCACGTACATAAGTTAAAAACGGTAAAATTTGAAACCGGCAAGGTTTGACACGCGGACGTACATATACAAGGAGATGACGATCATGAGAATCAAACATAGGACGTGTTTTTGAATCGCAAATCATAATTTAAAATTAATCAAAGACGGAAAGACATAAAAATATTTAAGTGTGAACAATGAAATAGGTATACGCTAATACAAGATAGAAGGCAAACGCCTAACTGTCAGTAGACATATCAGGTGAGTTCTGAAGCATATTAAGTATTATTTCCGAGTGTATTATCTATTTATGATTTACACATTAGGCTAATTGATATGTTAACTATTGCAATATAAAGCAATTTTAATCGCCAATATGTAACGAGTAGCGAAATTTTGAAAAAGTTATTTTCAATTGACAATTTAGCGTATAAACCTCTCTTATTGCTGAAAATATGCCAAGTTGACAAAGTTTTTTAAATATGTCTAATTCATTTGTTTTGAGAATATATATGAGAAACATAACTAAGTTTCACTAATTTCTCTAACTTATTGTCATTTAGTTATATTTATATTCAGTTCAATACAAATAGTAATAGATTGAGTTAACATAATTTCCACTTCACGCGTCTACCGCTTAGCTAAGGGCACATTAGGTAGCTCACGCCTAATCAGCGATCCGCTCCCTTTGACTGTTTGCTTTTAAATTATTGCGATACGAACTGCCATTTTCCATTGTTGATTTTAATATACGAATCTCAAATTCACGTTTGAAATCTTCGAGCTCCTAACGCGCCGTCGTGTGATGAAGCGAATTGGAAGGCTGAGTTTATGAGCATTGTTGGAGTGAATGTTCCATATTGTAAGGGGTTTCTTATGAAGCTTCTGAAAAAGTATATTAATTACTAGTACTTGGTTAAATTATTACTTCATCTCATTATCTCAATTTTTGATCGTTTATAGTAACTTGATTAAAACAAAAATATATGACTTAGTAAAATGATTGGAGACGAAATACTCATGTATAGTATTTAATTGATTATTAGTGAATTATTCTAAAAATACGTATACAATCAGTTACAAATTTTCTAGAAGTAAATAAAACTAAAGAGACAAGTGTATGTCGTTAATTAATGACAGTCTTAAAATATAACACATATTGGTGGTATAATTTTGAACTAGAAAGTTTACAATATATGCAATTACATATAAAATTATATACAAAAAATTACAATTACGCATATCAAATTATACACAAGTTTTAAAAAGAGTAAACGTAATTAAACATAAGAATTACATTTTCAAAAAAAATGAATCTAGATGCTTGCAACTTCTCTATAAATATCCCAAGTTATCGGAATACCTATTTAAATAAAGTTATTATTAAATAATAAATCCATCCCCCTCTATATTTATATATAGAATGTTACGGAAACTTATCAAACGTCTCGTATATCTAGGGTGCATAGTTTGATATTCTGTTCAGCTAGAAACTCAACTTTTGTGAGTAAAGAACAAACAGAATATGAAAATTTCACAAAGAGAACTTAGGTAACACTAACGAATCGATATGACGCACCTATCCGTATCCAATCTAATACAACTTGTCGATAGTAAATAAATATGGTTATAAAAATAGAACGGTGGGTCTAGAGGGTACCGAGAAAGAGAAAAAAAAACATAAGTTACTTTATTAAAAAAATACATAAGTTACCAATCTTTGCTAATAGCACACCTGAAGATGTGTGATGTGTTGTAATACAACCAAACCTAGGCCGTGGTAAAGAACTTCCAGAAAGTAGAAATAATACTACATCACGTAGTTTTATTTAATTTTGAATCGTACATAAGTTACTCTTTAATAAAACTTCAGTATGAAATATTTAAATATACCAAATAATATTATAAGGTAGGAAGATATTTATTAGGTTGACCACTAATAGATCCATCATCTGAGATCATTAATGTTTGGTCGTAAATCGCCAAATACATTAAAATTGTTTTTTTTTTTATTGAAGTACAAGAGTGTGACCATACAAAGCAAACTTAACCAGGGACCGGTTTCATAAGTGTTTCAATAATTTAAATATAATGTACAACGCTACCTGGACGACAATTATTGGCGAGTCCAGAATTTCCTTTCTTGAATCATTGGAACCAATGCCTAGCCGTGACGTAGGACAGCACATCTTCACATAACCTTGTGCTTGATTGTTTTTAGTTGGCAGTGGAACGCGTGAAATGAGGGCATTTTAAGTTCTCTTGGCGAAATATTTGTATTCCTTTATGTTCATTTCCGGGGATTTTTGAGAAGTTTTTGTAACATCAAAGAAATTGTTGGATAAAGTATTTGATTTACTGTTGATAGATGTATCATATCGAATTACTTTAAATATTATAATGAAAGATTTTCCACTTCGAGACTGTCAGTAATATAATGTCAATGGTGATGTAAGAATATTAAGACAAAGAAACCAACACAAAGAAAAAATGGTTAATGCGAATAAAACTCAAATGATGAGGGTTTCGTACACATTTTGTGTACACAAACACATAGAGGGATACTTAGATATATCAAACCATTTAAGAATAATAATATTACTTTTCAATATGTAAATATGTTGCCTAACTTGTTATTGCCAAAAATATCGTGAACTTCTCAAAAGATTGAAAATCATTGCTACGTTTTTTCCGGGAACCTTTAGGTAACCTTCTAAGAACATTGTTAATGATGTGCTTTATATTAGCTTCATTTGTATATATACATGAATGTAAGTGTGTAACGAAATTTTTTAAATTAAATTTTCACCTATTTTCAGTCGTCCGAATTATTTAAAACTATAAATTTAGAAAATAAGACTATATTTTTAAAAACTGAGAAAACATACTTCTATAACATTATGAACTAAGAAAAATAGAAAGATTTTGGTTAAGAGTGAAAGAATTGCACGGGCAGTTTAGGAACAGAAATATCAATATTATAGTATCAATTTTATTTTGAAACACGGAAAAAAAATGCCTCTTGGTTGACATGATTGCCGAACCCTCGTTCATTTGAAATAATATTTGAAGATATTTTCATACTTAGAATGATTGTCATTATGGCCGGAGTATCATGAAAAAGATGACTACCACAAAAGACAAAAAATAAAATTTTTTTAAACATATTTTAAGAAGTTTTGTTTTTTAAAAATATTACTAAAATCTGTGTTTAAAAGTAATTCTGAAGCTGGCCATCCTGGATTTTCTAAAGAGATTCAAAAATATTTTAATTGGATAATTGCGATATCATATACACTCTACCAAAAAAGTAAAAATGTGTATAAAAAAGTAGTACATGCATACAGAAATATATTCATAATGTTTTTCTGAGTTATTAAAAACAACCTTTAATAAAATCAGTAATAAAACTTTTATTTTTTTTTTAAATTTTAAACATTTTCTACGTATAGAAATTTATGCGCTTATTTAAAATCTAATTCATATAAACTTACATTAATCTTACCTTCGCTCCCCAAAATGCAAAATAAATAATTATTAAATTTATTTTGGTTACTGAGTTCAATAACAATGGTTTAAAAAAACCAATATTGGCATCAAAGCGCAGATGTGACTAAAAAGTCTAAATCTAAATCTAAAACTAAATCTAAAGAAACTACAAAGGGAAGAGAACAATTTCAAGAAAAAGATGAAAGATTCAAAGAATATGTTGCTAATTTCAAATGATAATGAAATAATGCAACTTGGTGAGATTAAATCTTGTTAGTAATTAAGTTTGTGAAAAATAAATGATAATTAGGAAATGTTAATAATTTGGTTAAAAACCTTATGTAGAATATTAGTTATTTAATTAATAATCTTACACGCGCTCCAATAATTAGTGGTTGACCAGACATTTATCACAATGGAATAGCATTAGTTAACGAGTATTAATAATTGAACAAATTAAATGCGGTTACACGTACAATTTGATCTTAAAATACCTTGCTTTAGATTTGAACCTCCATTTGTGGCAGTATAAACTTATTGTTTGATTTAAGGAGCGGTTTTTTTTCATTTGTTTCTTCAATGTAAATTTGGAAATTTAATCAATTGAAAGGTGTAGTAAAATATTGTCAAAAAACTCTATTTTGACGTATGATTTATTAAAAAATATTTCATTCCTTCTATTCTCAAATTTATTTTTTAGATTATTTAAGTAAATAATGAATAGAGGAATTTATGAGGTGTCATTTTTATTAACAATTAGTTTCAATAAAATAAAAGGTCAATGATTTCACACTAATTAAATATTTATATTTGTCTAATATATATAAAGCTCATTTCCCAATATAGTATCACTTAAGCGATATGGGAAAGAAGAACAAAGTTTCTTCAAGAATGATTACATACAAAATGATGAAGATTTTTATGTTTTGTCATACTCTTATATAACAAAATGTTTAGTACACACAAAATGTTATGCCCTCATGTCACAAAATGTTACATAAATATCTTGACAAAATTTAAAAAAAGGAAATATTTTTTCAAAGTAATGCACGGAGCATTACTCTCATAAATTATTTCCGTTTTTTTTAATTTAATGAAAATATTTTGTTTCGATAAAAACCAAATTCTCCCATAAAATCGTTTACATTCCAAAAGCTAAATCTTGAAAAAGAATATGAGGCAAACCAACATTGATTTGCTTTTGTTTCTGTTTGCATTTCAATTGTTTCATATGTTTCTGTGATCAAAAAGAAGGTGAATTTGTTTAGAAAATACAAAATCATTAGTTATTGTCCCAAATCAATTTTGTTGCCTTTAAAGTCATCTTCACCCAATATAATGCACATATGCCAACGTTTTTCCCAATCCTGGAAACAGTCTGAAAAGTCCATTCCCAGTATGTCCTTCATTGCTTTCGTCGATTCGGCTTTTATTTCCTTGATTGAATCCAAATCGTGTCTACGAAGTGGTCTTTAGAAATTAGAGAATAGTTAGACATTTTGAGCTAAATCAGGTGAATACAGTGGTTGCATAACAAATCAATTTAAATTTCTGGCGAAATGGTCTAGAATTGTCAATGTTGTGTAAGCCAGTGCATTATTATGATGCAAAAACACAAGAGTTGTCTGTCCATAATTCCGACCTTTTGCGGTAAATAGCACTAAGTAAACGATGCAACACTCAAATAATATTCGTTGTTAACAGTTTGGCCAATTAGAAGGAATTCGTTGTGCACTGCGCCACGATAATCAAAGAAAACTATCAACATGACCTTGATCTTGGAGTGACTTTGGCACGTTTTTTCGATCTTGGTTAACCATTTGCACGATATTTTCTCGATTGATTGATTGTTAATAGGTCCCAGACGTACACCCAAGTGCCGACTCCCGTAATAATGCATTTCATGACGTCTTGGTAATTTGAAATTATTGTTGCACAGATATCAACACGATGCTTTTTTCCAAAAAATTGAGCGTGTTTGGATCCAAACGAGATTTGATGAGTATAAGGCACAATAAATATTTTAAAATGGAATTCACCAAAGCTTTTGGAATGTTCATAGTATCAGCAAGGTCTCTTATTGATTACAAGGTCTTTGATTTGATTAACCTCTTGTTCATCAGTTTAGGTTAATGGTCGTCCGGGAGGCTGTTGGTTTTAATACTTTCTCGGACTTATTTAAGGTCTTTGTAGAGATTGTAAACATCTTTTTGCGACATAATATCATCACCAAAGTTTTGCTGTATTCTCAACATTTCGATTTCGAGATCAATTTTTTGCTACAAACAAAATTTAATGGAAATTCTTTGCTTAACAAAATCAGTCATAGTGAAAATCGACAAACTCACCTACGTTTGCTTACAAAAACACGAGTAGCTCTACAGCAATTGACTGTATTGGCTTGAAAGATATCAAAAACAGTATTACCAACTTACAATAAAATAATTGTATACTTTTATAATACCCGCGAATTTAAAAAAGTAATTCACCTTATTTTTTTCCATTATAACTTCATTTGCTTTTTGACCTTAATCATAATTTACATCGTCGCTGTAGTATATTGGGTTAATCACAAGGCCCAATGCATTTGATGATGTGGCGCACCTCGGGGACCCGGGTTCGATTCCCGGCCGTTCGTAGAACGGAGCTGAAGTGGAGTTATTGTTGGCCGTAGGAGATTGCTCTCGTAGCAATAAGTCCGTTTGATACATTAAAGTAGATGAACAAATAAATAAATAATTTACAATATTTGAAGCATATAATTTAGGTAATATTCCATTTTCAATCAGTGATTCTCAGTAACGCTGACCAAACATAAGTGTAAGTGTTGCAATTTCTATTAATATGTAACGATTTTATATTTTAATTTTCAACATAAAATACAAGTGTTAAATTATAATAAATAAGAAGGAGTAAAAGTTTTACAGACACAGTAAGAAATGAGTAAATGAGAAAATAGTACGATTGAATAGAAAGAAGGAATCCTAATTGATCTACATAAAAGTTTTAATGAATGATTTCTCATTAGATCATCATATATTATTTTTATCACGGATATAATGCAATCGTTTATTATTAATCTAAACCTAATGTAGTTTTTAATTTGTTGTTAAATATGTGAATTACATATATAATATTCTTGTAAGTTAATTTATCCTCATTATTTTCGTATCAAATTAGAATTCAAACGTAAATGAAACGAGGAAAAAGTAAAGAAGTGGGAATTAATTATTTTTATAGATATCCACTTTATATTTGTAAAATGTAAATCTTCTTCAATCGAATTTTAATTGATCTTATTTGCAAATTTGCTTTGAGAAATTTTCTTTAATTTGTTTACTATTTAGAAATATTTCTAACATAGGGGTATGATAGATGATCTACATATTATAAGAGTCCTGGTTCTGATAATTTTTAATTAAATATGCGGTTAATGTTTCCAATCGCTTGAGGAAAAGCAAAAAAAAATTGGTAATGATATTAACAACCTTTCCAATGACTTTCTATTAGTAATTTAATTTATTTTTATTGTCGTCTTTTTCCACATAATAAAAGACATATCAAATAAGAATTAATAATAACATATAAATAAATATTTTAGCTTAAATTTTCGAACGCACTGTCTGCAAATTAAAATGGATCCAAAGATAAAATTAATCGCTTTATTTTATTGTTTTATAGCGTCAGCGACTTTATTTATTTGCATATATTTTTACTCTTTAATTTCAATGTGTAATAATACAAAATTAACTTGTTACCACAAGACTATACTTACATATATTTGAAACAATCAGTTACCGAGTAAGTAGCAAAATATTATGGAAATTATTACTATCATAAATTATAAAAAATATGAAAAACAACATTTGAAACAAGTTATCAAAATGATGGAAAATTGCTTATTTGGTAATTAATGAATATACAAAACATTAGTTGGTTGTTCTAAAGACATCGAATGTAAATAAAGAAATCTCTAGCTTGATATTTCTCTACAAGGAAGAAGCAAATACAGGTTTTTGAAAGAATCCTTGAATATTCTGTGAGTAAAATTGACTATTTTCTGAAATTCGCTTAGGAATTTGAATATTGTTTTTTATTTGAGAGCAGTTTACACAATCTGTTCAGAGATAATCATATTTCTAATGTTTCAAACCGATGATCTTCACAAAATAATGAATTAATATATTTTAAATCAATTTTGTGTCAAATCTAGATACCGCCAAGAGTTATTAATCCACCTGGGATTTATTGCAGGCTGGACATAAATTATGAATGTTATAATACTTTTAAGTGGCCCATGCGCTACTGCATCGTTTATTTTTAGTTTGTTATTGAAAACTAAATAAACTATTTTTTACAGTACACATGTCAAGTTCTGCTTTTCAGCTTCAATTTACCTAATAATCTTTCAGTTCTTATAAATTGTTAATCCATATTCATGATTTTTTACTCCTAAATTCCTAGAAGGTTAATGAATATTAACCAGGTTTATTTGAATAGTACATTTATTTAACATTTGTTTTAAATCCACGTGTTAATATTAGCCGGCACGAAGTATATTATTGTAATATTATTGGCGTTTTTAACGAATGCATTAGCACTCACGTAAGGTATGGGATGAATAATATCTAATGCTCAACGTACTCCAACAACTTCAATAGCTACACATATTAATTAAGATAGACATGCCTCACGTATTGTTATCTTTCAGAATCGTCTCTAAATCTTACGAATATATAAGGTAAATTCAACAAAACAGCCCAAATGATAATATGTTCCACCACTCCAGCACGTACACAAATCAATTACAGCGGGCACCACCTACGTTTTAATACATGTAGGAACCGTCTACGAATACTACAGTAGGGTAAAACTCTACAAAACATTCCAGATGATAATAGATCCCACCACTACAGCACCTACATAAATTAATTACAGTAGTTTCTACTTAAGTATTGGAAAGTGTGAGAGTCATCTCCAAACATTATAGATGGAATGAAACTCAATTAAATTGGCATTGCGTTCGACCACTCCGGTTTGTACACAAATTAATTAAGTAACGTATGTACGTGAGACCATGTGTAAGAATCATTACTGAATGTGGCGTTTGGTCAAAACAAGATTTGTTGTTTATTTTAAAATATATTGTAAATTAATTTTCCCGCTTCCGAATAAATTTATGTATCATATAATTTTGTATGTAATAAAATGTAATGAATTATACGTTAGATTCCTTTTTAAGTCGATAAAATAGATTGAATGACCTTTTTATGATACAATTTTATATTATAGCTCGATTAGGATCGTGTGTCGTAAAATTTACTATATCTGTAAGTAGTTTACTATAATTGGTTCTAGCAGTAAAAATTTGATGTTACTTTTGTTCTAATTTATTTTGTACAGATAGGAAAATCGTTGAATTATGTGATAATAACATTGCAAATTCCATGGTATTAAAAGTTTGGATTTGTTACGAAAATTCAAAATTAAGACATTTATGAAAGTCGTTCAACGAAGCCACGAGAACATATAAAATTATAGCGTAAACCCTCATAATTTATATACAAATGTAAAAATTAAGGGTGTTTACATTAAAAGACCAAAAAAACTGTTACAAAAATCTTTATTCACCTGTAATAATGTTAAGGTAAGTATTTTAATACTTACCTTCCTGTGGTTGGGTAATCGTTTACGATTATTTTTTAAGGCAGTTACGTACTTTCATCAATTTTTTATTTATAAGAATACTTACTGTAAGCTTTGATTATCTAAATATCTTAAATTTTGTAAATAAAACATCTTTGTTCCTTAATTTATAAGAAACGTAAACTCTAAAAATAAATATCCAATTTAAAATTGATAATATCTAAAAACGATTATTTTTTAAGGCAGTTACGTACTTTCATCAATTTTTTATTTATAAGAATACTTACTGTAAGCTTTGATTATCTAAATATCTTAAATTTTGTAAATAAAACATCTTTGTTCCTTAATTTATAAGAAACGTAAACTCTAAAAATAAATATCCAATTTAAAATTGATAATATCTAAAAACTTGGTACTCTTTGGCTTTCTTTCACTCAAGTAATTATTTGAGAATTCTGTTTTCATTTTATATTTTGATTGAACCTAAATCTGAATAATTGAAGTTAAAATAAATATTATTAACGTCGTATGACATCAAAGTTAATAAATCGGGAATTGAAGGATATAAGTAAGAATAATAATGAATACAAAAAAGAAAATAATTTGTCATACCATGGTATTTTGTATTTATGTATTTGCTGATAGCAATACATTTTCAGAAACAACCATATTTTATCTGAAGTTATTATTAGTTTACATAAACACGAAAAGGATTTAGAAAAGTATTTTTTAATAATTCTACAAGTAACACGACCAATTTCAACTTTCTAGAAGCTGAATAAAAACAGAATCAAGGTTCCTTTTAATACCATTTGCGACTAGTTTAGTGCACAAATATTATAAATAAGGTTATTAATAATCCACAATTAAATGAAACTACGTGATGTAGTATTATTTCTACTTTCTTTAATTTTTTTACCACGACCTAGGTTTCGTTGTATTATAACATCTTCAGGTGGGATATCAGCAAAGATTCTTTCTTTATGGGTAGGATTTTAAAAACGAGATATGTTTAAAACACGATATTAAATAAAAATCACTTTACCCTGACAAATAATGCCACGGACTGGTGCTCTTTTAATGTAACATTTTCCCTTAAACCATTACAGGCGTGTCCTCCATATATCCTTTAAATAATTTCGAAATAAAAAACCGATTTACAGGATGGAGCGAGAATATATTAAAAATTGTTTAAAAGGGCGCTTCGGGAGCTTCGTGGGATTCCGTTGCATCATCGTTCATGTAGCCTACATAAACTCTTCTGCTAAATGGTATAAAGTATATTGATATTCATTTTAATAATACATAATATTTATTTAAGCCTTTCTTTATATACTTCCTAAAGAAGTGATAAAATCGAGAAGGCTCTCAAAATAATATTAAAATTCTTTATCCCCTCTTAATGCTATTAAATTCTTTTCAATTGGTTGTGAAATGTATATCGGATGAATCACATGTATATTTCTAAGTTAAATTTTCTAGGATAAGTTACGAATCTAGTGAAAAAAGCGAATAATTTTATGAAATTCACAATGAATTGAAAAATGTTGCTCCATCAGATCGAATTGCTTAAAAGTGCATTTAATTTTAGGAACTTTTAGGAAAACCATAAAAATATTTCACTTCAAAAACGTATATTTATTGTTTTAAAAATACATGTGTAATAATTGTAACTTTAAATAATATCGGTATAGAGTCCCCATGGCGAGATATATATTCGCATCCGGCCAGTTTTTCATCAATAACAATTTTAGAATTATTTTATGTTTGGAAGCTCAGGTCTATATATACTTTTGAGCTATTTGGATCGAGACTTAAAGAGGTTATGATAATTTTTAATATAGGACTTGTTAAAATGAGCCTCATTCAAACCACACATCTGTACTATCGTCGTCGATAAACATTTCAAAATGTATGCCATGCGAATCGAAATCAACTCGAGATCAGTTTAGCATAAAGTCAAATCTGTGTTAAATTAAATTAGGTCGACTAAATCGTAGTATTGGTGTAAAATAATATAATTTTTTTTCGCTATTAGTTATCTGTAAATACCGAATAAAAATAAACGATAAAAAGAATATACATAGAGGTTAAAAATATAAATTGAAGAATATTCATTCTTAAGCTGCCTAATATTTTCTCCTAACGGTCGCAATTATTACCATACAATTTTGCGCTTAGCTATCGGGCTGTGAGATATTCTGTTTGTCCGTGGTTATAATCTTCACAATTTCAGTTCGTAACAGTCACTATTTCACACTCGGAACATGTAGTATTTAGATCTTAATAAATTATTCATCTCCCTACTCCTGAACATGTCAATTATTTTTATCTCTCAGTGTGGACTAAATTTTGGGAAAGAATAATAACACTCCTATACCTATAAATAATTATGATTTATTTAACACTTTGAACTTACATGTGAGATTTTATACCACTTGTCTTATATATATATTATGGCTGGTATTTTTGCACTTACAGAATTAGCCAAAAATCATATTAGCTCCACCGAACCATACATTTATACATTACCGCTTACCTACGTACATTACGGCGAATGTATATGGTATATATGTATATATATATATATATATATATATATATATATATATATATACATACATACTTGCGCACGTGTGTGTACTTTTAAATCTTATGGAATTTGAAGGGAGCATCTGATTGGGCAGAAATACTAAAACTATAAGTTTTACTATTTCTGACTAAAACTATAAGTTGTAAGTAAACTAAGAAATCCGTTCCGCTTTAGAATTGAGTCATTGGAAAATTTAGACTTATTACCCATAAAAACTGAAGAACAACTAATTAGATTGGAACCTCACAAGTTTCAAATTATTCTTATATTGTTTTTAGTTTTACTCGGAAGTTCTAAACATTAAATTTTAGACATAAAATGCAAATCATTTCAATAAACTGGACAGTTACTGTATTACACGTGTGGGCAAAATGGAGCATATTGTGCCATCAATTGCACTCACAGGCCTTCTGGCAACGGCTAGTGATGCGTAAGGTCCATGTCATAATGTTGGCGATATACCACGCAAAAAAATCAAATCAGACATAATAATTTGAATGTCTTTAATGTTCGTGTACACATAAAACAGCGTTATATACAGGTAATAAATAAACATTATAATACAAATTTGAAAAAACATTAATATTTTAATTAAAATTAGAATAAGTAGCAATGAATAACTAAGTCATTAATTAACCGGAACTAATTAAACGATAAATATTTACTATTAACTATTTAATTACTTGTTATTACTGCCAACAAAATACTTGGTGTGACCGCAAATAAAGTTAGAAATAATTTCACTCAGTCTATTGTCAAAATCCCAAAGGTCCACAAAACGTTACAACAATTTAGTTACTAATTATTTCGATTATCATCGTCAGAAAATAAATTAAAACCATTCTGTCAAACGTTCAGAAATTTGTGATCGATAAAATCTGCACCTTTTATTTGTTCGTATTAAATAATTATAATATTACGTTCGGATATCTATCGGTTGATGTCTTTCAGTTATGTTTGAAAGGCAGGAACCCTCTCCTAACCCCAAAAAAACCTAAAAACATTCAACTGGCTTCTATGAATAAACCTCTGAACTTTAGAACCAATTAAATATAAAAATAGTTACGTTTATTATCTATGTTAAAAAAATATAACAAGTTACGTTTATTTATCTATGATAGAATAATTTCGTTTTACTATACATGTTAAACAATTTCTGAAATCCCAATACTAGGGATCGAAATATCCTTTTTTACCTCATCTCTTGTTAACTCCCCATTCCTTTCTTATCTCTTATACGCACCGATCTTAAGTTTTAATATCAAAGTACCTATGTCTGATAGCAGTGAAACAATTTTATTTTGTGTTAAATGCATTTAAAAAGTGTGTGTAGATAAATAATTTACAGTTTACTACATAACTGCTATTTCTCATTTGATGCGTTGTGGTTGGACGTAAGATATTTTTTAAGATTGGGATTTGAACCCGGGACCTCTAACACCCCAAGCGAAAATCATACCCCTAAACCAACAAACCTTGTTGGGGTTTTTGAAATTTTAATAAACATGGGTAAGCTTATTTTTTGAAATACAATTATTTTTAAGTACAAAATATATTAGGCAATAATTTTCGATAGATGGCGCTATATAGATGCATGGTTATATTTATGCTTACGTTACAGTTTACCGGGATTATTTGGATCTGGTCAATATTTACAAAAGTAGGATGATTTCCGTCTACCGGACGTCCTATGATGGTTTTATTTTATTTATTTTTACCATAAATACGGTTTATTAAACAGATTGACTTGAATTCAAATATTGTTATTTGCACGAGTTATCAAGGAAACCTTGTAAACTATATTTAATTGCATTTGCTGTGTACCTACTTTTATGTAAAGGAGATAATAAACTTTCTCTTTGTATGATTCGATAACTCAAATTACTCCCTTTAATGGATCCTAAACCGTAAAGAAATAAGCGCAATTCTGATATACTTAGAAACCGTTCGATGCAGAAATTAAAATTTGGTATCCCTGTTAAGTATGTTACTCTTCATATATCTTAAAAATACTAAAAATGCTTCCACACTAATATAGATGTTAAATTAAATTTTTAACTTTCTTTTTTCATTTAATTTGTCGTATGGAATGCTGATTGGCTGAGTTACTTTTTTGCAGAATTACATGTGAGAATTTTAAAGACGTTGCTGATAATATTTATAAAACGTATATCTCTCCCCTACTCTCTCTAATTGCGGTGCGGCTCAAGTAAATATTATGAAAAAACAATGTTACTAGAGGTTTACCTAAGTTTATGGAAAAACTAGGGCGATGATCATAAATTCCATAGCTTTTGGGAATATTTTTATTACAGTGAAAGGTCAAATAGGCGATATATTTGCGAGAAAAATAAAGATTATTAATAATTTTAATATTTTAAAATAGTTTAACGGAAAGAAACAATGTGTCTTGAATTGTGTATATATGCTTTAGAATGTACTACGTGACGAGAGCACCATTGTACTAAATACACTTTTAAATTACTTTATATATCGATGTGGTTTTAATTATAGTCTGGTTGTAAGAAGATTTTAGTTTTATTATGTCTTTTTTTGGAATGTGGAAAATTTTGTTGCACACAAAAAACGTAAAACACTCCGCAAAAACATACTTTTTCGTAATATGACTCATTTAGAATATGTATAATACTTGAACCACATATCCATTTATTTAGAATATTTATAATACTTGAACCACATATCCATTTATTTAGAATATTTATAATACTTGAACCACATATCCATTTGTTTAGAATATTTATAATACTTGAACCACATATCCATTTATTTAGAATATTTATAAAACTTGAACCACATTACCATTTATTTATAGATAAGTATACTTTTAAAAATGTGTTTTATGTTGCAATTGGTTTTATAACTTTTCTCAAAAGCTGATGTTAATACATAGAAGAAAGAGGCATTAATTTTGCTTCATTGGCAAAATGTTGAAAGGTATTCAAATGTAATCAATTCTCATGAGAGTAATTCGACAGAGAACTGCTTTGCTTTCACGGGGCTTTTTTCTGACAAGAGAATGAAATCATTTGATCACTGAAACGATTTTTACCTAAGTAAAAACCATTTCAATAAAATATATGTAAAAAACATCCGTAAAAGCAAGATCACCTTCTTCTAGTATTATGAACTGCTGAATTCATAGTAAATATTATAATGTTAATTGAAGAAAAAACATTTAATATATCATCATTATTAATTGTGAATTATATTTTTAATAGTTCTTTTGTAATATAATTTTTAGTCATTAAAGTTCTCATCATTAAAGTTCAAAAATTAATGAAAATTGCATTTCAATGTTACATGTTATGCAGTCTCAGTATGTTCTCTTGGTAGTATTGACGCCATTCATTTGGGTCTATTAGAGTTAACTGAAATGAGAAACCAATTTATAATATTCATGATAATTGTATATATAACATTAAGTGTGATTGAAGTTAGATCGACCGAAATTTTAGTAACTTTTCTCAGTAATGCCTTTGCGTTCACAAGGGGTTCAAGCAAGGGTTTTAAGCGCAAAAATATTTATTAGTAAAATGTCCCTAGGGAGTACATGCATAATATTTTCTGAATTGTCAATTCCGGAAATAACTTTAGCAGAGTTAATTAGCATGTGCTGCTAATAGATACCGTTTCATTAGAGACAATTTTTAAGTAAAATCAAACCATTTTTAGGATATAAGCATCCCTCCAGCTTTTAATTATGTACCATATACTACAAAGGGAGAAATTTTTTTTTCATTTTCTTTATTTATCTGTCTTCCTTTCTATTAGAAGAGCATTATATAATAACAACCAAACTAAATTTAAGTACTTTTGCTTTATAATTTGTTTCTATATAAATTTTATAATTCGACCGCATTTCCGACCTGTGTCTCTTTCAAACCCTATTTGATTTTCAAATTGCGATAAACATATTTAACAAGTTGTAACATGTAAACCACGTTTTATGTCCATATGTATATATATATATATATTCAGTTCATCATTACACCCAACACTTTGTATCCAAATCAAGCCCAGCTAACTATAACTACATTAAATTAATCTGTGCGTTGTGATTGTGTATCTTAAAGTACTTTACTTAATTAATTATTTTTATTAACCCGGCGTCATTGTGGCTACTAAACAGAACTTAGCCGTTGTAGCCGGGTAAATTGTACCCATGTGCATTATTGTACACTGAATCAAGCTTATGTCAATATTAATTTTCTATATTAGGGAAATAGGTAATTATAAACATTATTTATAAAAATTAAACATTTATTTATCATAAAATGAGCAAATTATCATCAAATTAGATCTTCTTATTCTGAGATCATTTTTTTAGAACGTAACTTAAAAATATATTCAAAAATAAAAAATAATTAACATTTAGAAAAAGAACATAAAATTCTTTTTAGTACATAAACATGAAATCAGGAACTATATATAACAAAGCTTATTTATTACTATCATACTGACTTATTCGACATCGAGATCAACGCAACTTTGGCATAATGGAATAATGTGCTGCATACAAATAGGCTTGTTACACTTATTGCAGTTATGCCTAGTTTTTTTGTCTTTGGCAGAAGGACAGTGTTTGCATCTCCTGTATGTTTTTCAAGTTTTATTCGGAGGGTAGGTCATAACTTCACCAAGTTGTTCGTGAATACGTTTACGTAAGCCTCTCGGTAAGTTCTCCATATTTTTTCTTACGCGAAGATGACCTTCAAGCATTGATAGACCTAGTTTTCTAAGGAAATCACGTCGGTTTGTTTTCGAGTTATTATTTTCACGAAAAATAATCACACTATTTATTGCAGCTACATTCATGACCGCATAAAATACTGTCATTGGCCATCGTTTAGAGTTTCGAGATACATCATAGGTAGCACAGAGCTCATCAACCACATCGACACCAGCTTTCGTAGAATTATAGAATGTGATTATCTCTGGTTTCCTTTTTTCACCACTAGCAGGATCAATGTTTTGGTCATGATGAAGGGAAAACAATACCAGCACCACTTTAGACTGATTAGAACGATTAGAACGCTTAGGCAATTAGAACGATTTAGTCCGGCTAAGTATAACAAGCCAAACAAAGCTAATAGTCCGTCTATAGTTGTCTCTTTCAATAAATACTGAAGCAATTGTTTATTGTTAGACAATTGTCTCTGTTTAATCTTAGCATTAGTATGACGAAGTATTTGTTCCAGCATATTATTAGTTATAAAGTGTCTCCAACACTCTATTTCAGTCTTATCATTTTGCGCAATAAGCTTTACCCCAGGTTTTTGTAATATTATGTTTTCTGACCTTGTGCGAACGTTGGTCCGAGGTGGTTGCGAAGACCATTTGGTGGAATTGTCTTTACCAATATAAAACTGCTGGTTACTTGTTGAAACAATTGCATCTTGCTCATCATCACTGCATTCTTGTTCCGTATCACTGCCTTGTCTGAGCTGCACTGTTCATTGTCACTAACATTAGCTTGTTCAAACAAGGCTAGGAGTCGACTTTGTTCCTTTTCATAAGACATGGTTCATAAAACTGTGAAAAACGATATGCAATTTATCAATAAACAATAAAAAACAACAAACAAACTGTCTATATAAATGTTACATAGCCATTGTGGCCGGGTATAACTTACCTGCGCGCTCGTTATACACGTGTAAACTCCGTCGTCGCCGCAGCAACACTAAATAGACAAGTGAATACGCGAAAAGAGGTCAACAACCGCAGCTACTGTAACGGACAATTTACGCGCGCATTTTGTTTTAAATGACCGTTTTAAAATGCGTCGGGTATTAGATACCCAGCAATAATGACGCCGGGTTAACTACTGTACTGCTCGTCTTTTCCTATTAAGAAATTGACAAAGTAATATTAGAGTTATTGTTCGAAGGCGTTAAATGCGTCTATTTGATTTTATACTGAGCAAAACTGAAGTCTGAGTTTGTGGACACAACTTAAGTAAATACAATAATATAATTCGCACTGGTACGATGTTGGTAATATTTTAGACTGAAAACATATTCCATAGTATTCCGCAATTATTTGCATTTGTTTCATATTGGCGAAGAAAATAATGTTTATTTTGCTTTGTCGTCTGGTTTTGAAATGTGCTTAATTATGTTGTCTTCATTAATCTTGAATTCTCCGAATACCTAGACTCCTGTGACTGTAGCTTCTATTTATTTACATAATTGTTAAGTGATTATTTGAAATTGCATCGCGTTCATTTTTGTAAACAATGACTAAAAAAATTCAATTTTATGTAATTTATTAGGAATGGGAAAATAATGTATTACTATGAATATACTTAATAACCGCTCCATTTATCATTTTTATCAATGGTTTAAATATTTCATGAATATGGTCATTAATTTTTTCATTTCTCTTATTTGTGCTGTCAGCATTGAAACCCATTTAATAAATCTGCTAATAAATATCTCAAATCACTAGTCAAGGTAAACACATTATTCCAATAACTTAATTTACTTGTATCGGTTGATTAGTTCGTTAAGTTATGGCATGAATAAACAAACACGCCCAAAAAAAATTATTTCTCCAAAATGCAATAATCAGTATGAAGAATTTAATGAAAGAAATTTTAAGAAACGAATTGTACTCTCAATATTAAAGTTTTGGGCCTACATTATTTAAAGCTACATACATTTTAATTTAATCCTTATCCACTTTTTCAATTTACGGAAGCGTAATTCGTGTGTAAGACTTACTTATTTCCACTTCACTTTAAATTGATACTACTGAGAATCGATCCATCGAACTTATTCGATCGAATAGAGTAAGGAAATAGTAAATATTTTAATGGTTAGAAATGCAATCTCTAACATATCACCTCACACATGTGTATGTACATACGTGTAGATAAATGAAGGAAGGTATTTTCCAAAAGGAAATTTAGATTTTATTAAACATTTAAATGAAAGTTAAAAAATGGAATAAGGAAGAGCTAGAGGAAGATCTTTTTCAAGACAGCAAAATTAAAAGTTGATTACTTATAAAATTATCCGATTTCATAATTGAGTGACTTTTCAAAAATCTATAACATTAATGGTTTAAAATTAAAACAATTATGAATTAAACAAATTTTAAGGTTTCAATGTCCCTTTTTTATGGAATATGAATCTAATGGAAGCCATGTTTTTATTTCTTACTAAATTCAAAATGGAGCAATTATAACAAGTATAAAAATGTAATTAACAGAAGAAAATTTTTAGTAAAATAATTTCAAATCTCTATGAGTTTCAGGGATAATTCCGAATAAAGCATTTTTTTGCTGAAACTATATGTTAAAAGTAGATTTCGTATAAGTACTGAATTACAGTTGTTTCCATTGGAGTCACTCTATATGTAATCCTCTAGTCGATAAAGCAGGCTCATTTTAGATTTTTCCCTAATTTTGTGAGAATTATCTCCAGGGCCCCAAAGAAGAAAGTCCAGTTTCATTTAATTTGCATGAGCCAGTTCTTGTTTACTCAAATAATTATCTTTAAAAACCTCATTTTTATACTTTAATATTTCCACCGGTAAAATTTCCGGATTACAGATATCTACACTTATAGGACAATATTTTACCAATAAAGAATAGTAGCTTTTGGGTGCAGTATTTAAATTCACACAATTAATACCGGTGAAAAATAAATCGGTGCTAAAATACGCGCGTTTTACTATTTTTTTATCATTTGACTCCAGCGTCTCAACTGTTCAATGTAAACAGCTAAAATTTCTCAGTCGTCAAGTGCTTAGAAGAAATAAAATCAAATTGACTCCTTTGTTTCACATTTTCTAAAAAAATCTGTGTTTTCCAGGTTTCGTTGGGTTATGTTGTAACCCAATGGCCCATCTGAAGATATTGAAATAAACATAGTTTCATTATTTGGGAATACTGAATTTCTACAAACTTAACGCCAAATGCATTCAATATTTGCTATAAGATAAAAATATGAAATTTACAAGATATTTAGTTCCTACCTTAGACTTCAAACATCTACAATGTTCGTTTTGTTATTTTTATCTTTTGTACGTATACCGTTAGGTAAAAAAATAACAAAATACAGTCATTCATTTATTCGCAAAATAAATTTAAAGAATGGGCGTTTTGAAAAATAGACTGTTAATAAAAATTAGTAGTAAAGCGCTATGCGCTATGGTTTTTTAACGATAATAATAGCGATAGAAAAGAAAATTGCAAGATAATTTCACCGTCAGACGATCGTTAAATGTAACACTAATATCTATAACAATTTACCTATTAAGAGAAGAAAACTACTTTACAAATACACACGCAGGTAAAGATATGTAATGTTTTGTACAAATGACAGTTTAATTAGAATAGGTTTATTTACAAGATTAGCAATTACCAACGTTTTAAAGTAGTGTTTACATTCTTGACGAAAATTTCCATTTTTGCTAACTTTACTCTAAATTTAGAGAATATGTGATAACTTTAGACACAGTAAACAAGATGAAACCTGCACATATTCTTCATGTTTATTACTTTTTATTAATTTGACATATTCATGTTATAAAAATGGGCTTTTAGCAACTCGTTCAACATCGAAGTCGCTCAGGAGGGGAAAGTTTAGAGGATTCATTCCAAACAATTATGCTTTAATTTTAAATGTAAGCAGCAAATTACTCATTTTATCTTCTTTGATTTATATAAAAAAATTTAGGTTTACGTCACGAGAAAAATAAAAATATATAGTCAACGAAAGTATAGTTTCAATCTTCTATACAAGTGTTACGTTACAAGGGACCGGCTCGTGCATTCCATGTGACGAGATGCATTTGTGAGCGGTTGTGTGCACCGGCGTAGTGGATAAAATCATTTTGCGATCTCGGCTACACTATTAATGTAATTATAACTAGATTGGCCATTCCTAACAAAGGTAAACAAATTTATCTATTTGAAGTATTTATAAAAAAATTTGACTTTGTATAAACAAAATTTACTTTATAATTTTAAATGTCATTTTTTCCATCAGATACCACTTACTAATATAATTTTAATGACAATATGGTCATAATTTCTCTATAAACACGGAATCAAAAAAAAAAAATAGTAAATGTATATTCTAGCTATTCAGAACTTTCTTTGTAAGTTATCTGAAATATTGTCTGACATATTCCCCTAGTCGGCACTCAATTAGTTTGTTCATTTACATTTACTTCTGTATTAATTAGGTCAGATTTCATTGTATAAATTAATAAGTTGGTAGGCTTATTATACTAGTAGAATTAATTTTATAAACATATTACTAATGAGAAGTACACCAATGTAACTAATGAGAGTATTTAAAAAGTAAATTTGCTAATATTAACTGGTTGAATTAAGAAAATAAGTAAGTTCGAAATAGGGAGGATCTTACATTTCTTTAATTAAGATTGGGAGGAGCAGGACTCTTTCATATTACTTATGTAAATTTTTGTACAGAACGCGTTTCTGATGTCAATGTCCGGATAATTTTAGTTGTTCGAAATATTATAACGAATTTCAAGTATGTGTAGATGTTGCTAATTCTGGACTTTCAGCTATGTAAGGCGTGACTTTAGTTAAAAAATACGGCGACATATTTTAAGGCCAAAAATAATCTCTGATGATTGAGAGTGTACTTTCTGTATTTATATTTAGTCGATTTTATAAATTTTCGGCATAAACAGAAAATGCATGACGTAATTGAATATTTTCAAAATTATCAATATTCAAGGTTCAAAATTAATTTTCTCGAGAAAATTTTATACAAGTCTATAAAAATATAAGGGGAATAGTACATTGTTTATCTTTGTGAAAAATGATTCAAGCGAAAGCCACTTTTTTGTCTTATTTCTTTAGATTTAGTTAAACATTTAAAGAAATTACATTCAAAATGGAATAAAAATGATGCTGAACTAACGGAAATTATAAAGGAATGCTTGTAAATTCATAATATTGTTACTCGTATAATTCCGAAGCAACACATTTTGCATACTGAATCATTTGACACATTCAAATATTTAAAGAAAATCAAAATAACAACAATCACATTGGTGTCACTTTTTTAAACTTTTGCTTTTAATTGTGTTTAAGAAATTTTTCTCTCTGCGAAGTTTAAGATGGTAAATTTTCCCCATATTCGTTTTGGTTCCTTAATGATTTACGCCTATAGCAATCAGTTGATCGGCTTAAGTGACGACCATTTTTTTATTTTTTATTCTTTTCTGTTTGTGTGTTTCAACTTAAATAATTAAAAACAACTAGACAAACTTCGAAACAGTTTCCAACATTGAATACTTAGATACCCAATAATAAAATGAGATACCTGTCATTACAACATGATGTGAAATTTATTTTTGTCTATTTGGTTCTTTGCCCGAACAGTCCATAAAAATGACTAAACATATAGTATTTAATTAAACAGGGTTAAAGATTTTAAAAACAAATATCTTGATAAAAGTGAAGTGAAAATAATCTTGATAAAATATGAATAAGATTTAAAAATTGTATATTACTCGTAAAAAAATTTGTTTTCTTTTCGGCTGATTTGTTCGCTATTACTTATATCAGAAAAAATACTGAACGAACCATGATTCAATTTTGAATGTTATGTAAGTAGGTAAAGTTACAGAAAAGGGCTAAAAGTTCTAAAAACAAAAATTAAGTGAGCATTATCTTGATAAAAGTAAAACAACACTTTTAGTATATCAAAGATATAAAAAAGATACAAATGACTGCGAAGAAAACTACCATTTTAATATTTTTAATACTTTTTAATTTTTTTTTATTATTAAGTAAGTAGAATAACTGTTGAATAAATGTTAATAATGTCAGAGTATTAATGTTTTATTACCTCCAAATGGCTTCGACAGACGGTACTATACGTAAGTTACATCTGCACTGTCTAAATCATTATAATGATAACCACCACGCAAACTTTGAGGCTTGCAAAAGTTGATAGATTTAATATAATTAAAATAAATTAAAAATAAGTATAATATTAGGATAAGAGCAAAAATAAATTTAAAAAATCTGTACCCATTATCTCACATCTAAGGAATAGTTTTATATCTAAAGAATCTTAGTTGTTGCCTTCCTTTGACAGTGTTTTGAAATATAGCAAATTCAAATAATGATTTAATTTTGATAAAGAAATAATCTACAATTATTCATGACAGCAGCCTCGAAATGCTCTTGATTTCCAAGAAACAGCTTTTACCATCCAGTGTAATGTCACATTAAATAACATTTAACCTGTCTCTTGGAAAGTCCAACTTCGTAACGAGGGTTAATAAATGATTTACTCTCAGTGGCGGTACACTTGCAGTAAAGTTACAGCTCGACTTATAAAAGTTTGTCACTTATTTACCTAACTTTTTAGGTCACCTACTTAGGAAAGTTACTACGACCATTTTAATCCGTAAAGTTGCATTAATATTAAATATTACCGAATTAGCTAACTCCAATTTAAACTAGAATATTAATGGATAAATAAGATAATTGTAATAAATAATGTACCCTTTAACGTCTATGTTTATTTTCTTAATTATAATATAGTTTCATAAATGACATTCTAAATAACGATTAAGCTAAAGGTTTGTAAAGGTTTTGCAACAAAATTGAAATTAATATTTTTCCTAGTGCCCAAATAGTTTAAACTTTTCGTAATACATTAATAAATGCTTCATTTCCTATTTCAAATAATTCATAAAAAATTCGGTTCTATTATAACATTTTTTGTATCTTGTAATTAAACAATGGACACTAAAAAAATCAAAATATAAATTACAAAAAAAAGAGCCAAATTCATTTTATGATATTTACGATATGTGTACGCCTACGAAAGACATACTAGGCAATACATACACGAATTAAAAAGCATTATTGAAAAGTAATATTAAATTTTGCCAAAAGTTTATTAGCAACACCATATGAATTTAAAAGTTTACATTTTTACAAGTATCTAAGTATGAACGAAACCTTCTTATTGCGAGTTCTACTCGTACTTAAGATTGATCGATGGTGAAATAATGGGAGTCCTGTTCCCATTCCAAATATTAAATGAAATATTTTGATAAATACCTGCATGTACAAATCATTCTCAGAACGCGAACTGCCCAGTGAATGAACATTTTTTTAATTTAAATCATGCCCAGTGAATAAACATTTTTTGAATTGAAATATTTTGTTTATTTAGAAATTATTGAATTTAAAATAATAATCATTAGTTTATCCCATTATGCAGAATAAAGTATTAAAATGCAGCGTATGACCATCACTATTAAAATTGTGCATTGATAATTCATTGAATTATCCTCTAAAATTAAAAATCAAGTAATTTATTTTCATAATTTTTGACTGCCTATCATGATTTCGTTACACAAAAATTACAAAAGTTTTTGTGATATAGTTTATCAGAACGTTGTTTCTTTTATTACGAATTTATCGCTGAATAAAATCTAAATATACAGAATTTAGAATAATATTCATGTTCCTTAGTGTTTCTCTGTAAGACAGAGGTCTATGAAAATATATTTAAAAACTCAGATGTTATAGGAAAGAAATCACATTTACCGAAACTTATAAAATAAGACTTTAATTATTACATATTCATAATTTATCTCTTAAAAGTAAATTAAATTTAGATATATAAATTAATATCAAAATGTAACTTTAAGAGACTGAGAAATTAATCGAAATAAATTTAATATATCGTAAGTAAATTCCATGCAAGCAAACTCACGGAAAAGGGATAGTGAACAGTGCAATTATATGTATACCCATATATTGTGAAGATAAATAAATGCTTTCGATATTATGAACTGCATTTGAAAACTATTTTTAATTGTCACTATACTCATCTTTTCCTCACGCTTCCTTATTTGAGCTTTAATAAAAATAAGCCCTTGCTTGGTACTTCATAAGAGTCAAACCATTATGTAGAATAAGTATTCAAAATATTACTTAAAATTTGTATTGAAAGTTTTATTTAAGATTGAAAAACTCTAATTTGATACGATCAAACTGTACTTAGCTTTATGAGGGCCCCTAACGATTGAGTTGAATTCTAATTATTTTTGCGTTAATGATATATGCAGCGAGCGAATTAATGACACAGATTGAAAATCCCTTAAATTATGGAACACAAATCTGAGTTTTCGAAAAGGTTTCTAAACTTTGTTTGCCTTTATGTGCCCACGAAAAGTCAATTATGAATCAAATCTCATCCCCAAATAGACAACTCTGTCTGGACGATGCACTGGGGTCCCGCTAACCATAAATTAATATTTCATAAGAGCGCGTGCTTGGCTGTAACTCACTGTTAAATATTTATTTGCTTTGAGCCGAGAGTCGCTTGTTGTGTTCTACTCAACGACAACTGTCTTTATGCTCCAGTCGTTCGCCATCTGTTACAAAATTAAGAACTGTAAAAAGCTTCATATCGTCTGCGAATAGTGGAGTGCGATTGATATCCTCAGCTTGGAGAAAGGAAGTTGGAAGATCACTATCAGCGATATACGTAACAAGAAGCAAGCGAAGTACCGTAGCGACGTCCAGTTCGAGAAACATTCGGTCTATATACCGATCGGAAAATCTATCGTCATAGTAATAACTATGATCATAGTTAGATCGTGAACGATTATCTCATCGCACGAAATGAGATGGCGAGCTCCTAAGGTTGTTTTTTGCTACTTATACGTGACCAAAACATATGTACAGTTATATTTTAAGTTGACTCTGCGTTATATATTTCATCAAAGTGACATAGTCTCTTTGAATATCCATAATCGCTCTAGTTGTTGAGAAGAACAATATTAGAAATGGTTGAGTATTAAATAAAGGTAATATAGTAAGAGTACTTACGAAGAGTGCAGGATGATGTGAGTTCTCACTCACAAAAAGCAGTCACAGCAGGCACATCACTCCACCGTCACGTCACTTGATAATATCATATGTAGCATTCTTCCGCTTACATTACATACTTTATTAGAATTATCAAATGAGTAATATATTTACATATAGGTATTTACACAAACATAACAATTTGTGAGGACAATGATATATATTAAAATCACCAATTATAAACACGTCATAATTTAAGTTTTCTCATACATCGGTAATGCACATAAAATACAAACCACAGTATTCACTGGACTTCAATGGAGGAATATACAATAAATAAACATGCATACTAAGGAGAAAAGATATCGACGCTATGGACCCGCGTGTGGTCAAAATAAAACCGTCGCCGCTCCGTAGCACTGCATAACGGTATCGGTCCAGAATCTCGTGGTCGTGTACGGATTTGTTCCATGTGTCCGTATACGACGGCGAGATTTTAGCCTCGCTCATTGCAATTATATAAAACCTTTCGGCCAGAGCACTTGTAAAAAACTTCGTTTCTTTTGAGGTCGCTTCTATCTTGGTAATTTAAAAAAATGTCCTCTTAAACGGTGCGTTGTCCAGCTGGTTGAGTTCGCGAGTCATTTTCGAGCACGCCTCACACGCACAAAAAATATTCACTCGTTTATTTGTGTGCCGCCGGGCCAAAACGACGGGCCATAACTGATACAAATTTGTCCTCCAGTACACTCAGTTTAAAGGAAGCACAGTCTTCTTTTAAGATTAACTTCTTAGTATGAGGCACAAAGGAGTAGACTTTTAATACAATTGGTTAGCGATTCAAGTAAGATGAAATATATGAATATATTTCATGCACTCAACAGATGTCAAGTCACTGTCAACTTCACCCTTACGCGTATTATCACTTTATGGCGACTCTATCTCTTTGCCACGACTCGTAAGTTTAAATGAAATTTTAAATCACAATGAAAGTTGCAATTATTATTACGATAATATTCTTGTACGGCAAGTTTTGAAACAAGTGCTAGTGCATATCACTTTATGGCGACTCTATCTCTTTGCCACGACTCGTAAGTTAAAATGAAATTTTAAATTACAATGAAAGTTTCAATTGTTATTACGATAATATTTTTGTACGGCAAGTTTTGAAACAAGTGCTAGTGCATATTGCAATGTGATTTCTCTCAAGTGAGGCGACTCTTTTACTTTTCTAATTACTTGCGCAGCGCGCAGAGAGATTTTGCTCTCGATTTTCGATATGATTTAGTAATGGCACGGTAAGATAGGAATATATTTTGTTTTAAAAAAATTTAATTCATTCTTTGTTAATATTTCTGATCTATTTTTTTTAAACTTGATACTACATCCAATATTAAAAAAATTGTTTTCCTTAATATGCAAACATTTTTGCGTCAAAATGGCGAGTGAAGCTTAATTTTTTAATACGTTTCTTCATGATCATTTCTTTACTTTCATGAATTTGATATTGAATAGAAGGTGTATGGTTGAAAGCACAAATAACTTCTCTATTTCTGAAACGTTTCGCTAAAATGGCAGCCAGAATGGTGTTACAAACACACATATATACACACAGCTAATCGACCCAACAGTAGTCAATAGGAAGACTTCAATACGCCCACTTTCATACGCGTCACTGGCATCATGTGGCATTCACATTGAGTTCTTCCTCATTCAATAAACGAAAATCGTTTTATGACTATTCGTATGACTTATTTTCATTGTTCGATAAATATATCTTCTTAAATGTTGTGAAAAAAAGTATTGATATTCTGACTACACAATGTTTTTTGTCAATCTTTTGCACTAAAATATATTTTATTTATTTCATAAGCAACCATTATAAACTCAGCATATTGTAAAATTAGTTTTATAATTCCGAACTAGATGGCCTTATTTACTTTATTTTTAAATAAAAGGTAGTTTCATAATTCTCCGCTAGATGGTGATATGTACTTCAGTTTTAATAAATGTTTTTATTTACTAATATATTAATATTTTTATATTACTAACTGCAGTATCATTCCAATTTATCAAACTCCAGAACTCCTTAGAGGGAATAAGTTTGAAAGTCTAGAGCTTTGTAATAACGAAACGTTTGCTGCGCAAAATGCAGGCAGCATTGCTGGTTGAAATTATTTTTTTTGCAAACTCATATAAATTTTAAAATATATGAAAAATTAAATTAAAATATCACAAGCGATGGATTAAAATAAGACCCTGCTATTTAAATATATATTTAAATCAACTTAAAATAAATTAATATATATTTTTAAATAAAAAAAAATATATATTTAAATAAATATTTAAATCGATCTAAAATATAAAACTAAAGTAAATAGATGATAAAGTGGAAATGTTATGAATGGTTTCTATTTCAGTTGACCTGTAGAATACCAGAAAGGGCACAAACTTTAAATAGTTTGAACTTACCCGTTTGTCGAACTTTGCTATAAAGGACTTCTGACTATTGAGGATACTTCAACATGTATGTTTATTAAGAAAAGTTTCCGCCGCTGATCAAGCCAATGGTATTTGATGTCATCGAACTCATAAATATCTACTCAAATATTCATTTCAGAATTCATAAATAATAATGAACTCCTTTTTGAGATCTTTTGATGGATACTCGCGGATATTTATGAAGATTGTTTTGTAACTACTCTAATATTTATCTTCTGCGAAATAAAGTTTCCAGCCTTGAGGAGTATTATTGTCTTCTCTTTGATTACTACCTTTTAACGAAAACAGTATTTGTCAATAGTTATTCATTATACTGAAATCATTATGAAAATTATTGTTGCCCATTTCGACGAAAGCTCGTAGAACTGTAGATAATTATTTTTGAACTCGATCAGTATATTTGAACAAAAATTAATTATTTAATTGCAATTATTTGTTTTTAATTTTATTGACAATGATATACTTTTTGTAAGGTTATTAACTTGTGTTCTTTTCTTTAAAAATACTAAACCGATTATATTACAACAAATTTTGACATACTTTAACTTTATTTCTAATCATTTGTTGTTCACAAATCTTATGAATGATATCCGTAACACCCAAAATACTGCTTGGTTTTTATCGTTTGCTGAAAATATGAATATTTTTCTTTCGATTATTATAAACGTTGTAAATTGTGTACGGCCATAAAAAGATATTCTTACTCAAATTTTCATCAAAGTCGAGCATTTGAGAGAGAAGCTAAATTTGGTTACTAAAGTTACAAAAAACAAAATTGCGTTACCAAAGAGATTTCGAACCCGTTTATCGGTTCGCTTCCTGTACATGACATTAGTAGAATACTGATCTATTTCAGAGATTAACACTAAGTTAAAGATACCCAGTTGATTGAACGGATACAAAATCGGTTCCTATTGTAGATAAAAAGTTTTGGTTACATTCCATTTTTATTAACAGCTTTTATTCCGGATGTATTAAAATTTGTACTCTTTACAGAATTGTTGGTTCTGCTAAATTTCTTTCCAGATTATAATTAAATGGAAAATATTTTACTGAATACCGCTAAAAATATTTTTTTTAATAGTGTATATAGTCTTTATGTAATACCGTCTTCTGAAAACTACAACAAAAATCTATAATTCCATTTCTTTCATGACGGATAGAGGTATTTTATTAAATTCTGGTTTGAATTTTCGTAATCCTAGGAGTAAAAGCATTCCATTATTTGATGAATTTTACAAATATGTTGTGCAATACGAGTTACATTTCCCCTACTTAATCCATACAATTACATTTGTGTATATTTATGCATTTTATTTATGTTTTTCTTCGATTTATCTATACTATATAGATTCTGGGGATGAATTATTCCCTCCCCTGTTGCCTTGAAACACCCTCTTTCTTTGATTTTCGTATTTTCTACAAAATTCGTTTGTTGATTTGATGAAAGTAAAGAGATTATTATAACGAATATGTAATTTTAATTATAACACTTGATAATATTACTTTATTGAAATGTCGACATTTTTGGTGGGTGTATTATATTCAGCAGGACAGTCCGCCTTAAAATAGAATATCTTTTTTGTACCGACACTGTAACATACTTTGCTAAAATGTACGTTTCAAATCTGTCCAAATGAAGTTGGAAACATTTTCATGCTTCAAGATTACTTTATTGATTCTCATCTAATGAAAATAATACTTGTGTTATTTCCTTATCCGGTTACGGCAATAGTGGCAGAAATCACAACTATGACAAGTAAAACTGTGGACTGTGAAAAATACGGTGACACTTGTACACACGCAGCTCAGAGCAATTACCCGCGAAGCTACTTTATATGAAACCGGTTAAGCGCGAATTTGGCTCGCATATAGAGGTTTCCTTACATAGCATAATTTCAAATGAAATTACTTTATTCATCATAAATCTTCACTAACATTGATTACCTAGTGTAATTAATATTTAATAATGCCTAATATAATTAAATAGGAATGGCATATATATATATATATATATTTTTTTTTTTTTTCGTGCAGATCTCAAAAGGTACTATATATAGAATTATCGCCATAAAATTACATTACAATTACAACTTTTACGTTGGCTTCTAAAAAGTCTGTGTTTCCATAATTGTTTAATCGGAACTTGGGATAATTTTTTTTTGTATTTTTCAGTTAATCTCTGAAGATATTTTTCCTTAACTTCATGCAGTGTACCTAAAATTATGAACAAATATTTTTGGGACCTTTTTAGTTTGCATTCTCAACTACTATAAAGGAACTTTCAAAGTTTTTTTACGAGAATTAAATATATCCCTCCACCCACCCAAAATATCCATTTAAATATTTTTAATCTTTAAGTATTGAGACATCTTTGGGTTAATTTGGTTTTATTACTATGCCATATTTCAAGTTTCTAAAACCTTGATAAATTTTAATATCATTATCATATCTTATATTTTAGGCATTGTTTTAATGATTATTCCATAATTTGAATGCTCTTCATAACTTTTATTTAATTTATAAAGAAATAGGTCCAATTTTTATATACTTCTGCGAAAAAATATGGAGTACTAATTATTTAACTATTCGACAAACGGCTTAACAATCATTTATATAGAAAACATATTCCCATATTGTTTTTCAAATAATTTCTTACAATCGTTCTGAAATATCTAGTTAATATTTTTGCGACAAAACTAAAGTAACATATGATGACATACCAAAGCGTTTGGAGCTTACGCCAACCTTGTTGAATATATCTACTGCAGTCGAACAGAACAGGAAGAGCAGGTGGGATGCACGAAGAGTATTTTTGTTCCCACCGAGATACTTGTTACTTTAAGTATGATGTCGTAATTTTGATGATGTTATTGAATTAAACCCCGTATATGAGCGAAAAAGTTAGCCATGAGATTTTTGCATTTTTCCGAGAGTTTTAGTAAGTAATCAAGTTTGAAATCTGATTTGAAATTTGTTAAACTTTTTTCAGAAAAGAAACTCACTTTTCAAATAAGTTATGCCTTCTAAATAGGTCTCGTCGAAAATCAAACTCAATGTTATTATTTATTGATTCTTCGTGTTTGCATCTTGGAAATACGACTCAAAGCAAAATGTAATTTATTAAAAATTTATATTTTTTAAAGGAAAACCCGACGTTCTAGAGCACAAGTTTCCAATTTGTTACTACATTACTCACATCTTATATATGGGTTTCGAATAATGTGAAAAATGAATACACATCAACACTTATTCCATATTTGGTTTAGTAAGTGTCCTTGTCTTCTTAAACTGCTTATTTGAGTTGTGCTTGAGTAGTTTATTATTGGTGATAGTTTTTTGATAATTAAAGTCAATGACTGATTAGACTTTACTGCTTATATATACTTCTGTTAAAGTTCTTGGTGAAAAATATTGTTGGAATCTGAGTTTATTGCTTTAATTTTAACTATTGTAATCCATTACTTTTGTGTTTGCTTTGGGGTCAAACCTATATTTTATTAGGTGAGCATTACCTTATAGAAGGTAAGCATTCCCCTTTAGAAATATTGATGGATTCCATAACATTATTTTTTAAACTGCAACTTATTGAGCTGTATTGATGCTGTGCCTCTTTGACAATTTCTCAACGAAATCCCGCCAAAGGGATTAATATGTATCAGTTTATATATGTACGTGTATGTGTATGTGGGTGTGTTTATATGTCACTGTCTAGAACCGGAGCAAATAATCAGATTTGGACAAATGAGCTATCGTTAGAGTTACTTAAACTTTCTTTATGTCTTTAGGTAATCCATGCAAAATGATGACTGAGATTAGCTATTTTTACATAGTAAAAATATAAAAATTAAAAAAGAACATTGAGACGAGCATCGAATAAAAGATGTTAAATATATAGTATGTTATATACGTAAATACGACGTTTATTATTTAATGAAAAGTCTTAAAAAATTTGCCAAGCATGTTGCATAGAACTTAGCTTTATGTTATTCAATAATGTTCCAATAAAAAATGTTGTATACAACCTTAAATTGTTAGTTAACATTCCGTTATTAATCACCGGTGAATAAAAAAAGGAATTGTATATAATAAAAATAGCCCCATACAAAATTAAGGGCATTTGAAAGAATATTTCATTTATACGTAAACCTTGAACAAAAATATTGATAAGGTTTCAATGAAGTAATTTATGTGAATTCACTACGAATTGCATCAAAGAAAATATGTTAAAGGACTAATTCAAAAATAGTAATATGAAATATAAAGAAAATCGTAAAAAAATTTATTCCGATTTGGCTTTGTAAATTTTTAGGGTTATAGTAGGATTTCTTCCGGTTAAGGGACGTATCTTCTTAAATAACTAAACAACCTCAAGCGAGCTTTTAATTTATTTCCCTAATCCATATAATTTTTTTTATCTTAATTTTATCCAATTTACTTTACTTCCAATATTTTATCCAACTTTAAATATTTTTATAAACGAAAGGAGGGCGTGTCTGTTTCTGTGCACGTTGTGTGGGCTTGTTTGTGTTTGTGTGTTCTGTGGGTTTGTTTATGTGTACGCCTATGCTAAGAAAATAACTTGTAATTTGTATTCTTCACAATATTTTTTTTATTACCAAATGTTGTCATCGTATATTATTGCTACAGATGTATAAATCATGAAATAAAAAATGTACTCGTTCGTAATCGCATTTTCCTCCTTAAAGTTCCATACCTCAAAAAAAACTGTTCTGTACACTTATAAACCTTTAAGCGTATATAATATTTCTATTAGGCTATTTAAAGATATAAATTTTTCACAAGGTTAATATATTGTGACATATTACATATCATATCTTCAACAAGCTCAAAAACTTGGTGCATATTTAAAAAATCTAAAATAATTACTATTGTTTTTATGTAATCTTATAGTCAGATTTTACTAATCATGTTTTTTCATGATTTTTGGTTCAATCGTTTTTAAACTAAGGGGGCAGAATGGTATATCTTTCCAAATATGTAATTAAAAATGGTAAACTTTTTTTACATTGCCCACAACAAGGATTTTTACGTGATATATAAAATGAGATTTAAAAATATTTTGTAAGACCTTTATTCAGCCCCTTTTTAATTATTATACGAATACTTAAAAAAACTTACTGGTTTAATATTTGTGCAAATATGTGAGTTAATAAGATATATTACTATGCCAACTTTCAAGTTTTTACCTAGCACGGTTTCTGAGAAAATTGGCTTTGAAAACAAAACAAAATAAAAGTTTACCATTACCTTTCGTGGGCATATAAATATGGTGTATATTTAAAAAAATATTTGCTATAGTTTTCCTCTAATCTTTACGTGCGTTTCTAGAGGCCCATATTTTTTCATAATTTTAGTTTGATTAGTTTCGGAAATAACGGTGCTGGGGTAACAAATATTTTACCGGATTTTTCAGGATATATCAGAAGATATAAATACCTAAAATTATAAAAATAATTGTTTGAGACTCTATTTTCGAAAATTATTTTATACCTAATTTCAATCTGAATTACCCGAAATAATAACGACAGGGTGTTATACAACCCGCAAAACTTTTCTAACTGAAAATAGCGCACATATAGGTCGCATTGTTATCTAGCTTAATGCAAAATGATATACAGCGTGTAGCTAAATTCCATAATATGGTTCTAAAATCAGCCAATGCATGTAAATGTAACTTGCGGTATTAACTTCCAAATATGTGACAAATTTATCTGTAAGAATTGGTAAGGAATATAAAGATTACTTAGTTAAGAAAGTAAGACAATAATCCACCAGTAAATTAATGTAACTAATTACGGCTACAATTTGTATTTAATATATTGGCTAAATAAAACGAACTCTTATTCAAGTTATTGTTATGTACTTGTAATATAATAAAAATATTTCGTTTTTTCTTTTTCTCTAAAAAAACACATGCTCCGGTCATTTATATAACGAATGGGAAAAAATTATATTAGAGCGAGTAAAGTGATTGACGTAATCCAATCACATTTATATGTTGGTTCTAATTTAACAAGCAGATACGTTCCGCGTAGGCGTGGCAACGTTATTTAAAAATTGTATTCTTTGATTTTTATATTACGATTTTATTAAAAAAGTTCTCATATATCACGAAACGGTTTCATGGTAATGTCGTATGAGACGAAGTGAGTATGGTGAGACGATTTTCTTTATAAATTTACTTATTTTATAATGTATTTTCTACACCAAGGTAATTTTTTTATGTTTACGAGAAGTGAAAACGATGGAAATTGACTTCTGTTTATTCCGAAATAATAAAAGATTTAACAAGTTAAAACGAAGCTTCCTAAACGATCCTTTGTATTATTTCAGGTATACGTAGGCTGCTAGAAAAGTATATATGTATATTTTATAAAATTTTAATTTCATGCACGAGGTCAGAAAATTTTTATTAACGTGATGTTACAAAATTTAAAAAATCGGAAGACCTAGTTTACGGCAAATATCGAAAAACCAATTTTAGAACCGCTATTTTGCACCCTTCTCATATGCTGGTGTCATTGCCATAGTTGACAACCGATCTCCATGACGTGGCTCCACACACGTATTGGAACTTATAAAGGCGTAGCCTGCGTAATATCCATTTCACTTCACAATGATCGAACGACGCTGGAATTGATTGGAAGCGACGCCCATCAGATCGAATTATTGTAATGAAGTTGAGTGCTGAGTGGCAATTTCGGAAGTGTTTTATAAACATGAAAATAACGGATTCGATTTATGTGGTTCATCGTTGTAGGTTATTTCAATCTTTAATATTTAAATATCAACTCTTCAACTGTTACTCCACCGATAATTGAAGGAAAAATAATCAACAAATTATGCTTTTCCCTATTAATAATTAAATTAGTTTTACATTAGATCATAAATCTTTTGTTCTTGGAAAGTTTTATCCATTTGTCAGAAATATAATATCAGAAATAAAGAGTTACCGCCAAAATTTCTGTTTTTTTCTAAATTAAAAAGAATTAAAATCACGTTTTTTAGAAATTTTGGATATCATGTTAAACTTACGTGATAGATTAGTTGGCCATTAACATTATGATATATATTATATCTAAGAAAATAAATATACGTAGGTTTAGATATGTTTTTTTTCTTTTTCAGTTTGGTTAATTTACTTATTTGTCGTTATTTATTGTGAATAGTAACAATAAAAAATATTGGGCGATGAAGCATATTTTCAAATTAAAAATTCCATTAAACCTCAAAAACACGGAATCAGCAATCCTTCCAACACTTTTATGTAGATATCATGCGTAGACATAGAGCTTATAATAATAAAGATAGAGACTTTTCAGAAAAGAAAAAATAAAAAAATATGTGATCCATCATAGAAATGCGGATATTGGAAAGAAAACCCAAGTGACCGAGGCCACTGAACACTCAAATGGAATTGAGCGAGGCACGAATTATCGAGGGACGTCGAGAGAGCGGGTGCTATACTGCTCGCCACGCGGGCACAGCAGACCGCGAGGGCGTCCGCTCGCCCGCTGAAGCGATGACGTAAAGACTGTTGCAGGATCGACTTGGACCAGACTAGCCACAAATAAACCCCGTTAAAGGACGAGAGAGAAGGTTTTTACTCAAAAATGGGTACGAGAATATCATTGAATTAAAGTAAAAACAGTAAACAAGGAATTTTCAAATTTATTTATGTATATATATATATATATATATTATAATTTTTTTTATTACATAAATACCTATTTCATATAATTATATTAACATACGAAACGTAAAGCCCTATATTATTGTGTTAAATTTAAGGTTTGTAAATTTTAAAATAGTATTCTCGAAATACATGACTTATTATTATTATTGTCTGTATTATTAAGCGTACAATACAAAAAAAGGGAAAAGAACAGAATTATAAAAAAAACCATTATTTTATCGAGGTTACCATTTTTCCATCATTATGATTCCTGTCTGTATCAGTCACGTCCCAGAACATACAATCTCTCATTTCGTTAGTACAGACATTACGTTTAGTGTAATAAGTCAGTATGTACATATGTACGTTATGTTTACCGAGAAAAATAGGCTCTTATTTTATTTCCCTAACTTATTTTTAAACTTCACTGTGATTCCCTTCTTTTGTCAGTATTTGTAATCACATGAAATGTTTCTTTTTTCTACATCAGATAAATTAAAAAAAAAAAGAAAAATTATCGTAAATAATAAACGAAAAACACTTTTTAATATTTAAACTATATGTGAGTGATTTTTTCAACATCTTAATTGAGAAGGTGGAAGGAGCACGTACATTACCGTGAATATCTCAAAAGCTATGATATATAGACTCATTGTTATAGTTACCCTTCAAACTTAATGTAAGTTTCTAAAAACTCTGTTTTTTCATAATTTTGGGTTCAGGTATTTCAGCGATATGGGTTCAGTATTTCCTAGAAGATATACTACTTAAAATTACGAGAAAAATATTAGGCAGATCCGTATAACTAGGATTTTTAAACGATATACAATACTATATGTAGAATTAAATAAAAGATCGAGTATAAATTTACTCACTTTAAACATTTTGGTATAAAAGTTTTCAATTTCAGCTTTGGATCATATGGGGATTAATACGCTTTATTGCCATGTGTAATTTAAAGTTTCTATGTCAAGCAGTTTTTGAGAAAAACGGCTATGGTAGACGGAGAAACAACACGTGAATGATCCTATAAGGGTTTTATTTTCCCTTTTGAAGTGAGTTTGATGCTGCTTAAATAGCTTAAGGGTAAAATCCAGATTCCGCAATAAATTAAAAAATTTCCCTGTCATATATTGCTGTTAGATATAAACTAATACTACACCAAATTGAATCAAAATCCTTCCAGCAGATTTTATGTGATTGACGCACGAAATAACATACAAACAAACGGACATAAATCCCAAAAGTAGATTTTCCGGCTTCTATTATCTTTTTTACACTAAATCAATTACTTTTTAAAATATAAGATTGGCTAATAAGCAATGAGCGGTTATTAGTTCATAATTTTTTTATTATATTTCCTATTTAAAATTAATTAACCGTCGATATAATAATCACCGTCATTTTGTACTACATGTTTTCAACGCACTGACAAGGAGTGGATAGTATTTGCATAAAATTCAGATGGCGTTGATTGAAAAATATTGGCTTACGAACCGTCGTAGTTGCTCTTCATCATCAAAGTTTTCTTCCGCGTAAGGCGTTGCTGAAAGATCGAAACAATGGGTGCAAGCAGTGGGTGCAAGGTATGGGGAATGTGGTGGGTGGAGGATCAGTATCCAACCATAACACAAAACTTTAAGATGAATTTGTACGGTTATATGAGGACAGGACTACGGCTATGGCTGGTTCGAGCTAACTTCATGTGGTACCCAGGCATTGTATTTCAAGTTTTTTCCTAAGCGGTGTAAATGATACTATATAGTTTCGTGGTAACACGCGAGCTCAGTTGCTAGCCAGCATGTCGTTATTCGGTTATCTTCTTCAATTAACAATTTGAACCTGTCGTTATCCAATCCCACCGGTCGATCACAGCGTAGTTGATCACTTAGGGAATAATTGCCGCTGCAAAACCGCTGTAACCATTGTTTTGAAATAGCTTTAGATATTGCTTTAGGAGCTCCGCATTAGCATATGTTACGAGTAGCTTCGGCAGCAGAGAAACCAGATTGGCACTCGTAGAGTAGACAGTGTCTCACATGCGTCTTAATGTCGTCAATATTTTACGCATGTTAACAGCGCAGCGTTTTACTTACTACTGAACCAGTGAGACCGTGCTGCGCTCTTTTTATATTTTCGATCATGGACGCTCCGAAAACTTTCCCTTATTTTTTGGATAATTTTCGTAAAAAACTTAATTTTTTAACTTACTTTTATCCAACCCAATATTTTCTATGTGTCGACTTATAATACATATATTTATATATATATTAAGTGACGACTTATGATAAATAGAGTAATTTCACTTTAAACAACATACGAAACTCTCGAGGCGCGAACCATATTGGCACTCATCCTTTTTAAAAAAAAAGCTGCCTTTATTTAATTATATTAGGATTATACTGTTACTAGCATTTCAATATCTATGTTACTAGTTTATCTATGAATATAAAGTTAACTAAAAATATCAATAGGTGGCGTTAGAAACACCAATATCAGTCAGTATTTTCTTAAATTTGTAATATCCAGATAAAATGTCTCCCAACTGTTACCCGAGGTTATAAATTATTACCATACCTATTACATGGAAAAAAAATTCTAACCATCTAAACTAGTTATGTTTTAATGAAATTACATTGAAACGGTTTGTAATTACTCATTTCTTTACGTTTTAAGATTTAAGAGTGAATTTTTCTTTTTTTACATATAAGGATTAAGTTCTGAAAGGCCATGTTTAATTTCCAAAATTCTTTTACATTAGCAAGGCTAAATTTTATGATAGCTATGCTCATATATCCTGCTCAGCTCATATATCCTGCTAAAACTTAAAGGAGCAGAGCAGCGATTAAGCGGAAAAATCTTTGTTTACTATGTTTGTTTGTTCACAGTAATATCTAAAATTTTAACTTCAAAAATAAGTTTTAGTTTTAAAAAATATATACTTAAAGAAAAATTATAGGCTATATTTTATTATGATATAGTTTATTAGGGTAGAGTTGTGATAACAATTTTAACAGAAGTAGGGAACACCTTATAAGTGATTCGAGGTAGAAGGATACCAACTTATTTATTGAATGGTCATCCCGAATATACCTACCGATGTACCCCAGACCCTGACAACAAAAGTTGTTTAGCGAAAGGAGGGGTTTAGCGACCGGGAGCGTGATGAGCAGCATAATTGAGATAACTGTATGTGGATGAAACCGTATGGCAAAATTAGTCTTAATATACACAACTTTACGAGGATTCGTCTTAAATAAACTCCATATAATTAGATATTAGATACTTATAGGCATAAATATGTTCCTCCATGCACATGAGAAAAATACAAGAAAAGCTATCACGCATCTTTCAAACCTACCTCAATAAACTGCAATTAAAATCTTTTTTGCGTAACAGATAAATAAAAGCAAGTATTGGCATAGTTACGTCCTTGAATTTAAAAGTTCCAATAACTGTACATTTCGTATTTAGAATTGCATAACTGTGCAATTCGTAACGACGAATATAATCACACTTCTCTATGAATGTGCGTAAAATGCAGGAAGTGCTTATTTTAAATTTGCCTTACTATACCGTAGATGGAAACTTTCTTCCTTTAATAAAATTAGATAAAAGTATACCTTAGAATGTTTTTTGAACATAACTTTATAAAGATACTTTATAAGCACTAGTTTCTTAGTAATATAAATAGTATATAATGCTTTTAAATAAAACTTCATATTTGAATTTGGTACGAAATATTTTTCGTATTACTTTAAAAACTTGTAAAATCATTGAACTTTTTCTCAAGTATATGGGGAAAATCTGTGATGTGACAACCCTTTGAGGGTTGTTAAATAACAAATTTTCATGTATTTTAAAAAAATAGGAAATATTTCAACAACGGAGATAAAAAATCTTTATATGGTTTCCATTTATTAGTTACATTCTCTGTGTGTCCATTTATTTGTGTTGAGTACTCTTGTTTAATGTAAAGTAAAGACGTTTAAGGAAATTAACGTACATTACTGAGAACATGTGGGTAGGTTAATGGACGCTACAAAATCGTCATGTTTTTCCTTTCAATTTGCTTTTATTTGTCATTGGGTTCTGTTACTTACATCTTAAAAAGTTGGAAGAAATTTCATGCTTGTTGAGTTGGAAAGATTAATGAAGAGAACGATTAAAAATATGTTTTAGATAGTTCATAATTTATAATATTTTTTGTATCTAATTAAAAAATGCATATCACGCAAAGGTAAGTTTGAATTTAACTCGGAATAGAAATCTATTTCATGGCATAAATAAAGCGAATAGTCACATTTCGAATGTATTTATTTTATGACCACGATTACAGACACGTTGTGATATTGTACAGGCTTCGTGTAAAAGTGGCGTATGTGATAATAAAGTGAAATATCATTATTGGAAGATAGAACTATCAAAATAGTATCTCTTGTCACATGGAATCATCTACATTCATTCTGCATTATGAAAAGTATGAGAAGGGTGGTGTTAATTAAACCTTTTAATAAAATTATTTAAATTACTGATTATTGGTGCTTAAAGAACGTGGGCATGTAACAGATATACAAACAAATATGATTTACGGTATATTGTTTATTTATCTCCATTTGCGTCATGCGTCTATCGTCGATACCTCGGGAATTTTAACAAAAAAAATTCTTTTATTTTTTATTTTGTGTCTGAATTAGAGCTATTCAAATGTATGAAGGTTGTCATTAGTTCAGAATATTGGTATTGTGATACCGTCTATCGCAAATTTACAACAATTTTTGGCAATAAAGCTATATTTATTTATGTCTTCTTTCTTATTCATATATTAATAAAACAATTGCTAAGGTAATTTCCGATAACTGAGCAAAGTTAAAGTATCCAAGCTTATCTTTTGTAGGCCAGGAATACCCTGTGGCGAAGTATTGCTTATTCTATAGTGTTTATTAATTTATTAGAAGTAATTTTCACGTTATTATGGACACTTTTTTGCTATTATGATTAGTGTTTTTCATCAAAGTTCATTTTCATTCCTAATGTGTTTCCCATTGAAGGCATCTTTTGTATATCGTATCAATTCAGTAAGGTTGCATTAAATTAATGTTCTATAGTCTATTGGATAAAAGTGTTTATTTCCATAACAATTCAAATTATTGGTAATTGAAGTATGTATACTCATTAAATTATTGACTTGGTAACTGCAATATCTTCATTAGTTCACGTAGCATATTCAGTTAATTCAAAATAAGCTATTTACGAAACTTGAAAGAAATTATAATTACCTTCAAAATAATTATGATTTTCTAAAGTTGAGGAGTTTATTACTGTATTGGTTTTTGCCATAGCAACATCACCCAACTGACAATTTACAGCATTTAAAGATTTCGTCGAAAAAATATGTAACGTGCTGAATTGTTATTATTAATATCCTTTAAATTTTGTTAGGTGTTATAAATAAGGTTCTTAATATCCTTAGGTACTTGAATATTTGTTTGCATATTGACTGCATAGCGGTTTTCCTCAATGGAAAAACATTCTAATGGAACAATATTTTTTTGTAACATTTCATTATTTATTCGACAATATAAGTATTTATAACTTAAATTGAGAATCATCGAAATCATAAACTACGTCAATCAAATATCTATACAACATATATATATATATATATATATATATATATATATATATATATATATAAGTATATATATCTATATATACATACATATATATTATATATATACATACATATATATATATATATATACATTATAAGCATTACAATCAACATTTTCACACTTTTTTCTATTTTTCATGTAACAAAACACGGTCGCCTAAATTCTCCCCAGAATTCTTATTGAAAAACAAATATTTCCATAAATTCTTGAATAACTTGTCAAGGATGAAGTTTTCTTGCAAGTGAGAGATAAGTTTTCTACTGCAAAATATTTGGCAATCAACAAGCTAAACGATAAAAAGACACGTTGAAAATTCGGAATTTAATTTGTAAGTCCGAAGTTATTGATTGAATTATTGTTTATCTCTTCTCTCGACAATGTCGAAGAGACTACTTGTGTATATAGTTTGCATAGTCTCAATAACTTGATGGTCAGTAGTACTGTGTGTATAGTCTTAATAATTTTGTGATGATAACATGTCGAGTTCCATGAAACATGTTCCAGAAGATAATAATTATGGGTAGACTAGCAAAAATATTAAAAAATTCACTAACAATACCACTTACATAATTATTCATGGAACATTCTTCGACCAGTTAAAATAGAAAATGTTGTTTAAATTTTTAAATGGTTATGTTTTTAAAATTACATAATAATTTGATATTTAATTTACACATATTTACAAAATTTACAACCTACAAAAGGCACCGAAAATACCATTTTTATATAAAGATATCAAAAGGAAGGTCATCTCGTTTCCTAATATACGTCTCTATTATCTAAGTGATTTTTCAGGAAGGATTTATTATTCATTTAATTTAAATAACAAATTTAATATTAACATTTTATTTCACAAAGTATAATGCTTTATTTACATCATATGTTCAAATTGACGATTTTGAACTGAAATACGAAGATTTAGAAAATTACACTGCAAACATATAAAAGTTGGCTTATTTTGCGTGATATAGTGAATTGTATGTAGTACAGATATTCATTCGTAAGTTACATTCAAATATTGTCTTTTTAAAGTGGACTATATGATTAAAGAAGCCCCAAACGAAAATCCAGGGAGCGCTCTGGCCAAGTCATCGTATCGCCGCCACTAATCCATCTATGTAGAAAAACGTGGTTTAAGTGTGACGTAATTCCTGTGCGTAGGGACATAATGCGCCATACTTCTGGCACCGCATTCTGTTGTTGGCATATAATGGGACGCTTGTCGATCTAGTAAGCCTTTTGATTCTCAGAAACTGCAAATATTCTTCTCCATTAAAATTTGAGGACAGCTCGAATGGAAAAATTAATTGCCCGTTTCATTCCACAGAAAACTGATATAAAGACTTGATTCTCGTATATAATAGAAGTTTACAATATACCACTATTGTAAATTAGGCATGTGAAATATTCCCAGACGTATATATTTTGCCAATAAATATTGTGTTTTCAAAAAAGTTTGGATTCATTTAAAGTTAGGGTTTACTATCACAGCATTTTCTCGACATCAATTTAACATTTTATGGATGCATGCCTCACCTTCTTGGTACGCGATGAATAACAAAATGTAGTATATAATCAGCTTTTCCAGTTTTACTCATTTAATGTTGGATTATATTTAATTATAGTCAGAATTGGTTCCTGTCTTTCCCTAACAATTTACGCTATGGACAGCTTCTGAAAGCTGATCTCCGCTATTCTATCTTCTAAATACGATAAATGTAGTCTGATAGACACGATGAGCCAAAATTTCCTGTAACGCTTCATTCCGTGTTTGTTGTGACTGACTATTGCCTCTTGTTACACCATATTAGTAGTGCTTCATGGCATAATTACGCGGCGAATAAGTATCCCTTTGGGGGATTTGAGTTTGCCATGAAAAATAGTCGAAGTCGCTTTGCATTAATCCAGAGTCCATTAACAAGCCAAGTCATTATTTTTGATACACCGACCCAAATAAGAGGCATAAAACTACTTGTTTTGTTATTAACTAAAATTAAAAAGCACGTAAACTGTAAGATAAAAAATAACTTATGGCAGTAAGAGCGAAAGGCGAACAACTAAACTTAGTATTTGAACGATTGTAAAATCAAAACAAATACGTCTATTGCTATTATTGTTTTCTTTTAAATAATATTTTTATTTATTACCATTTTTGTACTTCCCTTAAATTTTCTATTTGTTTGTCACAATTTTTGCCAGTTCCTTAACATACTCAGCATATTAACATAGGTTTATTATTACTATTTGTTGTTATTTAACTATTACAGGAACGTGAGTCAGGTTGTCCATATAAAAAGTTTAAATTATAGGTACATAATTAGTGGTTTCATATTTTGTTTTTCTAATAGGAAACATGTAATATTTTCTTTCCCTAGGACCACCATAAAGGATCAATGAAATTAAAAAAATATAAATATTTAAAATTGTATCCATGTAGTGGTCATTTTTTAATAACGCAATTAATATTGTTTTCAAGATAATTTATATCCCATTTTCAATAAATATTTTACACAGTGGGTGGTGGAAATTTTAACACAAATGTCTTTAATTACATATTCCGTGAACTATTATGAATATTTTAAATTATTTTTCCTAGTTTTTGGTACAAAACAAGGGTTTGTGTTATAGCTACATTAATAACATACGAAAATAAAAAGATAATGCAACAGGAAGAAAGAAAGAACAGTGTGCATCACTTAAAGTTCTACCACCTACCATATTAACCGCTCATTTTCAATATCTGAAAAGTATTCACAATAGTAGTATATATGACGAAATTATCACAGACTTTAAGATGTCATCTTTCCTTCTTCTTCATCAATACTTGAATATTTGACAGCATGTTGGTATTTTTTTATTTTTAGAACAAATGTATCCTTTATATAATGCCACCTGCGCTAACTGACTCGTAATTTGTTCCTCAGAACTATATTTTCTTGGCGCTTCATCCTCAGAGTCCGCAAAAACTAAAAAGAACTTATGCAGTTTGTCTTTATTTGATTATAATATGACAATGGAAAATTATTTATTAATTGATTAACATCGATTAATAAATTATAAAGATATTGGGAATCAGATTATTAACAATACACGACTAAGATGTAAAATAGAAAGTAAATTTACATAGTGAAAAATAATAAAAGTACGTAATGAAGTTTTAATAAAAATACTATGTAACCTTAATTGTTTAAACGTTTGTATGTACCTAAACGAGTAGAGAATTGTGAGTGTACGAACTGAACTCTTTAAGAATTAATAGGTTCATTGATGCTGCCGGTGGTTAAAATTAAGGAAATTTAAACAAATTTTTATTTTTAATTTGGACTGTTAAAAATAACCAACATATTTGTGAAATAGACTCGACTTTCTTTTTCCGCTAATTATTAGATTTCAGTAGGTATATCGTTCAATTGTTCAAACAGCCATACCAAACACGTCCACTTATTGTGAAATCTGTGTGACCACATATGTGTGGAAAGCCTCTTAGTTATTGAAACCAACAAATTATTTGGGTTTAAGGACTCAGTAATTTACTTGAACCAATATTTAAAACCATTAGCACTAATCGTCTTTATATCAGTCGGTGTCTCGTGTCGATAGAGTATATTTACATCAGTGTAACTATTAAAGCACATTAGAATGTGCAGAGGATGTTTTACGAATTCATAAAATATAAAATAAATAGTAAACAGGATCTATAAAGATGTTTCTAAAGTATGTATAAGTTCATACAGGTTTATTGCATGTAAATATTATATTTGAAATATTTAAGAATAGTGAGTTTCAATAGATATCTTAGAGAAAAATATAACACGTAACCGCGTCAATTCATTCGTAAACGTAATATTTCGTGTCAAAGGCAATCTTAAATTTTCATCAGGTAAATATTTCAATTAAGGACTTTGGTTATTTTGTGGAAAAGCTTTTGTTTGCCTAAATTAAATGAACATTAAAGTTTTAATAATAGTAATTGGTAAAAAAACCTGTACCCGTGATGTTGACTGGTGAGTCGGCTAAACTAGGCACAGGGTAATTTTATGGATTTTTACTTTCGAATAAATATTTCATTTCACTTTTTCAATTTTCCTAATTCTTTTTTAATACCCATTTGGAAGGTTTTAAAATTAATAATCAGTTTGGAAAGAATTGTCCAATTTATAATTATACTGGCTGTCTGAAATATTAACTATTACGAGAATAACAAATTTTTTTGCCACGTGTTTTTTATATTTATTTCACACAAAATTTACAGAAAAAGTAAAAATAATAAAAACATTACCTTAAATTTTGAAATAGCTAGAAAAAACACTAACAAAAATCGGACTAAATAAGTGCGCGTCGAAACGATAAATATTGATTCGGTGATTGTGAAATTTCTGAGGCACGTTAAATGAAATAATTTAAATTGAATGTTATAGTATTAAGTTTTTCTCTAATGAAAAAAAATTAAAATTGATTAAAAAAATAAAATTGGGCCAAGGATCGATGACACATTGTATATTATTTTGGGGGACTGATACTAAAATAAAGATAAATAAAAACTCAATTTTCTTTTGAAACATCTGTCTAATGACTTAAAACACCTATCTAATGATTTCAAAATACCTGCCTCATTTGATGAGATACACAAAAAGCATTTCACTCTCACTTCATATTCGAAGGAGAACTGTTGATATTTTATCGGTAACTATGATGTACCGCCTTATTATTCTGTATAATTTTTCTGCTTTGGTGAAACCTTTTGTAAATCTATTAAAAGCTACGGTAGTATCATCGTCCGCCCTTTTACGCTAACGTGGGATAGGCATCGAGACAGTCGCAGCGAAAAAACATTTTTTGAGTGAATTGATACTACTTGTTTATCCATCAGCTTAAGCGAAAGTTAGCAAAAAAATGTTAATTGTTACTTAGCTTGATGTTGCGACAATTGTCTGGATTTATTACAAACAGATATTCGTTTTTAACTTGAGTTGAGTTTATTTTTTATTTTCAGATACCAGATAGAGAGAGGAAAAATTCTGTGGATTGTTCTACATGAAATATGTCAAATTTTGTGGGTAAAATGGTTGGAAGTGGGACATTCTTTGTATGGAAATTTTAAGAGAAGCGTATATGGTGAGAAGAAAAAGTACTAATTGTCATACCATTCATACTTGTTTTCCCATACGAAATAGTTTGGCTTTGTGATTATAACATTTGCTAATAAGGATAAATATTTATTATATCAATAATTGAAACGAAACTTGACACGTAGTACAACTTTCACAATTTCAGAAAAAAAACATGGAGATAGAATAAAAAAAAATACAAATTAACATACAATTCATACTCGTTGACAAGCCCAAATAGTTTGTCTCTCTAGGTATAATATTTACCACTGAAGGTCAATATTTTTCTTCTTGAATACCCGGAATTAAACCTTTTAATTTAAGTAACTTCTTAAAAGTCAAAATAACACAATATCCCTTTAGTTCCTAAACTACTGAGACTAAAGGGGTTATGTATTATTTTGATTTTAGCATTCAAAATAATACAATACCCCTTTAGTCTCAGTAGTGTAGGAAATAAGTAAGGAACATATTTTTTTGGTTATTTTTTAGTAAATTCTTGAAGATATACTCGACAAAAAATATTATCGAAACCCTTGTATACAGCCCTTTCAATAGATAATTTAAACGATATTTTTCGATTATTTAATTTACTTTAGAAAAATTCACTAATTTCAGAACATCATTTCCTACTGCAACTGGCTGAACAGCAAAAAGGGTGTGAGATATCAATTGATACGGACAAAGGTACCTTGTTTCCTTCTTGGACATACCATTTTTTCTACATGCTCTCAATTTCTTAAGCCAAGGAGGAATCACGCCGAGGAGGGTGTTGTGTATCAGTCTATGTAGGTAAGCAGAAATTAATGTGGTTGTGTCCAGATGTTTCTCTCTAGATCTGGAATGAGTGACCAGATTTGAACAAGTAAGGTATCGTTAGAATCATTTTAACTATCTTTATGTCCTTGAGTATGGGACTTTATGATTCGTCCAATTTAATGGATGTGAATTGCCATTATGTAAAACGTAAAAATATAATAATTCGGAAATGTCACCGAAACGAAAATCGACTTACAGGTCTTTGCGAGTAGATTTAAAAAATGTGTATTATTTTGTATAAATAAATACGATATTTAACATACAACCTTTAAAATATCGCCGAGAAAAGTTGGTTAGAAGTTGGTTTTAAGTTATTCAGTAATGTTCAAAATAACACATTGTTTTAAGCAGGAGTGAAACTCGCACTAGGAGAATTCTGCACATAATTTGTCACTTACAAATATTTAAGCGTATATAGTATTTCTATTAAACTATTTAAAAATAATAATTTTTACAACATAAATATAATAAAACATATTATATACTCTATATTTTACGGGCGTAAAAATATGCAAAACAAGCAGTTTGAAAAAAATATGATGCCAAGAATAACAGCTACTTTTTCTGTAATTTTTAGTTAGATTTTACCAACTCTGTTTTCTCATATTTTACTTTCCCAGTACTTTCAGAAAAAAAAATGTTTGCTTATTTTTAGCATATTTTTAAATATATATTTCATATTTGTGAAAAATGTATTTTGGTATTCCTCATAACAAGCCTTTTCAAATGGTTCTCCCAATTATACATAAAATAAAAAACCATTTTTTTTAACTTTTATTGACCTCTCCTTTGATTGTGATAACAATATTTTAGAAAAGTTGGTGGTGTACTATATGTGCAAAATATGTGGATTAATAACATTGTGTTACTGTTTCGAGTTTCTACATCACATGGTTTCCGGAAAAAGCAAAAAGCGTTTGCTTTTGTATTGCCTACTATATCCTTCATAGCCGTTAAAACGTAGAACATGTTTAAGAGAATATGATATTTAGAGTCGTGGCTATAGTTTTCTAGCAACTCTTGTGTGGGCTTTAAAAACTTATTTTTCTTTCCTCAACTTTAAGTTGGCTTGTTTCGTAAATAAGGAGAAGAATATATTTTTTGAACATTTTATTCACACCTCAAAATATGAAGGTATAAAACAAATCGCAGTAAATAATAATTATAACCTATTAGTTATCATAAAATTGTACCATAATAAATTAAGAAAAATACTAATACAAGAAATATACCCGATCGTACCAAATAATAATAATATTTACTATAAATCTATCCCATACATAGATAATATATCTCTCAAATTAGGGAAACTCTTAACTAATAATAAAAATATAAATAATACATGTGCGTATAGTACTTTAAATAACTTGGGTAAAACCCTTATTAATAATAAAGAAAAAATTGATAAACATAGTGTATACATAGGTCAAACAGGAAGAGATTTTACCACAAGATATAAAAACATATTGCCAGCTGGCGAAATAACAAACCAGACGCATCTCACTTTGCTAAACATCTCATTGAAAATAATCATTACCCTCATACTGATAATACCCCCTATATATTACAAATAAATACAAAAGGTAATAAACTTAATATATTAGAAACATTAGAAATAAACAGACATAAAAAAGACACCAACGTTAATATATTAAATGAACAACTAAATATAATATCATCACCCATACTTAATATCTTCTAAATAAAATACAATTATAAAGCATTGATATTACAGTACTCTTAACATTGTCTCAGCCCACATACACATATAGATATAAGTATATAAAAATTAAAATAAATAAATAAATATATAAATAAATAAAGAAATAGATATATGAATAAATAAAACCGGAGATATGTAGAATTAGTGGTATAACCTTGTTCTAAATTTCAGATATCCTTGCTTTTGTTTAAATATATTACTGAGCATAAGTTCCAGTTAATTTTATTACATACACTGGAACATTTGCATTGTACAACCTCATATAATAACAACAATTGAACTTATTATCCTTACTAAAATACTGGTAGATCGTATAACTCTCGTAACCTACACCGCTCCCCTACAATAAACTCACTAAACACAAGCAGTGGAAAAACCCACACAGACCCGGCTTCCGCTATTGTATTTGAAGCATATAAATGCTGTTGGATGTTCCTAAGAGTTATTCTTTGCTAATATCCCACCTGAAGATGTTGTAATACAATGAAACCTAGATCGTGGTAAAGAACTTAAAGAAAGTTAAAATAATACCACATCAAATAGTTTCATTTATTTGTGACCTAAAATTAAGAAAAAGTATTTTTAAATCCTTATAAATAATCTTTTCAAGCGACATCCCGCTCTTCACATAGAATTTTTAAAAAATCTTAACCTAAAAAAGCTCCCTAAATTAATATTTTTTGAGTTTTGGCTTGTAATTGATGAAAGATAATATTTTTTATTATTGTGTCAAATTTAAAATTTCTACATTAAGCAGTTTCCAAAAAAAATGGCTTTAAGTGACAAGTGGACAGACACGTGAGGTTTTTTTTAAGGTACGGATCCCTAGAAATTTGGTTTTTAACCTTAAATTGTTATTTGATATACCGTAATAATTTCACAGAAAATGGAGGAAAAATTGTACATGCCACCAATGCTTCATAAAAAATTAAGGGCTTTGAGAGGTCACTTCGTATCTAAATATTTCTTGCACGAAAAGTTAAAAAATATTTGAATGTAATTTAATAAAGTAATTTTAAAGTAATTTTCCTGAATACATCATTTAAATATTATTTTTATTCATTATAATTTTTTTCAAATATTATTAAAAATATTATAAAACAATGCTATTGTTAGATTATTGCTAGTAAAGTATAAATCAAGAATTAAACATGTTCTCCTCGAGCTATTTTATTGAGTTTAATCTAATTGTTATAAACCACAAATTATCGATAGTATTCGCACTATTCCTTTTTAGAGTTTCGCCCCCTTTTTTTTAAAGTTTGTTTGTATTCTGTTCCAGTCTGAACTTGATAACAATGCGGTATTTTACACCCCATAAAATCTTTATAATTCATTACTTCACTGAAGTATACAGTATAACACATTGCACCGTAATTAAGTTTATCGCAAAATAACACAGAGAGAGTAGTTAAATTTAATATGCTGCTTACATTGGTACCTTCATAAAACTACAAAAAAAGTAGTTTAAGTTTATCTTTCAGTATTGTTATTGAATATGAGAATTACTGAAAAAAATAATGTAATTAATGATGACTCTAATTTGAATTTAAAACAATGGGGAAATTAAATCAACTTTCATTCAAGTTATTTTTGTAACTAATATAAAGTTTTCTTTTAATTTTCTTGCTTTGGGTGGAAGGAAAATAAAAGAAGCTCCTTTTGCTAACAAAAAAGCAAGACTGCGAGTCATTTACGTCACGAGTGAGGCAAAATTATGTCACGGCGACTAAATTTAACAAACAAGTACGTCCCATGCAGACGTGACAAAGGTTTTGAAAATTTCTCTTCTTTGATTGTTTCATATCACACTTTTTTTTAATGTACTCTCTTACCTCCCTAGGGCGTTACTGGAAAAAGAAAAGAAATATGTATGTTATTTGATTTATAGTTATGACAAAACAATTTTCTATGTGACAGAATGCGTATTAGAGTATTGCGTGCTTTTGACTTTTAAATTTTCATGTAGTAGGTTTCGAATTTATGAAATGACTTTAGGCTTTTGCTTACAGCTTCATTCGCTTAGATATTTGAATATTTTTACAAGCATCATTTTTATTAAAAACTAAGCTAGATACTATTTACGAGTTGTAGGTTGACATGTGATGTATATTTTAAAGGTACCACTAGTTTATTAACACAATTTACAATATGTAAATAGCATATGTATAAAAAATGTATTTGTCTAACCCACAAAAGTTTTTTTTTCTATAATTCATACAATGGTTTGAAATACATCCGTTAATTAAAAACATAATATTTTTAAAAGTGAATTCATTCAAAATACGTTCATCATTTTTCAACCAACAATATATGAATTTATGAATATTTTCAAATTATTTCTTAAACTAAATATACATAGTATTAAACTATTTACCAATAATAAATTTTCACAGTGTAAATATATTGCGACGTATTATATAAAATATCTTTCACAGAAATAATATACATAATATATCTTTCAATAAATTAAAAGATCTAGGATAGTCGTTATAGTTTTCCTGCAAACTTATAGTCAGATTTTACAAATCCTATTTTTTTTATTTTTGGCCGTTATATTTTTGCACATTTTTTTGAAACATCTTTTTAAATAAATCATTTAAAATTGTGATAAAAATTTGTTTACTCCTTCTAACAACTCTTTCCAAATAATACTTGACATGACATACAAAATGAGAAAAAATAATTCTTGAAGACCTTCATTTACTTCCTATTTAAATTTTAATAAGAAAATTGTTGAAATTCGATGTTTTAAAAAAACTTATGTACTATGCTGACTTGTAAATTTTTACGTTGCATATTTTTGAGAAAATCAGCTTTGAAAGTAGAAAAATATAACTGCTATATCTTTAGGAGACGGAAGAATACAGGAAATGTTTAAAAAATTATGACTATAGTTACAACCTTTGCCTCGGCTTATGAAACCCCATGTTTTTATAATTTTAGGTTGAGAAATTTGGGAAATAAATGGGACGACGACATATTTTTTGTATATTTTGCAGTACATATCGGAAGATTGGATACCTGAATTTGAGAAAAAAAAACATTATATTAAATATTATACATGTTTTTGAGACCCTTATGACCAGTCCTTTCAAACGATACCCCGCATTATACTCGGAATTAAAAAAATCTCGAATACCTAATTTGCCCTGCCTAAACTTTTCAAACGAATAGTTTTGAGTTTTTGCTAGTGCTATATGTGCGGGTTGTGTTTTATTACCGTGCTAAATTTCAAGTTTCTAAGTCAAGCACGGAATACGGAATCCTAGAAACAGCGGGATGGAAAATAATATTGATAGTTATATATTTCACACCATTTTCCCTAACTGAAGGAATGTAGTTTTCTGGGTATTATTATATATTAATCGATGAGAGCAAATCTTTATTTCAATGAATAATCGGAATGTAACATTTCACTTTATACTATTGCCAAAATTTAAGTTTATCATTTAATTAAATTTAGCGAAATTCTTTTTGAAGTAAAAATTATATAGCGTCTGAATCATTCTGCCACAGGAAATTAGTATAATGCTTGAGAGGGCGCGGATATAGGCATAGTCCTTTGTGGGAGAAGAAAAGCGAGAAACTGTAAGGTGAGATGTAATGTAGTGACTTCACTAGAGTGTATGTGTATAAAGAGGTTTCAATTTATCCATGAGATTATGTGAGTCAGGCCCACATTTTTGATTAGATTTTTTAAAATGTCTGTGGGATAAGAGAGAGAATGCATATTTTACAATAATTAATACATTCCGATATAAAACTCAATTTATATCGAGATATTTTTAAAAATATGTGTGTTTTTACTTTATTGACTTATCCCACGTTGCGATGTCATCATTATTAATAATGCAAAGAAATCCTAGTGCGATAATTTCATAGCATCTTCCAAACAAATTAGTTCAGATCTCAAATTCGCCCTTCCCTGGATTCTTTTAAAGAATTTAATGTTTCATGATTGGCTTCCGCTAATGCTTACCAAAAAAAGAATCTTGCAACTGTCAGCAACGTTGTCTTTCAATAAAATCAGCAGACAAACACTGCTTCGTGCATTAGAATTTTAACTAAAACACTTGGTTTTTTGACACATTGACTGATCATTTTAATGGAACCTACATTAAGAGTTTTGACTATAATGTATCAGTATTTAAAGAAAAAACAATCTAAGACCTAAAATATTAAATCAAATAACATGCTGTATCGATCATAAACCAAGCAATAAACTGGCTTTATTTGGCGGTACAAGTGATATTTGCGTTCGATGTGATTTAAGTCGACAGTAAGTCATTCGAAAGAATAACTGAAGCGTCGTGAGCTGATATGTTGGCAAAGAAAAGGCAAATTAATTTTTCTGTATTATTGACAATATCAGTTGCACATACGAGTGCATTGTATATTTTTAAGCAGGCAACACTTTGAGTGTTTAGGCGAAATTGTATGAAGAATGTGAAAAAAATATCTTACATTTGCATTACACACGCCTACCGGTTGCATTAGGCGGTACAGGTTATTACGTATTTTTTTTAAATGCTCTTGATGAAAAATTATCTGAAGTTGAAGATCTGTTTCTTTATCTAAGTTATTATACCATTTCTGATGTGTGTAAGGTGAGCATCAATACTGGAGTGGGATATTGCACTTTTGCGCTAATAGTGTACTGCGTTACGTCTCGAGCGCATCGTTTTCGTAAGAATTAGCATGAAGGATGAGTATCGTCAACGATATCATGAGCTGAAAAACGTATCTCCAATTTTGATATTAATATGTAATAATTTGAAAAAGTGTAAATCAACGTAACTCAGTCTAATTTTGACTTAAACATGATGTGGTTAATTCTTATATAATTTGGGTGTTGATTCTTTTAATTTTTACATAATTTGAATAGTAATTCGTCAATTTCTCTTTGAAATATTGGTCAAAATATTTTCTTATCAGCTCTACGCTAGGTAAGTTATTTATTTGCGTTTTATGACTAATCTGTTGGTATAATTATTTGATAACAACCGAACAAATACATATGTATATAAACTTATATACATACACACACATAAAAATATATACATATACTTATATATATATATATATATATATATATATATATATATGTATAGAGTTTTCTTATTTTATAACTATATTATAATTATGAATAGTTGAAAACAGTTAAATAGCTTGTTTCCAAGTGAACTTATATAAATTTTTGATATATTCTCAATTGTAAACAAGCTATTTCACAAAGCAAAAATTTTCCCAGCATGAAATGTTATTCTGTAACATTTCATGCTGGGAAAGTCTACTTCTATACAAAAATCCTTTATGTTCCGACTTCGCCTAATTCACACTGAGTTGAATCGATTAAAATAAGGATCATTATTAATTACAATCTTATTTGTAAATAAAATTTTAGTAAATAAAAATGATGTATAATGATGGTAATATAAATAAGAGAGAAATAAAGCAAACCTTGGAGAGAAATAAAACACACCTTGCTGCCAACGTGATCCAAAATATTATTGAAGGAAGTTAGGAAGATGTGATAGTAACACTGATATTGCAGTGTTTATTTTACTTTGGTGAAACTTTTGGTTTACCTCAGAGAGCTCTTTAAAGTTTATGAGCTTCCGTACATATGTACTCAAGAAGAACTTTCCTTTGTTGGGTTAGTACGTCCCACGAAGTGAGCTGACTTTACCTAGTCTAATGAGAAAATTTTACATTTATGTTATATATAAGGTACATTTTATTTTAAAAGTAGCTTGCTTTTTTCAAGTAATATTTCTTTTATCTTTGTATGTACATAACATACATGTGGTTTTTTTGTAATAGGTATGCGAAAATAATGAAAAATACGAGCTGAATCACAAAAGGTATCATATGAAAGATTTAAAAATTTTACATAGGTTTTACAGTATTGACAAATAGAAAATATATATTTATTTGAAGATGTGTTAAAGTAATTTTTAATAATTTTGACATATTTTGGAAATTAATATTAGCATTAAGAGGAAAGTCGTTATTAAACAACAGGTACGTCAAGAACTATAATATAAGCCGTTGTATGATCGGTATATAGTGCAAATAATTTTACATTTATAAAAATATAATTACAAATATTCACCCACAGTACTATAGTATTTTCAGCGAATTACTGGCTGCCGTTATAACATTAAAAGGAAAAATATTGTTTTTTGGAGAATTTTCCGTATTAGTATGCATAATTTACCGAAAATTTTTTTCACATTTTTCAGAACATTTCATACTTTTCAGATACGTTATCTCATATTCATCATCACTATTATTTCAAAAAATTTGCCTTATAATTAATCCTTTCAAACGGTATTCTACTACTATATACGGAATTGAAAAAATATTTAAGTACTTATTCCTCCCTCCCCTTCCCCGAAAGTTTCAATATGAATATTTTTGAGTGTAAGCTATTGAAGTTTGTGTCGGTTGATATGTTTTCCTAACATGCCTGGTTTCAAGTTTCTACGTCGTGTTTTTCTTTTAAAAACGGCTATAACTGATAGACGGACAAGGACGTGAATAATCTTATAAAGGTTCCGTTTTCCCCCTTTTTAATACGCAACCTTAAAAACCTGGCAGGAAAAATTAAATGCCAATTATGCATTTTTTCTATTTGCTTGCAAATGCTTTTTGGAATATCCGATATGGCGGGACATCTATTCATTCCTGAATAGGAAAGACTATTTTAATTAACACGTTTTTAACATTAGCAATTACGTTTGATAATATAATTAAACACATATATGTGTGGAAATACATGTATTTGTGTATATATATGCATATATATATATATATTTATATATATATATATTTATATAAAACAGATACATAATTAATTTGATAGAACAGTGAATTATTTGGTCAAAAACATTTCCTTCTCTTTCTTAAAACCGAGTGAATAAAATGTTTCCATATATTGGAAAACTTTCTAAGTCATAATTAATTTATTGTTCACGATTAATTAATTTTAAAAATTAACACCGGATAAATAATTAATTTTTAATTTAAAAAAAAATTATTTATTTCATTGACGTTTGATACATGAATTTGTAAACATCTTAATGTATGTTTACAAATTAAAATTGTCTCAATGATTTCACTAAGATGACTAACTTGGGAAAGGTAGTGAGTTTAACAAGCGACAAACTTGTGCATGCTGTGCTGCAGCTTTTCTGAAAGGATCCATCGCTGAAATTAATTCACTTATTAACCCTCGTCATGAAGCTGGACGCGCCTGACGGGATAGTTTAATTTTTGGTTAATGTGACATTGTACTGGAGAGAGGAAGCCGTTTGTTGAAAACAAAGTGCAAGTAACGTTTACAATAAATTGTTGATTTTGATATTAATTTCAAATTATTTGCTTCTTAAATTCACACATTTGGACTTGTAAAGCTTGTGAAAAAACGTATGGAAACAATAAAAAACATACGTAGTTCTAATTTAAATAAATAAATCACTTTTTGCACTAAAATCACAATTTATAATTCCACAGCGACTGTTAAAATATTATTCTATATACCAGCTTTTTCCGGCAGCTATTGTCGTGTGTATATATATATACAAACCAATTGAGATGGTGCGAATTTAATTTACGTCTAGCACCACTTTTGCATCCAGGTAAATAGTTTTTAATACATTTTACCTGGATGCAAAAAGGTTTTGATTCACTGACACTTTAATGTAATTATTGTAACATTTCTTTATCTTCTTTGGGGACAAAGAAAGTTAAAGGCGGTAAAATTATTAAAAAAGTTTAATCTCAACGTCTTTTTTATTTAGCCAAAATAAAGTGACTTTATTTTACTTCCAGGAACTTAAGCCATGACTATTGAAAACTTTATTATATTAGATCAGCAATTTTTACGCGGCCACGATCTCAATGACCAGTGACACGATACGCACGTCATTTTGGTATTAGGTTCCTAACCTGTACCATATGGAAAACTTTTCTAAATATATGGTGATTGAAACTACAGCGTCATTTAATACAATTAAACAGACAAGAAGGCAAATAAAATATCCATAAACAATAAATTTATTCTAATAGTTAATTTATAATTTTCCGACTCATTTCTCCAAAAATATTTATTGATTTTTATCTTTACTTTCTTTTAACATGCATAGATGAGTCCGCCTGGTATACTTACTTATGACACTGTCCTATACTTATAATACTGTCCTAACTAATTAACGGAAAAAACAGAAGTTTATTTTTTTTAAATAATTTTAATTTGACAAAAATGTCGTTCAAACAAAGAAAAAAGTATTTAAGCAGGAAATTTGACAGTAGTTTTCACACTAATATCACAATAATACAAGGTAGTATCGTTTTTTTTTTAATATTTCAGAAAATGTATAAACTCAATATTTTCTTTATAAATCAATAAACGGATAGTTAAATGATTTATCGTACGATAACCGATTTTACTTTGAAAATAAATGTTTATCGTACGATAATTAAATGATTTATCGTGCGATACCCAATTCTACTTAAAAATTATGGAACAACATTGTAAGGATTTGTTAATTTTTATTTTACCATACAAAGGAAAAGTTTCTATTACAATTTAAAAATTGGAATAATAAATAGTGATCCAATATTATTTTAAAGTGGTATAATATTATTATGGCTTATTTTCATTAACACGTATGCCTTATCTACGCAACAAAGAACATAAAATCTTTCTAAATTAAAAAAAAATTGTCTAAGTCTTGGAATTTGTTTTGTTCCCTACACGTGTGAAGCGTACCTATTCATACCATTTCAGACATAATAAACATTCATCTATTAAAGCCGCTTCCATTTATAGAACTTTTTTCGAAAAATAATAATTCCATAAAAAACTGTTCATATAGTAAAAATTAAATAAATACACTAATTAATAAAATATCTTTTAAATAGCAGGCACTAAAAATGATTTAATAAATTTAATTTAATTTATAACATAAATTTAAAACCATAATTCTTAATGTACTCACAACAATAAATAAATGCATAAAGGTTGTATTTATAACATAAATTTTTAGTTTTTAAATATTAATATTACTCATGTTAAATATTAATGTTAGATACTAACTGACATTCAATTATTTTCTTTCTTAGAATATTTTTTATTTATTGAAAGTCAGGTGCAAATTTAGTATTTAGATAATTTCCTCTTCCGGTAAAATTGGTTATCAACAAAACATAGAAATAAAGTGACAGTAGTAACCGCCAGTGGTTAGCTGTCAGTCGTCGAGGAGCTCCATATATTGAATCACGATTGATTCCATTCGTTAAGAAGTTTAATTATTCATTGCCGGAACTCATCATCTGATTCTGACCTGGTCATTGGTGCAATTATTTAAACGACTACCATTAGCAAATATCTTGAATCACGTTCAGTTTAATACCATCCGTTAAGGAGTTGCATTGTTCATCTTCAGAACTTACCGTCAGACCTTAACCTGGTTAACGGTGTAATTATTTTGCAAAGCAACCAATACCTGTAGCAAAAAATATATTAAATCGTAGTTGATTTATTGCCATTCGTTTAGGAGTTCCATCATTAATTTTTGGACCTCATAATAAGATAATCACCATATTCATATGGAACCACTCTTATAGTACCCTCTTTCAAAATAAAAAATGAATCATAAAAATCGGTCCACTCGATAAAAAATTATCGCTGAACACACATAAAAAAAAGATACCTTTTCCGAAGTCGGTTAAAAAATATCACCAAGTGAAAAAATTGAACTGAGATAACAAACAAAATAATGAGTTATAATAGACTTGTGATTAAGAATCGTAATAGTATGATAACAGAAAGAGCCAAGTCTCATAACTTTGCTATAGAAAGGTACAGAATATGATCCAAGTCTACACCCCACCGAAAGTATTCTTCATACTATGTGTAGAAAACTATTTTCCCTCGATCTATACATATATAATTTAAACCGTATTTCCGGTGATATAAGCTTTTTGAAGGCAATGTAGAAAGTAATATGAAAAACAACAGAACAAATCGCTTCTAGAAAAAAAAAGTTATGGTAGAGCCATTTTTTGTTTCAACCTAGTTGGAATAACTGCCAAAAAATTACATAGTTACGAATCAAAATTGAGTTTACAAGTGCAGTCATTGTTAAAACAAACTCGAGTAGAGTATTAACTAATCCGTGGCATTAATAAAAATTATTAAAATACATCATGTACTTACTCGTAACGAAAAAAATAACTACATCGGAAATTTTAACAGTTTACTACCAATTTTGACTAATTAGTTTACATATACCGAGATAACTGCGAAAGGCATTTAAACATTCAAAAGTAATTACGTAAAATGCAAGAACATAATTTATGTCTGAAGAAAGATAATTTGTGAAGAAGATAATTTATGTATCTTCTGATCATAATTTTTATCCATGTTCCACGTTATCGTTATATTAAAACATCCAAGCGATATCTAGTACTGTGTGGTAACAATAAGTAATGGAGGTATTTTACGTCAAGGTGCGTCCCATTTTGCAAAATAAATTCCTTAAATAAAATTGTTTATTTTCCATCATTCATTTTTTGACCCATTTTTGGTCATAAAAGATTTTTTATTTTTTTTTTGTAACAATTCCGACTTCCCATTTTGCTCAATTTGGAAGGCAGATGTTTTGTAATTCCGGAAGTTGTGTACTTAATTGCACAATGGTAAAAGAGACATTTCATCACTTAAAACAAATGCCTTTGAAGTTTGAAAGCAATAATTCGCGCCCTTTGATCACACCATATTTATGTGAAATATACAGATATTTGAAAGGTGTATATATATATATATATATATATATATTTATATATATATACATATATATATATATATATATATATATATATATAAATGCTCTGAAAGGAATTTCTCCCAGTTAACTAAGCCAATGACTAAATAAAAGGTATGCATACAAAATGTAAACAAATATAATAACGCAATTCAGTGTGCACAATGTGACCGATAGTCGGAAATATCTCAATTAATTTAAAAAATTACATAAAATAATGTTAAAAATGAAGTAAGTTGTGAATATGACATTTCTTCTCATTTTTTAAGATGTTAAATTAAATCATGTGTTAGTATGTGATACCATTACACAGATTAATTATCAATTATCTGACAAAACGGTAAAATTCCGTCAGTCTCAGAAAGCATTACGTTTAATGTGGAATTATAATTTGAAAAATGTATTTAACTACATAACTGTGTGAAAGAGAAACGAAGACATAACGAAGTTTATTCAAGTATTAAATTTTTCACAAACATTGTACAACTCAATTAATTGAGCCGGTGACCTTGCAACTATATAAGGTTTTACGTTACAATTTTTCAATATCTTTGATTACTTTTTCCATCCAAATAACTACATGTGCAGATTTAAACTTTGTGTCACAATTTAATTTAAATTTTCTTGTTATTTTTAATTCATGGCTTTTCTATCAGAAACCGTTCGCAAATCCGTTTTCAGTATCTAGACATTATCTCGAGGTGATACTCACTGCAATATTTTTCTGGGACGCCGTAATAGGTTAAAATGATAACTTATCAAAATATTTTCCGCAGTTTTGCTAGATCTTTTAAGTGAAATTTTGTTTGTGACCTCATTTACCAAAATGAACGGTTTTCCTTGATTAAATATTTTCCGAGAAGAATGTTTTTGAACTATGCCTTTCATTACACAATTTGCTATATTTTTGTGAAATATTTTATTTGGTACAGTGTTGTTCCTTAATATTCTTGTACCGCAAATTTCCAGTTTTAAATTTCAAAGTGATTTCAAATGTTATTTCCAAATCAAAATGACCTAGAAAGTTTGCAAATACACACACACATATATATATATATATATATATATATATATATATATATATATATGTGTGTGTGTGTGTGTGTGTGTGTGTGTGTATGCGTGTATGTGTGTGTATGTGTATTTATATACACACATAGATTTGAGTGATGAATACATAAAAGGTTGAAAGAATCCTTCCGAAAGATCGTCCTATAACCAAAGTACACAAATGCTACATTTGTGAAGAGAACTCTTTTTAATACAACAAATTACCTAACTGCCTAAATGCCAATTTGGAAGTATATCTTTGATCTGACTGAAATTTGTTAAAATTAAACTTAGAAACAAGGCTGATTCTCTTAAAACAATCATACAGCGGGGCGACATAAAAATTACATAAGTATAAAAACCATCACGTTATATTTCCGATCTAAATGATTTTTTTAAGACGACATGATCTGATGAATACAATATAATCTAAATAACTTTGACTTACTATTATGGTCCATCTACTTCGGATATTTCGGATTATGAAGGTTAATAATTGATAATTATTAACAATCCAAAGAGCAAGGCCGATAGAGATATGGGATTGTTAAGTCTAATTTGACTTCTTAGCATCCAAAGTTGTACTACAAATACCGAGGGAACGAGATCTTTACCTATAATTGTTAATTATGTGCTTCTGATAACTAAGAGTTATTTATTTACTTATCTCAGAATTCGGGACGCATAAAAATGGAATTTGCATTTTGGAACTGATTACTGGAAGAGCCTTTTCCTCCAAACAAATAGAACCATTAAAAGAGCAATTAGATACTGGAAAATTAAATATATCGATGTGAGAAAATAAAGGAAAGTGATGAATAAAATGAGTCAATTATGAAATATTCAAAACCGATGATACTAAATTTGCACAACGATTTAAAAAGCACCTACAATTGCCTTAAAATAGAAACTAGTAGAAGTGAAACCACCAAATTAGTCTAAAAATTCAGTTTATAAACCATATGCATTTTTAGTATCGAATAGAGACCTATCAAATGTTAGTATGATATAAATGAAATACAAACCAAAAAATACATTATTGATAATATTATAAGCAATAGGATTTTATTAACCGCAATCCTTCTATTGTCAGTTATAGTCATCGAAAAATTTCATTCTCTCTTCAATAGTTATTCCTTTTCTATATTTTACTGGCCACCTCTATGGAAAACTTAGAAATTACCCAAAATTTTCGGCAAATTCATTTATTTTCATTATTACTTTATTATTCATCAAAAACTTAAAATTAATAAATTATAATAAATTGTCAGCATATTCACTTATTTTCAATAATTAATTAAACTATATTAAATTTTTTTCAATAAATTTAACAATTCATTATTTTCATTTAAATTTTGGAAATATTTAAATTTAAAATAAAATGATTAAAATAAAAATAAATAACTTTTAATATTTAATATAACTAAATTTAATTATTGAAAATAATTTTAAAATTTGATTAATGTATTAAAAAAAATTAGAATAACTAACCTTAAAAAAATATACATGATAAAGTTTTAATTTTTGAGATAATTAAATTTGAACTTAAAATTAACTTTAAATTTGACTGATTTAATTAATAAGTTTCAACTAATAAAATGAGAAAACATATAATTTTTAGAATAATAAAATTTAATGTTTAAATTAATCTTAAATTTAATTTATTTTTGAAATATTTAAAACAAAAATAATTAAGTATTAACTTATAATTTACTTTAAGTTTAATTTGATTGATTTAAAAAAAAAATTAAAATAAGAAAAAATTTATTGAAAAGTAATAAAATTTAATGTTAAAATTAATTTGAAATTTAATTCAATTTTGAATTAATTAAAATAAAAATATTTTAATTTTAAAATGCTCAAATTTAAATTTTTAATTCAATTAAATTTAAAATCAATTTAACATGATTTTATTAATCTAGAAATTTATTTTTTTATTCCATCAAACAATTTAAAATGTTTAATTAACAATGAAAATAAATTAATTGCACGCATATTTTTTGTAATTTATTAATTTTAATAATTTATTGTAGTTTATTAATTTTAAATATTATGTTATTGTTTTTATCTTATTTAGGTTTTTTGATATGTAATTTATAATTCACTATTTTATATTAATTTTTTTACTATTTTTCCTGAAATATTAAATGAAAGTTATTGATATATAATAAATATTAAATGAAAGTTATTGAAAGTTATTGATAAATTCTTAATTTTAATTTTTGCTTTGAAAAAAATATAGGAAATAACATAAAATATACAATAAAAATATAAAAAAGTTTATAGAGAGATAAAGTTGAATAGAAGAGGGCTGCGCTTTTTGGCGTGACAAAAATACACTAACATAATCAATAAAAATCTACATATTATTAAATCTACATATTATTTTTTTTCTTTTATGTAAAGTATTTTGTAATGCTAAAATTAATATTCAAGAGGTAAAACAATATATGTGATAACCGATTTCCAAGTATTTGCAAAAATAATGATTTGAAATCTATCGTATGCTTATTTATGAAAGACATGAAATATTTGTCAAAGACTTTGGTGGATGATTATATGCGGATTTGATATTTGGTCTCTTACTATTAGTTCCTTAAAAGATTTCAAGTTATTGACAGAGCTATGGAACGGGTTGTGTTCTGGGATTCGAAATATGATATGTAAATAAATTTGCAAAATATTGCTAGAGTTTCATAAGAAACTTTTTACATATACAGAATAAAATAAAAAAGAAATAGGAAATAAGTATGTATCGAAACATAAAAAGGCATGAAGCAACTAAACTATTATGGGGAAGTTAGATAAATAAATAACACATATACATATATAAACAAATATATGAGATTACTGAAATAGAAAAGTCAATTTTTATTACTGGAAACAGAATCTACCTCAAATATTCACGGAATATGAAGCATGCTGACAAGTATAAAGAAAATGTGAATACGTAGTTGGAACTTTTGCGGTATAATATCAGTCCCAAACATAAATAAATTTGCAAAATGCTGCAATTGCTAGCGATTTTGGGGTCGATGTCAATGAAAATTTAGTACTCATCTGTGTCTGGGTGTGAATGGAGGTGAGTAGAGAAATTAATTCATCAGGTCGACGAAGATCAGATCTTTGATAAAACCATTGATGAGAAATATTTGAAGCAATTATTTTCATTGTATTGAAATAAAAATCAGCTATATTTCGAAGTAGTCAGCAAGTTTTATAACATAGTTAAACAAGGAGTATTTATATTAAAGCGATGTAATAACAGAAATATGACTTATTTTACAATAAGAAATGAAAATAATTTAGAATAAAATTAATGATTTGTTTTCATAAATAACAATTTAAACGATAAAATAAGAAAACGATAAAAACAAAATAATATATGGCGTTTTGAATCGAAACGGTATAAATAATTACAAAATCCCACCTTGCCTTTTCGAAGTTGGTACCGAAGTCACCAACATTCAAAGATTTAAATATGTCATTACTGATACGTTAAATCGACATGAAAGCGCCAGACAGGCCCACATTCAAATTGATAGCAAATTTTACCCTCCCAGCAAACATGGGAAGGTAATATTTGCTATCACACCCCGCAACATGTTTCCGTTGCGGATGGATATACATTTCCTTTACCGCGTCACGAGTCTGTCAGCATATTTATAGTAATCATATATTTTCTTTCGATTAGCATGGTAATAGAGTGACTAAACCATGTGACTAAACCATTTTAGGCTCAATTTCTTCGTAAATCGATAAAAAAAGCTATATGTAGTAAATCATTTTTAGTTTTCACACAACTTATGATTCCTAGATAATTTTAATACTATATTATTAAAATTAATCGATTGTAATGATTTGATGGTGGATCTGGGAATGGTAAGTCCCTAATGGACTTACCATTCCAACCATTCTCGTAGACGTTGTTTATTCTAAACCTACAATAAAATGAAAATAAAGATTACATTGACAAAAAGCAATGTTTATGGAGATTCGAAAAGGTTTCAAATTTTAATTACGAGTATTAATGTATTATAACTCCAACCGCTCCAATTGTTTTCGATGATAATGTACCCAACATTATCGAAAACAAAAAATTTGAGGGGTTGGATTTGTTTCCTTTAAAATACTAATTTATATTGGGTTAATGATATAATTACATCATGAAAAGCATGAAAAAATAATGATGTTTAAGGAAAATTAATGCTGATTTTAAATAACAACGCTAATTTCTAGAATTATATGATGTAATGAAAAAATTCTTCCTTTATTTGAAAGTCTATATTTTGGGCATGATTATTTACTATATACCATCGTATTATACTATAATTTAAATGGGCAGAGCATTATTGCAAAATATAAAAGTAGTCGTCGGAAACTACTGCCTAAATGGTGCAAAGTAGAGAGACCATCTTATTTAGTGACCGCTGCGAAAATAACCAGATGAAATAACACAGGTTGGGTATAACGAGTTAATATATAAAGAAAAGATTAAACCGATATATTAATTAAAATCTGTGTAGGTTGATCCCTGAAATTTCAAATGTATATATTGAGAAAATTTAAATTTAAATTTCTAATAGATACAATTTATTCTAGGTTCAAATTATCGACTAAGGTAATAAGTAAACAAGGAGATTAAGCTGCGAATTATTATATATCGTGCGCGCGTGCGTGCATGCGTGCGTGTGGGCGTGCTTGCGTGCGTACGTGCTATGAGTGTGAGTGCGTGTGTGAGCGCGCGCGCGCGCGTGTGTGTGTGTTATAAATAAAAAGTGAGTTTATTTAATTGTCTCGTTTTCAGGTCAACTACACAAAATATCTCGGTGAATCGTGCATATTCATATGTGTCACGTAGACGAAGATGAAGTAGCTTTTTGTCTCGAAATATTAATTGAACTTTCTATTGCATAAATATACGTGTTAACATGCATTTATCTCGTAAATTAGTACAGAGTAACACATGACAATATAGTTCCTTTCCCACGTAAGTGAAAACGCAAGTCAATTCACTTTACTAGAGCTAATATTGCGAGAACCAACGGACCAAAATATTTTAACCATTCGCAATTATATTGGGGAACTTAATGACTTCCTGCGCTTCACAACAAATTATGACCATTACCATTCCACCAGAGTTTTACCATCTTAAAATACATAACAGATTAATATAAACTTTAGATCTGCCTCAGTATTTATGTAAGTGCTATACTAAATGGAGATGGACGGTCTGTGATTTTCGAAACTTCAATTCTGAATGCTTTTTCCGTTTGAATATTCCATTACTAAATCAAATCTGATATTACAAGAAATGTTTGTATTTCTATCCATATGAACGAAGTTAACATTAAAACTATTAACATAAATTTTACTTTATTTAAACACATGTTATAGATGACATCCGTGGAATTAATGTAGTTTTTTTTATTCATTTTATCTCAAAAGGTTCCAAAGTTCTGATGATGTTAATATTGAATTCCTTGGAGCATACTCTTTTATATTAAGACACTCTTGTATATTAAACTGCATATTTATTGTAAGTCCAATATGCATTCAAATACAGTGGAATCTACAAAATTTTCTTGTATTGAACCGTTCGATTACTTTCACCTTTATCAGTATCTATTTATTTATTCAATATTGTGTATAGTATCGTCTGCTATCAATATTTACTATATACAATATATTAAAATTTAGTTAGATATAATTATGTCGTTTCATTTTTAAAATAATTTTATCTGTAAGTATCAGAAAAGGTTAAGTAAAAGAAATTTGCGTGTTGAAAGCTGCATAATGTGATTTCTAGTGAATTGGAATAACAATATTAAATAAAACAACATAGGGATTAATATAGCACAGAAATTGAAAAAAATCTGGAATATTGACTTCATTGAGGGTCCTGTACCTTGTTTTAAGTGAAATTATTTTCCTTATCTTGAACCGTTACTAACATGGACTTCTTAGCGCAATAATATTTAATAATACTTAATAGAGTGAAGTAGCCGGTACTAAATCATCCTTATGGTTTTCTACGATATTTTCTCTTGTAAATATTTTTATTTATTGTAATTCTACAGTCTGTAATTCAGACAAAAAGAAGAGTTACATATAATTTTTCATATGTTGCAGTATATTACTGAAGATATTTTTCATAAAATTGTAAACAAAACTATCCTTTCTATACAATTAATAATCTAAGAAACTCATAATTAGCTCTTTCGGATAATATCTGAAAAAAATACACGATATTAAAATAAAATTCAAGTGCATAATTTCTCTCTTGCATCTGTAATTTCCACAAAAATATTTCTAAGTTTTAACTATTGAGTTATGTGCCGGTTAATTACACAATTACCAAACCTAATTTTGAGCTTCTTTGTCAAAAGTTTTCTTAGAAAATAGCTGTAACAGTATACATCTTGTAAGGGTTCCACGTTAGCTTTGGAGATACGGAACTCTAAAGAGGCAATTTGTTAATAACAAACAAACATTGTTTAGTTAAATTGCACAGTTATATTGTTGAATATCGAGAGATTAAGGTACATTATTAAATATTTTCAGTAAACGATACAAGGGCAGAGATTTCCAAATTAATGGAGAGGAATGATGAACAAAAACTGACATTAAAGATTTAAGAGACTTGGTGAGTGGCCACGTTCCTGACAACAACACAATTCGTACCAGATTGACGAATAAATAATACGTTAAATAGCATAGTTGCTTCCTTTAGATATCGATATCATGGTTTTCCGTATTAGATTTGAAATGAACAAAGATATACAAACACGAGAAATTAAGAATTTGTAAAGCCTTAATTGATGATCCATTCAATTACTTTGAATGACTCATGTCCATCACATAAAACTTTAGTTAGTACCAAAACTATAAAATTATCATTTATTAATTTAAAATATATTAGTTTTATTAAGGGGCGTTCAACAAGCTAATGGCATTTACAAACTATAAACCTCTTCAACCTGAACTGTAACTAATCTCCAAGCAAACCATCGCTAAGATTAGAGAATATTTACATACCCTCGTCACAAGCTTATACCTTTAAAGTGACGAGTAAGTAAATGTTGGTTAATGTGACACAGAAGGTTCTCTAGGCATAATAATTTGGTTCTAAAAAACTATATATTGCTTAGCGTCATCTATTCTTAAATTAGCTATATGTTTTTGGCTATAACATTTCTATCCACTCCAAAAAACGAATGAATTTTTATTAAATGAACGCACATTAAAAATATATATTAAATAAGAGAGTGAGAGACGTTAAGTCTAATGGACTGCTCGTTCAAAACGAATTGTCATAATTAGACTATGTTTGATTTTATGCAGTCCATAAGTTTACATATTAAATGAGTACATCGAAACCTTAATGAAATTTATCGGTAAAACCTTGATGTGTTATTTATCTAAATGTATTATGTAAAATATACCTTTATATTGAAACTTATTTAACTTTGAACTATATGAAGAGGCTGTTGGTCAAAGCAGATTGCTTTACTTTTGGGATTTGTTGGAATATGTTTAGTGACATATCGGTCAGTCTGTCAAGAATGTGCCTAGAAATTCTGATACTTCTGAGACTTGATTGAAGCTTTCCTTCAACGTGATTCAAAACTGTGACAAAAAAAGGTATGTTTATAAGCTTTCTGGTACTTTTCGACGCATTTTTAGTACTCAATAACTTTTTACATTTGGAAAAATTTTCTTTAACACGATTTTATTACTTTTACTTGTATGCAAATGTTCATATTTTTTTATTTTCATGAAAACAATCTGTTCAGTTAATTTGCATCTATTTTTAAATGTGGTACCGATATAAAATTTTTTAAACTTAAACAATATAAAAATATTTTTTCAGATGAACGACAATGGAGGGCCTAGATGGTCACTTCTCAATGGTTAAAATTTACCCATTAAGAATGAGTTCCTTTTACTTGCTTCAATGACTTCTTCAGTTTTAAAATATAACCGGGAAATATAATGTTGGAAGGAGGAGGTGGCCGTGGGAACTACTCAATGGCTAATGGTAAACCCACAGAGTTTAGAATATTTTCAATTAATTTGTCTCAATAAGTTATTTGGTTACTGAAGTGTATTTTTTAAATTATTTTTTTCATTCCTCTACGTATTGACGATTATATGAAACGACCTTTCTTTTTAAACTGGTACGTTAGAAGAGTTTTTAAAAAGATATTTGGTATTTTAAATTGACCTGATGTGATACAGAACAATCACAGAAAACGATTTAATTTTATAGTTTTGTCTTTGACTGTTGTCATGGAATTATTGGTCCATGTAAAATACGTGTTTTTGAATATATCCATAAAATGCATGTTATGCTTTAAAATTCTGGTTGTAAATTTTTGTTTGCATATGGCCAATCGCTTGAGCAGAAAATGACACTTACAGGTTTTGTAATCTGGGAGCATATTAAAGTTATTCGTTTTGTATTTTAGACCATTATATTATTTGATAGAACCACAGATTTCAAATATTAGAAGCAGGTAACCAAAAGTGGAGTCTACTAAAATACGCCTCTAAATATATTTAGGAGACATGCTTTAATACAGTGGTGATACGTATGTGAATACAATTATTGTCATATTGGCCTAAAATTCAATTTGAAGAAGAACTGCAAACTCTTTCTTAGTACGGAATCTGTGGAAATGGTTAGCGACGAAGAGAGGAATAGTGGACTTTCTTTTCACGAGTCGTAGTTTTATTATATATATATATATATATATATATCTATATATATATATATATATATATATATATATATACAGTTAATGGTTATAGGACCACCAAAAATTGTAGGATCTAAACTAAAGGATACACAAACAATGTGATATAAATGAAGTTTCAGCACACGATTTTAGAATATATAGTTGTTAGTGTATTCGAATCAATATATCCAATTGTGCAATTGTCAATAAAATTGCATTTGAAATTATATAGTCTGTATTGATGCCATCATCAGGCTTGTTTCATTAAAAAATTGCAGTTTGGATCCTTATCACATAAATGTTACTTTTACATATTAAATTTTACTTTCATCAAAATGTTTATGTTACTTTGGTTTCCAATCTTTTAAATGCATCTGTTTTAACCAATTTTTTTAAGGGTTTATACTTTGAAAGTCGATAAATAAACAACATATATTCGATTTATTGAGGAAATAAGTGTTATACTAAAAATATACTTCATTGTTGTCTTTCATATGATATGGATTCATTTAAAGAATTTGCTTACCTAAAAGAATCTACAGTCAAAAAAAATTTAAAAAAGATAATATAAAAGAAAACATGTAAGCGGTCTTAAAATTAATAATGATTTATCTGATAATAAACATTATATATCTGTAAGGATGAGCGATCTGAAAATTGCTAATCAGGACAAATTTGAACTATCTTAAAATCCAAATCAATCTTACATGTTTCTATTAAAAAAACATGTTAAAATAAATGGTCATGGTGAAATTTAAAAATTATATTCATGAAATTTACAAATTATTTTTAATGACAATATATTGTTCACTTTGTCATTAAAATAATTCTCTAGATACTGTTTATTTATCAAAAACCTTTCCTGAGTTATGCACATTTCGTTTCAACAACACTAAAGGACGAATTTCCTTACATCATGTCAAATGGCAACCGGAAGTATAAAATTAGTAACTTTATTTTTTACTGTAAAAATTTACACCACGCCACTGTGTACCCAGAAAGATGTTAATGACTTACAAAAATGTATAACTTTATTAGAATAAAAAGTAAATCTTAAATGTATATGAGGCTTGTGAGTATATTAAAAATTCGATAATATTTTAAACCTGAAATACCTACTGAATTATAATATATATTTTACAACAAATAACGATAAAATTTTAAATTGATTCAATCAATGTCATATGCATTATATTTATTAAGTTTCATCACACATATAGTCACGACATTTACCATGTTTTGAAATAATTTTTGAATAATTAATTTGAATAAATTTAGGAATTACACATAAACCATAAAATTCTACAAGGTTGACGATTCACCTTATCAATATGTCATATTGGCTACATGGCAAATGAGGGCGCTGTGATAGTTTCAAGTTAAGAAAACATGAAATAAATGTGATCTCATTCTAACTATTATAATTGATGACGAAAAAAAGGAAATGAAAATATCTCAGTCTTTATTATTTTTGCTAGATATTGTCCGATTATTTATGTGTCATCTGCTTCTTAATATTGTAAATCCGTGGATAGAACCATAAATAAAATTAATAAATAAGTCGTAAATTTGTCTATTTTTAAATGGTCTACCAGCAGCCATGTGGGGGCATGAAGAACTTACCACTTATTAGAACCAACATGAGAAAACAAATACAAATAAAATGGAAAGAACATCGAATATTCGCATCGAATATTTCCTATTTGTTTTACGAAAACATCTAACAAGAAAATATTTTGTAAAATATTGGACATTTTATGTTACGGTTATAATAACGCGACGAAAGCAATTTATATTAAACTCAATTTCTCTTTATTTTTTTAATCAAAACAAAAAAAACACCATTATTTTTCAAATTTTTAAGTCATTTAAAAGAAAACAGTGATCAGTTTGGAACCAACACACAAATTTGCATAGAACGTTGAAATCAAATTTTAAAAACAATTCATTTTTGAATATGCTTATATATCCAGTCGTGCATATACATTTATTTCGTTAAGCATGAGTAAGCACTGACTATATTTTTGTACAGAATTTACAAAATATTTTTTTTTTGATATTTAGTTTTGTATATGATTCATAATTCACGGAACTCTAAAGGTTTTACGATAATTTTTTTTAGAAAATACTTCCTTATAACCCTTAGTTCAGGAAGTTTTGTAGGTTAGTTATGATTAGTTATTGATTGCCCTGCTTGTAAATTTACTCTGAATGGAAACTAATTTCAATAGCTCAGAGAAATTCAATTTAATCTCATAGAGGTTACACTACTTTTCATTCAATTATTCCATTTGTCCATGAAATTATAAGTTGACGTGCATAATCATAAACACCTGTTAAACATAATCAAACATAATCATAATCAAACATAGTGCAAACATAATCACGTCAGTTCAAAATTTGAAAATCAAATTATAAAATGTTTAATACCGACCTCGTCCGACTAACAAATCTATGAATTGAAAATATTACACCGCTACTATAAAAACAATTCTACGAAAGTATTTAATTTTTATTTCGTAGATTATAATATTTTATAATAGTTTCCCCCGAATCATTAAATAAAGTTTATCTTCACCCATGAACAATTTTTCTTGCATTGATATGCTTTCATTAAACAGAACTCATATCGTAATCGTAAAGCTGAGCATCAGTGCAGTATAAAAAATAAAATTCGCGTCTAACACATTTTGGAACATTCAGAAAAAACAATAAACTGTTATTACAAGTAAATATAATCATCTAATGAAATATTTATATAAATTTACGTAGAGAGTATCAAAAAATAGCAGCAATGCCAGTTCCAGAATACGGCTAAATTCGGTTGAAGGAAGTCGAGATATATTGCGCCTGTTCGACAACTATATGTGCGGGTTTATTGCGGATTTGTAAATAAATTAAGTACATATGTTGCTAGTCTCCTGATATATGTAGTGTACGCAAAATTATTAAGAAATCAACCATAAATATATAAATAAATCCAGGAAATTTTAACAGTTCAGTTGCGACACAATTAACATCTGATAGCGGGTAAACTCAAGAGTTGATAGCGTTAGCGAACGCCATTTTTTTTTGTTTTTTTTTACTAAAGTTTATGTAAATAAACATTTATTCATATGTTATCTAAGTTTCTGACCGATTCTCATAAATAACTCATCTAAATTTAATATAAATTAAACATTTTTACGGTTCCATATCTCAAAAAGAAAAACAGAGCCCTTGTAAGATTACTTTTGTGTCTGTATATGAAAGTCGTTTTCATCAAAAGTTACTTGATGCATAAAATTGAAATATAATTGTAATAACATATTAGCTGGGATGTAGATAACAATTAAAAATAATTAAATTAAATGAACATTTTAGAATGAACATTTTAGGCCATGGGTTAAGGATTCAACATTTGGAAGGGCTTATAATAAGGGACATAATTTTTTTAAATTTTAATTACTGTATCTTTAAAGATATACCGAAAAATATGCAAAAAATATCTTACCTCTCATACCATCTTACATTAGTGAAAATACTCAACCTAAAATAAGGAAATACATAGGGTTTCCAAAAGCCTATGCATAGGTTCTAAACCTGTTAACGATTAACCTAGTTCTTATAATTTTTAATATGCATCATATTTTAAATTCCGTGAAAAATAAAGTAGGTAATATATAAAGTGTTATGAAAATTTAATATTGGTAAATAGTTTCTTGTAAATACAATGCACCTTAAATGTACATAAATATATTAATGTATACGGAACTCCGTAGTGTAAGTTCTACTAGCGCATCAAAAGTTTATCAATTCAATGTTAATTAATAGGGCGAATGTTTGAGATGCATCTACACATAAACAATCTAATATTTTGTTTAAGTAATAAATAGAACACAATGTTTAAATACAATTTTACATATTGAAGCGGTGAAAATTAGTTACATTAAGTATTTCCAAAGACTGCAAATATATGAGAAAAACATTTTTATTTACATAATTTGATTTACATCATATTCTTGATTGTAACATAATAAAAACAACATGAAATTAAGAATTGCATTTACATATAGTTTTTAACTTTACGTGCAATGTAGAAAATAAAACATATGATATTTCATACTTTAACGCACAAGTCAAAATAATCAGCCCTGCAATAAAATGAAAGCGCCTCTGACCCACACTCGACAAAAACAATATATGATTGGATAGGCACTGAGGGAAACACGACGCATTCAGATGGCGGCATGTTTCTCTTAACGCATTCACTGAGTCGGTGGAAAATAGACATTCGTCTATCATCTACACGCCCCCTATTAAAATTGTTCGTATACGTTAAAGTTTAATCGGTATATATCAATATCTGCTATGTATTAACCGGGGATATATATATATATATATATATATATATATATATATATATATATATATATATACATTTGTTTTTCTACATATACATGTTCATGCACACGAGAAGGGAAAAACCTAATGTATATATGGCAATTGCGATGAAGATTTATGACGTTAAAACATTAACAGAGATAACATTCTCTCTTTGTTAAGGATTTCCGAACAGTCGACTTTACCATGGTTCATCATCGGATATGTGGAAGGTTATGTTATACGCTTATCGCTTTTCTCGGTCGTGTCTTTTCTCCCACACCTCACTTGGTAGCGTCTGTCTGCGTTACTCACAATATCGTATTTATAAAAAATTCAATGCCATTGCATTGTTGTGAGTGATATTATACTTGTACTTAGGAAATTGATGGTTCTGTTATTTATTTATTGTTATAAGGCATGTTTATTGAAGTGGAATTCCATTTAGTGGCGATTTGTCGTTTTCGTTGACATAGATATGCTGGTGTAAAATGTGACAAATTATACTTTTTGTTATGACATGCTCCGTCTGATATAGTCCCTAAAACAGGTGAAAATGGCGACATGTATCTTTTTCATTTTTAAAACTCAAGTTTTTCGGTTTCTAAGCTTATGACGATTAATTGTGGGACATTTCTCCAATTTAATTAAGACTACACTCAAATGAAAATGGTGGTTAGTCACTTTTTACATTTCAAAAACTCGATCTTTACGCCTGTGATGTGTAAGTGACATTTTAAGCCTGTGACGTATGTAAGATGTTATGTGGTGGTATGTACTGCCTGACTTGGTTAACTTGAAATTCTGATAAAAATAGAAACATAAAGCTTTTTCATTTTAGAAGCTAAAAATTTACTATTTCTAGGCAAATATGGTTTTTTAAAAATTTTTGTAAATTGAAAAAAAATCATAATTTTCTTTTATGTTTTTAATAATAGAGGGTCGATGTGTGTATATATATATATATATATATATGTATATATATATATATATATATATATATATACATATATATATATACATATATATATATATATATATATATATATGCATATATATATATATATATATATATATATATATATATTTATATATATTTATTGTGGAAATAAAATTTTACGTACCGAAAAATTACGAACGTTATTATTAAATATATATAACCCATAAAACTTTTGTGTGCCCAACGATATACCTTTATACAAATTTTTTGACTGGAATATCGTTTCTGACTGCATTTAATATTATTACTATTATTATGCTGTTGACTTTATTTTTGGCTAGTAATTATATTGAGATTCATCACGTTAGCAATCCGTTTAATGTTCTTCACACCGTTCTAAATTCTTGTTTATGAATTTCTTGTTTTATGCAAAGCTTAGACCGAAAGAAAGAAATTCCAATATACTCGAGGTTTTAAATGCGGGATAATAAAATTATAGTTAATGCTAGCAAATCATATAAAATATTAAATAACGTAGTTCCTGTACAATGCTTTGTTTTTATTGTTTTACTTTTAAAGTTTATGAAACCAATGTTATAATATTTACCAACATTAAAAAAATCTAATATTCCAAATATTAATACGAGAGAAGACGGTGAATACAATATTGTCGAAGGAATGATGAAAGACGTCGTATGGGAATACATACAAGAAGCAATGAGAGGCTTTTCCCAACGGAAAGATATTTATTTAATTTGCGGCAGGCATCTTTATTCTGCCATTAACGATAGAGTCGGGCAAAAAATAAAAGTCCTTGTAATTTCACTTCCCCAAAATTGAATTTTGCTTTCATAATATTTACCACTTTACTCAATTAATTCGCCAATTTTAACTTTATTTTAATTATAGCGTGAAAAAATGAGTATCACTTACCCTCATAAATTTCATGCTTATATAAGTTACTCAAATTTAACAACGTTATATTTTCTTGTTATTATAATTAGTTAAAATAATTTTTAAAAAAATATAAAATAAAATTGGATTACGATTGAACCTTGTTATTCGTATATAACCAGTTACGCTTGGGTTTTTTCAGTAAATAACCTTCAGAAACATTGTGTTGCGACAGAGTAAAAATAAATACATTTTTTTTATGGAAACATTCTCAAACTTAATGTATTATTAGTTCATTTTATATATTGTATCAAACAGTTCGACTGCCTTTAACCAAAATGGGATGAGAACAATTTTTAAATTTACAATAATTATTTATTTACCAAATTCCTTATAAACAAAATAAAAAATCAACCGTATCTTATCCTTTGCAAATAATTTTTAGCATTCTAATATTGAGCGTAGGAGTAATGTTTTTTATTAAAATAATATATATTAAAATAATATTTCGTACAATAAATACTTTTTAAGGTTTAAGTTACGCGCGACTTAGTCGATTAATATATTTATATATCTCTAATTACGATTATCAGTATTATTCGTCAGCCACCGTTTCACGAAAAGCGACAGAAACGTAAATGTCACTATTTTGATTGCTATGTATTTCAGAGTTAGTTTTATTTGATTCCTAATTTTGGAAAATTGACAAAATGTAATAGCTGACAGCGGAAATTGACGTATTTTAGAAAGACGTTTAAAATTGATGAAGAAAAAACAAATGTTTAATATACGTCGAAAAATTTAAATAAATTTTTAAATCTTTGCGTTAATTGTCAAGTATAGGTCAAAAATAATAAAGCGAATATAGTTCGAAGAAGATAAGTGATATATATTATTGACACTGACGTATATTTATAAAAGTTGAAACGTTCAAAAAATACATTTCGTGGCAAAACATAATTTTTCAAAATACTGTTTCAGAGGATATAGGTGTCCTCTAAACGGATACGAAGGTTTTGCCTAATTTTTTACGACCATAATGTTCATTTCGCCGATATCTTTACAATTATGGACAATTGTGAGTGTTGTTAATGACGTGAACGATTTTGTGACTTAAAGAAAAATAGTAGGAATAAAATAAAAGAGAAATCCTAAATTATTGGAAATTTTATTTTAAAACATGTCAACAAAACTTGATAAGTGGATTTATAAAATGAGATATTCATCCAAATTTTAACCAAGTTACCTCGAAACCACATACATAAGATTTAATTGGTGTCAAATCATTCACAGCCGTTTTCTGAAGACTAAATTTTTCTATATTTTCACTGACAGTTCATCTATGCCAGACATCAAGATTACGAAAGCAGGATTGTAAGACTTACAGTTTGAAGACACTGCCGTTATGGGAGCACCAGTAAGTAATATTTATGAAGAGATGGCTGCAATCCAAATAACAACTTTAAGCTGCCACTAAGAGGAATACAAAATTATCGTAAATCAGTTTTCTTAGTAGACTTATAAGCAGAAATATAGGTCTAGTCAATAGATAGCTTCCCTGATTGTACTCATATTATTAAACTATTAAAAACAGAGCTACCCTTAATCACCTTACAGAGATGCACTGAATCCTAACCCATATTGTTATAGATGTAAACGAGAGAACTGACCTTCCAGTTGAAAGATGTAATCATATACTGAATTAACTCAAGTACATAATATGTCCGCAATCCGATGGTACATAACTATATGGTTATGTACCTTTCACCTTATTGGCGTCCTATCTTTGCGTTATTAACCTTTGCAGGCAAGAGTCAATGGAAGAATAGTGCTTCACGGACTGCTCATCTCTTGACGATATTAAAGCTAGCTTTGTCAGAAATGATGAAATTATCCACCAAACCTCAACTCTCAACTGGTCAGCCTAACACCAAATAGAAATATAAAGGTGAGCCTTGGCTAATAAATTAACAAATGTTTAACGTGACTCAAAACCATTTGTTTCAAAATTTTCTGTGAGATAGCTCTGGAGATATTTCGGAAACCGGTCATGAAGTATCCCGTTACCATTATCGAAATTACTAAGTTATGTACTTTATATGTGCTAAAAGTTAACTGTCGAAATTATGTTGTTTTATTTTTCTATTTATCGATTTATTACTAATTTCGTGTTTATCTCATCCATTATACGACTAAGAACATAGGTATTAAGGTTATTTATAAATCCGCAAGAAACCCGCACATATAATTGTCACGACTATAAAATATAATTTAGAACAGGGGCAATACAGACCAATATCTTTTAACAAATTTAGTTGTGTTCTGGTACTGGCGAAGTGGCTATTTTTTATTTGACAATTGTCTGTGTCAATTTTTATAAAGATTTTATTAATATTATGCAGTTTTAAAATCTTCTCATATAAATTTAATACAAATATGGATATAAGTTAAGTATATCCATTTCCTGCTTTTTATCTCAACCATTTTACCTCTTACTATGTACTTACAAATCAAGGTTTAGATCGCTAAAGAAGTTTCACTTCTGTCAATTGTGCCGTATTACAAGCGTTAAAATTTTAATCCTAAAAGAAATAAATTATGAGTTATTATTTGAATAAAATATTTTAAAGACCAATATGTTTACAAACCATTTGGTCTGCTGTTAGAGCAAGCTATGTAAAATATGTAGTTCAAATTATTCTTTAGCCTTGAAGGTAATCCGCCACACGTGGAAATCCTGAATTAAATATATTTTACCGTTAATACAATTTTCTAAAACGTGTTTTATAAAACTCTTCGGAAGGTTGTCGGGTAAGCGGAGCAATTTTTGTTACATAAAAAATCGCTTTTCACTCGCTTAAATGGTTGTTATAAAAAGGAAAAAATCTGTATGTTGATTATAAAATGTAGTTATTTGAAATACCTATTAAAAATATGAATATTACATAATATACTGAAATTAAAATCATTTTTTATTTTTGGTACTTTATATTTGCAACAACACAAATAATAAACTTCTAAATGCTTTTCGTTGAAAAGTTTACATTAGAAGCTATAACATACGAAGATATGCTTGAAACAATTTTATAATTTTGACCAATTTTCCCGGTTTTTCCATTACACACTCATTAGCCGTGTGCTTCGTTCTCAACTAGTTCTCCAAATAATAGTTTTGACAACAGTAATAATTATTTTCAAAAAAGTTTGTTGCAGATTTGGATGGAACCAAATAAATAATAAAAATACTATGACACCTCTCTTTTTGAATTTTAATGACAGAATTATTATGATACGGGGGTTTAAGTGAAAGGCTTTTATCGCCTCAGTGTTGAAATGATGTTCTTTGTTATTTTTTCCCGCTAGAAAGTACATTATCAATGTCGTAGGGTTTCAGCATTAAACTTCTAACGAGAAACCATTAACTTATTATCAGTTGTCATAAAAATGTAAAGCATCTTTTTTCCTAGCTTAGATAATTTGTATTGAATAGCACAATCTTAGATTATTTCAATGAAACTATTCATTTATAATTTAAATAAACTATTTTTAAAGAAGTTTGTTGTAGAAAATCCTTTTTAAACTTTGGTGACGAAATAATCTGGATATCGGAGTTTTAATTGATCAAAACCTTCCGAGATTGGTAACGTCTTAATGTTAACTACCGTTTAGGTTCGTAATATTAAACAAATCGCAAGTGACACTCAAGATCTTAATTTTTTGGATGCTTTTTGGGTTCCATAACCAAACTTGAAACCTTTATATTTTTGTCATTTTCGTCTGTATGTCTGTTCTCCTATATATCAAAGCAGTTTTACTCACAGACTATTAGCGCTATAAAGTAAAAATGTGGAGTGGTTATGCATATTTATAATGCCTAAAGAGTCGCGATAAAATCTCTTGAAAAAGTTTTTTGGATACACCCCCTACATGCATAATTGGGGTAAATTTTTTCCATACACCGTTATATATATTTGAACAGAATTTTCAAGAATATTGGGGATATTTCATTAACTTTTTTCGATACCGGTATCTGTTAACCAAATATTAAGCTTTAAAGTGATCTTCTTTTATTAATGTCACACCACGTCATTACCCCATAAAAGCGAAATAGTTATTTTTGATTATTTAAAAAGTATTCACAATACTAGTACATATAGTGAAATCAAAAGAAAAATGTTCAACGTAGGTTTTATTAGTTTACGCGTAATGATCGATCGACTTATAACATATAGTTGGGTTTACAAAAAGTGCATAGGAATTTTTGGCAAGTGATTTAAATAAACTGTAAAAATGTATTTTTGTTTTAGAATGTATATCACGTGTATTAGACATTCTAGGCATTATTAATATTCATAAAGAGCTTAACAAAAATACTTTATACCAATAAAGGTTTCTAAGTACCTAAATATTACTAACACAAGACAGAACAATAGAGTTCTATTCGTTCTTGACACATTTTTTTTCATTTTGATACTGAACATTAAACGACACGATTAATAAATTTTAGACCCAGGTGGGGTTTGTTTCGTATTGAGAAGAGAACTCTGTCAGTTTTCATAATTTTGTTAAAAAACAAATTTTTGGCCGGTCTTGATACGTATTTACATTTTTTTAACTTTATAAAAAGAAAGGACAGCGGTAAAGCCTTATATGGAAGCGCGTTTTTTTCCGGGACTTGTTCCTCGGTTTGCAGGAAAACTGCCGTAGATTTGTCATAGAAAAAAATTAAATTATTTCACCATCAGCATAGAGAAATAAGTATATAATGGAAAATCTTCCCATATCTCAATAAATACATAGGTGTTTTGTATAAATTTATTCTTTAAAATTCAGTGAAAATTTATATTCGCATTAAAATGCATTTAAAATATTGTCTCATTATTATAAATTTAACAATTAAAATTTTAATTCCGGAGTATATCATTTTAATTTTTTACTATCGATGTTTATTCTCTGAATATCATCATCAGCATTTATTTTCATTCTTTTACAATTGACATGGATTCGTGGTTTCCCTGGATCTTTACTTCACCCCGCGTGTAAAATTATTTACTTCAGTGACATTGGAAATATTAATTGGAAAACTTTAAATGTTATCCACCATAAACATAATAATTGAGGAGAAATCACAAGTTAGTATTTTTAAAACAATTTTTAGTAATCAGTTCAAACAAAAAAATCTGATGAATTTTTTTCAAATGTCATAAACGGGAGAATACTTATTGCAACAAAACCGACATAATCATTTCAATTATTTTCTAAATTTTGAGAATAGGCATAAATAAATTATAAGTTTGCTTTAATCTGCTATGGTATTATCCCTCTATTTATTAGTGTAAATTTATTTAAATAATATAGTTCTCTTTATAGCGGTACCCAAAGTTTTCCTTTAATCTTTGTCTGGTATTGCGTTTTTCCCTGTGGTCTTTAGGATAAAGTTTTTTAATTAATATAGATTTAATTAAGGCTCTCCCCGAAGCTAACCCAAATTATTCAGTTTGTTTAAGTTTACAGTATAAGCCAATTTACTTATTTAATCAAGCATAGTCTTCCGTTGGTATTCCCATACGACTTCAAGAGGTACACCGGCGGTAATACAATGTCGAATGTCGGTGAACAATTCTCTTGGTGTGATAGAGTCGCACCAAAATTTGGTCAGTAATTTGGCCTCTACCGGAACTTAAACAAATCAATTTATTCAGTTTGTTTAAGTTTGCGGTATAGGCCAATTTACTTACTCTAACAAACATACTCTTCCGATGGTATTCCCATACGACTTTAAGAGCTAAACCGGCGGTATCGCATGTCGGTAAACAATTCTCTTGGTGCTATAGAGTGACACTAAAAGAAGTACCTAGCGCAAGTAAAATTCCGATTCAAACCATAATTTATGGCAAGATTTCTTCCGTAGCATTAATTTATTTTATCAGTTGGAAAATCAAAGAAAAATTACCATGCTTTAAAATATCCGAGAATACTAATAAAATACACAAGAAAGTTACACAACTTTAAACCTAGTTTCAGTCGACCCTTGTGTATATAATGGGTGTTAAGAATCTGCGACAATACTACTAGCAAACATATGGTTATTTATAAATGGGATATAAGAAAACCCCACCAGGTATAAAATATTTAAACGAAGAAATTTTTAGGTGAGGAAACAATAACATTCTAAATGAGAAAAAAATGTTGCGAAATATTATAGAGTATAGCTCGTTATTTTTCTTTTTTTACATCTGAATCGTGACTCCTCTATTAAGAAAAAGTCCTCTTTAAGTAAAATTCTGATCTTCCAATGAGCAAATAAAATAAAAATATTAAAAAAAGTGTTGCTGTGACTTAAACGGCTTTGTTGTACAAGGGATTATGTATAACAAAGCCGTTTAAGTAGAGAGTGTGTTAATAATTTTAAAAGTTTAAGCAGAATTTTTTTTTACTTTGTAAATAATTTTTATAGGATATTGAGAATAATAATAGTCATTTTTAATTCACGTGTGGAAAAAATCGATAGCGTGGAGCTAGTTTTCATGTATACATCATTATATCGTAAATGAAAAAGATAATTCCTACCATAATTTGATTGTATTTTTCGTTTAAAACTCGAAATAAGAAATGTAACTTTACAAGCACATACTTTTGCATTCTGTTACTCACACTTCCTTATTTTTAAAGAATAAAAATAATTTTAAACTATTATGTCAACGTTTTATTTAAACTATTATGTCAACGTTGTATTTAAACTATTATGTCAACGTTTTATTTATGCCCGTATAAGTGATTTTCTATTTATTCTAAACGTCAAAAAATAAAGCACGTCAGTATGTAATATATATTGGTCAGTGCATTCAGATAAGTAATTGATGAATTTATGAAATGTGTTTTTGTAAATGAAATTCATGAGATAGATTTACGATGAAACTGAAGAGTAACTCGTTTTTTATTACAGGGGTGTAGGATAACATATTCACAATTTTTTTAATTATTTTGAGCATATTCGGATCCCAATCGCATACATATTTACAAATATTTTTATTAGATTGAGCATTTTCGATCAAACCTGTGTAATCTTAGTACCGCCCGAGAGTTTGTACGGAGTAGAAGTGCGCCGTGATGCGGCTCATATTTCACGGGGTAAGAGCCGTTAAGCAACCTAATTCCAACACGATTATATTTAGGCGATTAATAATTTTCATTATTTTTATTTGTGTAATTTTTTAGATTTATAACATACATAAAAAATTACATACCAGTAGATAGAAAATGTTTTAAATGACCCAGAGTCAGCGTAAATATGGCATAAATGTAAAGGTATTTCCACAGTCATTGTCGGATATGCGCGTCGGAGATTTGTATGTTAGCGACTACGATATGGAAATAAGGATGACCCTGAGAGTTACTCGGACAATGAAATTATAGCGAATATTGTAAAACAGGAAAAGGGCTCCAATATCTTAGGCGGTAAAATCAAATATACACGAGCTAAAACACCGCCATAGTAATCAAGAGTTCGGCTATGCAAATGATGTACAATGTTGCCCCCCGTGACTTCGCTATATATATATATATATATATATATATATAAATATATATATATATTATAATTGAAACTGAATTTTTTTAATGTACCTTATAATTTTAATACGCAACTTGTGCCGAGCGCTTAGACCATGAACTCAAAGTCGTCGAGGAAGTGAAACAACGAGAAATAAATGATTTTCAAATATTAAACATTGCACCCTAGCCCATTATGAATATATTTTAATGCTTACCTTTAACTTGCTTTGTTTCCGCCTTCTGTTGCATAATTTAATGCGTGGAGCTTTGCATTGATGTACGCACTCCCCTAATGTACAACCCATTCCAAGGGAAACACTCGCTACCTTTATTCTAATTGAACGAAAGTAACAGTGAAGAAGAGTATAAATTATCCGTGTAAATATCACAAGGGGTACAACGGGTTCTTTATTGAGGGACGCTGTAAATTTTGTGGTATTTTGCGTAATATCTTATTTAGTCCCACCTTAACTTGAGCGATTGTCTACTTTTGTGCCCAATGTTGGAAATTAAGTCAGTGTTTGTGAGACTGATCCTATTACCATATTAAGAAGAATTTTATTAATAAATTATGTCTCTGTTAAGTTATTACATTGTATTGTAGGTAGCTTCGTTACCGTTTAAAATGTTTTAGATGCTTTATTAAAATCGGGTTAGGATATTTGATTTTACTCTAATTTTTATAAATAAAGCAAATTGGAATATATGAATATGGAAACTAAACGTTCTTCATTTAAATAATCTCCACAGCTTCTGTTTATGACCTTCAACTCCCTTCAAATAATAACCATCTTTCTAGTAGTTTAGAACAGGTTTATATTATTTCATTATTTGGTATCTTTATGAAGATTTCAATTGCACATATTCTAAATTTTCCATTTACTAATTATTGCCATAAATTAGTTCCTCAAAAAATTGAAGATTTTATCTTTCCTAATATTTTTTTTATGTAGGCAATGTTATTACATATGACCAGCGTTATAATACTTAAAAAAAGAACTTAATACCTAAATGATAATGGGGATAATGGAATTTTACGCAAAAGCGAGTTTAACTCGAAAATAATACTTGATAAATGATTACATTTAGATGAAATTATAAATAAAACTTTCGTATTTCTTCGTTTGTATGAATAAAAATTACTACTAAGTCAAGTCGCTTCCACTAACATTCTTTTAATGCTGTTAGTATATTGCTTTAATATTAAATAGTATTATTAAATGTTCTTAATAGACTTTTTAGGGTTTTAAAACATATTTCTTAAATACCGTTCAATATTTCGCCTATTTACCCATGAAGTGGGAATTAATAACTTCAGTATCTAAAATAAGTGTTTCTTAAATTTTATAAAATATATGTATCTGTTGATAATAATTTATCGCTATGACAATAATAAGTTAAACAAGTATTTTTTATTCGTTATGATATACGGCAGGAGATAAAAAGCGGAAGGCCAAAAACAAAGCGATTAACTAGCAAGTCACATTTTTATAAATATTATTCTCTAATTGAAATTCGATATTAATATTTTCAACAAACATGATGGGTTACAAAATATATAATAATTATTACTATTGCGAGCAAGACCGCTTTTGCTCATTTCTCGGATTAAACCAAAAGACCGCTTTTGCTCATTTCTCGGATTAAACCAAAAGACCGCTTTTGCTCATTTCTCAGATTAAACCAAAAGATCGCTTTTGCTTATTTCTCGGATTAAACAAAAACAACTATACACTGGACCAAAAAATTTATAAAGTATGTTGTACTTTATTTGCAGAGTGTAAAATTGGTATTTAATTCAAAAGTGGAAATAATCGCATAATTATTAATTCGTCAAAAGTTCTTAATGAAAATTGGAAGATTTGAAAAGAAAACATTGTAATATAATTATTTGAAATCTTGTTATTTTTAATAGTAAACACATTTTTACTTTATGGCACTATGTTAGTAACAGCCGTACTCCGCGGTTCCACTTGTGCAGAATGACCTAATTATATTGTCTTCCCTGTCACGGTACACGGTTGTCAGCATCGCAAAAGGAATACTCTGAATGATCTGTCTATAAATAATCCGCTTTCTTTCTGTCTTGCATGATTCAAGTAGTCTTCCCGTACATCTGTTGCACGATTCATGTAGTGTTCCCGTACGCCTGTTGCATGATTCAAGTAGTGTTCCCGTACATCTGTTGCGTACATCTGTTTATATCATTGGTCTACTTGAATTGCAGCATTATGATGTGTAGCCTGTAACCTCTCAAAAGGTAAGAAATTTCTAACACAAATAAATTTAGAATTAGATGTGCAGTTCTAGAGTTAAACAGGTTATACTTACCAACAGAGAGCTAATAGGTTTTAATAAGACTTCTTTTTATGAATATAAATGACAATATGCACGATTGTGCATAAATTATTTTAATTACAAACATTTTTTGATAGTATGAAATTATATTGATTAGATGTAACAAGTAAAAATGAAGATAATATTTATACTTCTAATGATATATATATATATATATATATATATATATAAATATATATATATATCTTTTTTTTTTTATTGGAAAACCATTATCCTCAAACCAGCCATAAATTTACAACTTCGTATTTATATTTGCTTGTTTCCTGCCGACAATTACAGGAAATATTTTTTAAATAAAGAAAAATTAAAAAATTTAATAACTTGAAACATTATAATATTTATAAAAGGGTCAAAACAATATGCTTTCCTAAATATACCTTTGTAACGGTACATATTCACTAATACAAATATGCATTTGAGAAAATATCCATTCCCAGAAATATGGTACGTTTGTAGCAGTATATTTCCAATAATAGTCAGAAATACTCTGTTCCTACAATATTATTGGAGAGACATACTATTTCCGACGGAGACTATTTACGACGAGTTAGATACGGATAACTAAAAAAAGTATATTAAAGTGAACACCGACCCGTTGGTCTGCCATAGTCCTTTTTACAAAAATCTTTTGACGTAGAAACTTTACATTTGGTGTAGTAATAAAGCGTATTGATATCCACCGCTTAAATTTTGACGGCTAATGTCACAACAAAATTTATTTAAGTATTTTATGAGCAAAAAAGATTAATAATTTTTTTTTATTTCATATATTGTATAGGGTAATTATCACAAGAAAAAGTTGCAAGGATTGTAAATAAATACAAAAATAAAAGAATTAAAATGACTCTTAGTATTACGATATTAATTATTTATACGGATTATACGGTATATATTTTTTAATTTGCAATAATATATTTAAATAAAAATATAACAATGCATAAAAAAGTTAGTTTCAGCGCACGCTTACAACGACAGCCAATTTAAAATATCGCGCGCATATAAGCGCGCTTCATTCGTGGGAATGATGGGAATTATATAATTGCCATCCATGATTTCCAAAGATCATGTGTAGAGTGACGGATAATGACCGAGTTTCGGCTTCTTTACTGTCTTAGCATTTGGATGTATTTTAAAGGTGACTAACAAAATATTAACATAATCGCATATCCCGACGTAAGATGAAGTTAATATCTTATTATCCTACTTCAGGCGCAATCATATTTTTTTGACTAATACCTTATATTGTGAAATTATAAATAATACCGATATACGAAAATGGATGGACTACTCTTACTAAACCTATGGCGGACTGTCTGAATGCAAACTTTTCTTTTCATAATTGTAGTAAATAATTTCTTGAGAAATCCTAAATGAATCTTCGCGCGCCATTGTCTCTTGACACAGTGGTAACCACAATATCCCCTGTCTCAATAGAATGAAATATATATTAAATACTTATATATTTATGTAATTGATAATTTTAATTTTAATTGGAAATTAATTTATTTATACCTATTAAACTAGAAACTTTCTTTAAAAAATTAAGTTTTCATTTTACTTTATAATAAATGTTCAAACTGCTTGCCATTGATTTTAATGTTCATGCCACGTATACGTGCTCTTCTTCTTAGATTGAAATTTCCATCGTGATGACATTTAAAACAAAATTATGAAACAAGCAACAATTATTGCTAAGTTTTTGACTGTTTTTAAATTTTTTTCAATCTTAAATTATTTATTTTATTATGATTTTCGTGAAAAAATAATAAAAATATGTTTACTTGAAATTCAAACATGGGGTAATTTACTCTTAATGAGTGCTTTCGATGGTTACACAAAAATATTTTTTTTTTTTAAATAAATGCAGTAAATTTTTATCCGTTTGATTATATGCGCAATATTTTAAAATAAGTTGTTAGTTCTGAATAGGACATTCATTTTACAGCAAAAACAGTCAAATTTGGTGACGAGAATTACAGAATCCTAAAGGTGTGTTTTGAATATTTTTTAGAACTGTATCAGCTGTCGTACAATGATTCAATTAATTCAAAAGGTCTATCACTTAGCTATATTTACCAGAAGTGAGTTTACACGCAGGAAGCCACGTATTAAAATATTATGCGAATATTTTCGATTAATTCATCCTAGCAACTGAAGGCGCAGGTCTACATTAATAATAAGTAACTTTTGATTACTTTTACCTTGTGTGATATCGACATATAGGGACTTGCTTATACTTATGTAAGGTATAACTCTGTACTATTACTGACTTTTAGTTCCTTCGACTTAAAATGTCAATTCTTTTTATTTTAAAATATAGTAAATGACTAATTTATAATTCTGAGTTAATGGGATAATCCGAGGAGTAATTTCTTCGTATTTTCCTACTGATATACGCTAATACATGTTTCCACTTAAAGCATTTCTTATACAATACAATAAAATAGGATGAAAATAAATTTTTACAAATAATGTAAGACCATGAATATAATACCGAGAACATGAAAATATTTAATTTACTATAATAGTACCTATGAAACTAAATTTGGTATAATCAAAATAATAAAATAACTTCAGAATGTGGTGTTTAATTACAGATATTGAATTTACAAGGTAAAAATGACCACTTGAAGATCAAATTTTTTAGCTTTTACTTTAAAAGGAAATAAAAGGAACCTTCTGAAAATTGCTTACATCTCTTTCTGTCCATTTATCTATCACTGCCGTTTTCTTAGAACCAGTGTTGCAATATATAATGTGGCATAGGGGTAAAGTACATAAAATCTCATGTATCTAATAATTAATTATCAACACTTTTATACGGAAATTTTAAAGTCAATCAGTAAAAACGCTCGATTTTTTTTCTTTTTTATTTATATTCATCGTCTGAAATATTTATTGTGAAGACCTCAAAAACGTTTATATACATTTATAATCATTTCAACTTTTTTTTATAATGAATGTGTATATCTCCAAATATATTCTAAATACCTATTTTCAGGACTACCTAAAGAAAAAATAAGATAATAGGAATATTACTAGAATTATTTCTAGGAGTTATTTTAAAATTACAACGATGCTGTATTTCACTGCTTTTTGAGAAATATTTTTAAGAAGTTCTAAAAAAACTATGTGAAACTTTAAAGTTTAAACTTTTTGATTTATACAAAAATACATACGTAATTCGAAATGCGAGTTCTTTGTGCTTTGTAAATTGCTTTATTAGAAAAATATGTTGACCACAAATAATAATTCCTAGCTTCAATAAGGTCATGACAATGAAATGGGACACCGGATTCGGAAATGTAAGAAATATTAATTGGAAATATTATAACGGTTTAGAAAATTAATACAGATATTTTGAAAATTACGGAAGAGACTCTAGGCGATTGTCTAATTATGAATCTTTTTCAGTTTTTAGTGATGATGTGGACTGTGTCTTTTGATGAAGACTCAGTAAAGCGTACATTTGAAAAGGGCCCTAAAAATTTTTGCTTATGTCTGTTATGATTATTTACGTTTTTACAAATACGACATATCAAACTAATGACTTGACGGAAAACTACGGTAAAAAGTAAAAATTTAAAAAAAGTATAAATGAAGTTTTAAAATAAAACAAATTGCCATCTTCGCTTTCCAAACATTTAATTTCTTTTCTTTTTAACATTGTAACGTTTTTATTTTTGTTATATTATTTTTTAGTACATTTATTTACTTTAGAATTTGAAATTTGTCTAAAGAAAATGTTATATGTAATAAACATATTTTTATATATCATACGGAGTACCCGATTATTATACTGGAAAAAAAAGTTTATCATAGTAATTTTTTCCCAAAAATGGAATAAGTATCCACTACCAAATTAACGATAAAAAACCATGATAAAAATATTTTGTTTCAGATAAAGTTAATGAATTTGTTATTTTTTGGCATAATGTGATGCTTAACTATTTACGTTTTGTAACTGTGACTGAAACGATTTTTAATTTTTAATCTTTCTATGTACTTTAGTTTTTTTATTTTTGTGTGCGTTCATATACATTTTCTACATATCCGTTAGAGAGATGAGGTTTAGAATGATTACTGCAATCTCAATATTTCTGTACTTGATTAGGTTTGCAAAGTTGAGTCTGATATAGGTTGTGACAATAAACTGGAATTCAAAAAAGAAAGTAAGTCCAAGTCGGCTTCTTCTTTCCAATGATTATGTCTCACATATTTGCAGTCCATATGAAGAAAACAAAACTGTTTTTATGATTAGAATTAAGTTTTTTTTGAAATTGAGAATCAACAATGATTAAGAATCATTGTTGATTCTCATCAGAATTTCACGTCATTCGCCTGAGACCACAAAAACATAAAATTGCACAGGATAGACCGTGAGTAAAGTCAGCATATTACAATATTTTCCATGCTTTTACCCTGCCCCTTTGCGTACGGATTTTAATTTCATTGGTATAGAAACAATAGTACTGCATCCCAAAGAACGAAGAAGAAAACTTGGTCGCAATTATTAAAGATATCCAAAAAAGTTGGCATTGATTTACTTGATCATTGGTGCTCTAATAATTTCATGGCTCGTCGAAGACAATGAGGGGTTTGGTTACATTTGGTTTTCATTAGACATATCTGCTTCAAATACATATGTCGTAAGTTTATAAAACCAAAGTTAAAATACTGGAAAGACTAAATAACTTATCCATGAAAACAGTTCACAATCAAGCCTTGTTAACAAAAAAGTATAAATATTTCCAGTAAAGACCAAACCTGTATTTCGGATCTTTCAACCTGTAAATCTACCGGTTATATTATAATAAAGTGACAGATTATTTTATCGTTTCAAAAATTATATAAATTTGTATACTATTGTATGAACTCAAATGTGTATAAAATGTGTATCGGTTGACCTATGAAATGGAGTTTGGGAAATGAAAAGTTTGATTAATCACTACGTGAAATAATATTACATATAAAAAAAGGATGTCTTGACTGCATTTACGGAAATAATTATTCAATTCAACTTACGACCGTTTCATTCGCATTTTTTCCCTAAAACATATAATAATATAAAAATGTTATTTATCTTATTTCTGAACAGAGACTTTGGATTCTTAAAAAATAAATTTCATTCTAACGAATATTTACCTCAGTTTAAAACATTAATGCAAATGAACATGCCCAGAACGTGAAAAGCCACCTAGTAAATGCGGACTTAAAGTTGAAACTTGCTCTATACAATTTTCAGTAAATATTTTCGCTTTTTTGTTTCCAAGAATCTTTTTCTTTTTTTGTGAATAAAATTTAACAGAGTTATCTCTAATTTTATTTATTCTCAGTTACAGGTTCCCCAAATTTCAGATGTGGAAATTTTTCAGGTATTATAAATAGTTTCCAGGTTAAAAAATAACGGAAACCTAAATTTTTTTAGCTGTGTATTGGCATTTAATCATCAAAGATGTTGAAATTATATAAGTAAAATTAATCATGGGTACGTGACGGAAAAACCATGTCCCATGAACAGAAGGTAGTAAAATAGACTTGTTATTCCAAAGTACCCCGAATTATATAAATTAATATGCTGACTAAATTCCAGCTTCTAGATTTTCTTGACTTTTTTGTTATATCGATGCAAAATCTATCCGTACGTATATACAATAATCGAAAAAGCGGTCTCTTTTATACTTCTTTTTATAATACCTACCACATTCATATATGACACAATGCAAGTCGAAAAATTTGATTTTATAATTTCCACAGTGCACAGGACATTCTCTTCGTGATAAATACTAACAACCCTGTAGTTAATCGCCACCTTACTTACAGTAAATTTTATCGGATATCCGAAATACAGACAGTACGAGTTTTCAAGAGACATCTGCAACGGACCTCTCCTTGATGCTGTTTTAAAGCTTAAATTTTTTTGCAAACTTGCTGACATTTGGCACAATTCACATACTGAGATCCCAGAATACACTTAATTGAAATACATTAAGTAATAAATTAAATGAAAAATTATTAAATACCTTAAAATATTAAATAGTCCGATGAAAACGAAAATTCTCACCCGTTGATTCTATGTGGTCTAAAAATAGAAGAAATATCTTGAATAACCATTATATATATATATATATATATATATATATATATATATATATATATATATATATATATATTATATCATACATTAAGTGACATAAACATATAAAATACTTTTTGAGGGGTTCGTTTCCACGATTTTTGAAGATTTCGTAGCAGCCGGTTTTACAATGCTACTTCTCAAGAAAAGTGAAGTAATCCTTTCAAGTGACTTTTTCTTCTTTTTCTGGAAAGTTTTCAGTTTTTAAAATCACACATGCATACTCACATACATACTTAAATGTAAAAGTGTTGATGTGTTATTCAGAATTGATTCTTTAAAGATTTTTTTTTGAACATTTTTTTTCAAATAAACGACTATATGAAGTTCAGTTACGAAGTGAAAAATACTTTTTATGAAGTTTATCTGTCAATTTGCCTGTACAAAGTACAATTCATTTTTTGAAAAAATAAAAAAAAATATTTTAATTAAATTATTATTTTTATTTAATACAGCATCTAAAAAAACGTTCAGATTCTGAAGGATAAACGAAGAGAGTATGTGATAATAATAAATTAATAAACATTGTTATCAAGATTAATATGAAAATATATCCCAAATATTAGCCACAAGTTAAGTATATCTAAGTTAAAATAATTTTAACATAATTCCTGGTGAAAAAATAATTCATTAAAATTTCTATTCAGTTAAAAAGAAACAAATACACTTGTCCATATTCTCACAAGGGTGGCAAATCTCTTTTTAACAGATATTAAATTCACCCACGTGCTTTCGTTAAAGTTCAAATAAGCTCGCAGATTTGTTGTAGGCATGGTTTTAGATATTAGATGAAGATTATAGCATCGAGCGAACTCCTCTTAAAATATTTCGATACGCCAACTTATGCTGGTTACGACATTTGGAAAATAAAAACCTACACTTATTAAAATTTAACGAAACCTATACAACCATAGTTTTCTACCCAACTTGGTTACTGTAAATATGATTGCACTGGCGTTGTTAATTTATTGTGAATTAAAGTGCACGATAGCACAGTCGGTCTATTAGTTACTGGTTAAAAAACGAATCATTTCTTAAGATGGAAAAAACTTATATTCACATCACTAGAACTGTAATATCTTTCACTGTACATAAAAATTACGATGTAAAATTCTTTAATATTTATAGGTAAATGAGAATTCCATACAGGTTTTATTTATGTGTATTTTCTGTGTTTTTCATGAATTGGACTTTATGATTATCCAAAAATGTTACTATTTTAGTTCTTTTATATTCTTTTGATAAAATAAATTTAATTTAAAAAACATATCATGCCATTCCCTTGGATTTTTAAAAGAACGTAATATGTTATCAAAGACTGTAACTATTTGCTGATTATGTAAAACCACTAAAATGTCGTATGCCCCCTTTATCAAAGTTTTCAAATAAAAGTTAAAGGCATTTCAAAATGCATGAATTTGACTTAGATTTAATCGATTTTATTTTTACTATTAAATAACGTCAAATAAAAAACTGAACCCTTGGAAGATCACTCACGTGTCGTCTGTCCATCTGTCACAGCCGATTTTCTCAGAAACGATTCAACCTAGAAATACGAAATTTGGCAATGTAATGCAAGATGCATTAAAGCACATATTTTACTTTAGTTGACTTTTTAAAATATCCACATAAAAAAGGAAGAATAAATAAAATATTCAAATTTTAAAAAAAAATTACTACCGAGTATTAAACTCACGATAATAATTAGAAAAAATAATTACAATAATTTTTTTTTTCGTGACTTTAGGCTGCCCATTTAAGATATTCTAAAAAATATGTGAAAGTGAACCTCTTATTTTTGATACTGTTAAATAAAAAAAAATATGAAAATGCGGGGTTAGTATCTGACTAGAAGATTACAAAAAAGCTATAACGATTATCCTAGACCTTATTATTTTTTACATATTTACAATATTTTTGCACTTACTAAAAATATAGTAGACAATATATTCATTTTGGGATAAATTAATATTTGTAAATATTAATATATATATATATATATATATATATATATATATATATATATATATATATATATTTATATAATAAAATATAAGTACCTAAATATCTATAAAATCCTCCCAGTATAAGTTTTATTTGTACTTGACAAGCATTTATACGTAATTCTAGAGACAGCTGTTATCCCAATCAAACCTCACCAAAGTTTCATTTTATTTAAACAAACCACCGCGTCGTAGGCGTCTACCTACGCATCATGCCCTTCATTATGAAGACCTGCTCCTCTTAATAAAAAAAATATTTTAAAGATATTAACTAGTTATTCCGTGTCTCATATGTATACAAAACACAGTGAATTAATTTTTGAAGAGAGTTTGATAACATAAGTACAAATTAAATAAACTAGAAAATCACATATACATATTTACTTCATAAATCCTTACATAAATTACATATATGATTAAAAAACACACAGATTGTCAATAGAATACAAACGTATTTTAGTATGCATGAACCGATATAAATATTTAATATCAATTTATGGTATTCCACTTAGTAAAGTGAAGATATAAAAACAGCAAGTTCCCAATTCTAATTAGCAAATATCCTTTATGAATGAAATCTTAATATTCCTGAATATATTATTACCCAAAACTTGTTGTGGTTGTGTTGACATGGAAAGTGTTGACGTGTTGACAAAGTGTTGACATCGAAAAAACGTTTTTCGACCCTCAGTAATCCAACATCATTATCAACATCTAATATTTTTCCTCGAACATTCCTATTGAAGAAGCCCGCCCTGCGATTTGTTAGGTCGTAATGACAAATTAATTATGTTAGGGGCATGTTCGTTCAAGCTGCGACAACAAGAACTTATACAGACTATATTTTTATATGAGTGATTTTGCGTTCTGTTTTCTTATCGGAACTTGCGTTGAATTGCAGTCTATTCCCATATAACAGATTATCTAAAAAGAAATCATGAATATGATGATAAAACATAAAAATATTTTTTAAGAATAGCAGAGCACCTTAAAAAATAAATTCATGAAAGGTATTTCATTATCATTTTTATAATTTCAAGTAAAAACTTTATAGTTTATACATAAAAAAATTATATTCTAGCGATATTAATAGCATATCGATTTTTTATCTTCATTTATCGGTAAACCGTCCAATTTGTTCCATTTACAAGCTCGATTTCTATTTTCCGGATTTTCTCAATTCGGTTACGTACATTAATGCCACATCCGTTTTTCTTCGAAAGCGCTTTACGTAGAAACTTAGTATAGTAATAAAGCACATTAATTTCAAGGAGGCAAATTAAATAGTCATAGAGAAATTTTTGAATTCTTTACGTAGTGTTTGTAAAACCATTTTTAAATTTTTTTTCTGCCAAATATTTTAAAGGAGCCTACTGGATTACAATTAAAATGGTTTGAATGCTCATTATGATTTTAAGCACAAAACTTTATTCTCGAAAGAAACGCGCCCATAACTTGCATTACTTATGTTGGCCCGTCCTATGAAAATAAAATCTACTAAGCGCTAGGGGCTTAGCATATTTTATTTTGGACCTTTATTATACCTTTTAGTTCATTTAATGTAAGTCCCAGAATGGTAAAACACTTGTAATTTTATTTTTTTACGGAATAATGTATTGATATTTCAATGCCAAAGGAGGCTTTTAAAAAATGGCGTTTGTGTAAATAAAATATTAAACCATAAATAATTCAATGACAATTATTTGCAAGCCAAATCACAAGCTCAATACATATCGACAAAAAACATCCCGTAACTCTACTTACGCTTCACCTTCAAGTGTAGTAAACAATAACGATAGTCTTAGAATTAACTCCATTGCGTGACAAAGAACAAAATTAGTCACGAACTCCGGTGCGTGACACAGAACAATCTGTTTATTTCTTGTAAGTAAGAAAGAAACTGGATTTAGAATTGGTGTTATGGTTGTCTAACGCTGTGACACGGATTGAACTATTGGGCTTGGTATTAATAATTCGTAGACTTCGCTCACTTATTATCGTGTTTCTTATTTTTCTACGCATTGTAACAAATTTGGCTGTATTGTTTACTGCTTTTATTATTTTGGATGTCTTTTGACCAAAAATGGATCTGTTTTCCGAAGGACTTTTAAAGATAATTGTACAACAAGGGAGTGCCATAGTCATTTTGATTGTCGTGGCATTAAGGAATTGATTGACCTAAACGCATGGATATTCTAAGATGCACAACTTCTACCTCATGACTCGTGACTATGTCCGAGAAGCGGCCAGCTGTACCGACAAAATATGTTGGAGCAACCCGGATGTGCAAAATACCGATTCCCAGAACATCGAAATCCAAATGATAAGTACCGATTCCCAGAACATCGAAATCCATGGGCCAGTATTAGTCAAATTAAAATGGAAACTGCATTTTGCTCAAATTTATAAAAAAAACACGCCGATAATTTGGAAACCTTTGAACTTGGGATTTTGTCTTTTAATTGAACTATGATAAGGTCCCCTGAACCTAGTTTCATTTGGTCGTCTCTTTCTGAGACAGACTGTACATATACTAGCATAGCATATATTAGCATAGCATTAGAGACTCGTATTGTATATTACACTAGAAGTACATTAGAGACATGAAATGCGTTAAGATTTAAACGACAAGGTTTGTAGGGAAGCATCCCTTAGCTCATATAGTCATTAACGCATCGTTGTTCTCAAATCGCATGGTGTACCAATAAACTGCGGTTGCGGTTCTTGATGTTGACAAAGTTTAAATTGGGGTAACTTCCTTTTATCCACCATTTTACCATAATGAACTTAATCAAATAATGATGTTTTGCTATTCTTACCGAATAAACCATGTAGAATAAAAAACGTATGACATAATGTAAAAATAATTCGGTAATTTTGTATTAATAATGCAATATTTTTAGGGCTATGTACCTCAAAAGTAACTCGTCCAATATGAGTAGAACTCACACCATGAGGATAACTTACATATTGAGGTATTTGTAAACATTTAAGGTTACATGAAAATTATGTATATTAGATTATTTACTAATATTAATTTATTTCAATGTAAATATATTGCTTTTATATATTGCACCGCCATAAAAACATGGTGTACATTCCAAAAATTATAAAATCAAGGATAATCGCCATAGTTTTTTATAATTTTCTAATCAGATTTGACTAATCCTCTTTGTTCCACGATTTTGGGTTTAATAATTTTGAAAATAAGGTCTGATTTGAGGTTGCTTCTTTTTCACATATTTTTAGATGTTTTTGAAATACGCATTGTCTTTTAAAAGTTATGAAAAAAATTATTTACATCCTTCATAATAATCCCTTTCAAGTGATATTCCCCATAACATACAAAATTTAAAAAAGCAAGTTTAACACTTTATGTGAAAAATACAAGATTTGTAATATGCAAAATGGATTCTATGAAATTATAAACTTATTGATAAATACTGCAAACTCCGCAGCACTTAAGACATGTAATAAAAAGAACACACTTATAGAATAAAGAGTGAAATTTTGGTAAAAATGTTTTTCATTACTTTCAACCTCATTTTTAAATAAAACTGAAGTATCATAATTGTTGAGAAATAAATAAGTACATATATTTTTCATTTGAATAATAAATTTGTTTTACTTAAATATCTTAATTAATATTTTATTTTTTTCATTGCCGGCTTTGATTATTCTGTTTATTAGTTCTTAAATTCTTTATTTATCATCTAAACAACCAGTGTACTTCATTGACAAGTAAATTTTTAAACGAAAAGCAGAAAAGAAAGAAATTAGCAAGTAAATGAGGACAAGGGTGATAAACAGGGCTTTAAAGAAAGTTTTGGAGTTTTAAGTAATCCCGCCCGCCGTTTGTTCAACAGGCCGCCCGTCGTTAACTAATCGCTTTTTAATCGTTACATAAGTGGACGTGTATTTAATCAGGTACCCATAGATAATACAGCAGGTTTATGGTTGCTTTTATGGAAACAGCAACCATCAGCATAAGATAATTTAGAGCAGTACGAGGTATTAATTATCATAATTATAAGGTAATAAGACATTTTAATTTTAGTTACAAACGAAAGACTAAATATTGATTAAAATATTTACGAACATTACATTGAAAGCAGATAATTTTTTCTTCCATTGCATCCTGACTCTTTTAGAAGGTGCGCTCAATCAATCAAGGTAATTTAATAAAATTTTTCAACTACCTTTACCAACAAAATATTTTCCCTATCATTTAAAATTTGTTAATATATTTAATTTTGTTATATCTGTTTTTATTCTTATTAAATGTGCAAACGAGTGAGTTCTATTGATGCGACATTAACTTTTCTAATAATATCCATGTACAATTCGATTTCTTTCTTTCAAATTAACTAGTGTTCGGCAAATGATTGAAATTCGACATTAATCATTATTGAAAATTTGAGAAAAACATGTATAAAAATATTTTCCAAAATTTTTTTTAATTGAGAACACTAAAGCTTTTAAATAGCTACCAAACAAAAAAATAGAAAATCGATTGACAAACAGAGGAGAAAAAGGTACTGAAATGCCTTCCCCTATTTATCTATTGATTGGTATTCATTTGAATATTTCGCCATAGCTGAGTAAATTTTATCTATCATTTTATATATATCCGTTCATAAAGAACAAAAACCAGCCATGGGCGGGTCTGACTCACGTACGGAGTGAAATAATTTTATTTATCGCAATACTAACTTCCTACCACAATTATATTTAATAATATATGATATAACTAACTAGGTGGGAACATATATATCATCATGAATATTTCAAAAACTATTATATCTAAAATTATCATAACAGTTTTCCTGAAACCTTCGCATAGGTTTCTAAAAACCTTACTTTTTCATAATTGTTGTTACTTTTTCATCATTTTAGAAACATGAGAGGAGAATTTTGCACATTTTTCAGTATATTTCTGAAGACATGCAATCTAATGTTCTTTAAAAATGTTGAAATTCTTATATAGGGCCCTTTAAAACGAAAGGCAATGTATAAATGGGATTTTAAATGTGGTTTTGAAATAATTTATCATCCCAAAATGGCCATATAAATACTTTTGAGCATTTTATTGCTACGCCAAATTTCAAACTTCCACGTCGAGCATTTTCTGAGAAAAATTGAAGTAACAAACGAACACGTAAGTGTATAGAGATTCCGTTTACCCTGTCACGGTACGGAATCCTAGAATAGTAATTTAAAGTAATTGATCAATAATGATGTATGAGTTTTTATTTGTTTCGTCGTTACAATATCAAAAACATTTTTCTGTCAAATATTGTTCTCAGTAGTAATAATTTATACAAGGTTCGTAGTTCAAGTAATATAGAAATTATTGACTGAATTTACCTTTACAATGTATGGTTTCCACCGATTCTTGAAAACATTCCACAAAATTGGACAATTTTTTGCTAAACCTAATTGAAGTTATTTTTTTAGTAAAATTTTTTGAAAATGTAGGTAATGTAAGTTGAAAGTGTACTTAAAAACTTATAAAAAATATTAATAATTATTAAACAATGAGCTGTAAAATTAAACGGTTGGGACTCAACACTAGAGTCATATTTTGGGTGTTTGTTTTTATGAAATTCTTGATTGTGCCCGTTCTTTAGACTATACTGTTAATTGAGTCGCAACGAGTTAATAAAGTGACGATTACAATTTTTAATAAAGACACTGAATTATTTTTTTCGAGTAAATCTCTCAAAATCTATACCTATGTGATATAGCCATCTTGTGCGACGCTGCTTATCAACTTTATTTATTCATTTGAAATTGTTTTTAACATATTAAATTCGCCCATCATTTTAAGCTACATAATGTGGGATAAATAAAAATATTATTTTTGATATTTATTTAGTAAACGCACAATTTAGAACTAAGCGATCTTCCAAAGCATTCCGCTTTTGTGAAGCAGTGAGGGTGACGTAATATAATATTTAAAATTTCCGGTACTTGTTATACAATGCTAGCAATATTTTCATTCTGAAGACATTTTTTTGCAGTCACGTTGTCAATATGATGATATTTATAGCACGTTTTTTCCTTTATTTCCTAACCACTTGTTTTTTATGCTTGTCTATAAGCCTTTCGTGTCTTTATCTTTCATCAAAGGAAGTTTGTAACCTGGGATTATATTTAAGACTTTCTTTAAATCTCAATAACTTTGCTTTTAAATTCAACTGTAAATAGCGAGTATGGGTTAACGAGCAGTTTTCTTTTACACTATATTATTAAATGGATGTTGAGACCTAATAATTTAAAAATAAATTAACACAAAATATTTTGAAACTTTTAAAACTAAACTTTGACTTATTATGCATTTAGCTTAAGCCGTAATATGATGGGGAATAAATAAATGGAAAACGTAATATGAAGAAAAACCGTTGACTCAACAGTTTAATTAAGTATTAAGTTAATATGTTTAAATAGTCCAAGTCGCACTGATAGTTTTTGGACCATGTAAGTAGAAGGTTTGCTAGAAATGTATATTTGAGTTAATTTATTGGAATTTATAAAATAGAATTTTAATAAATTGAGGTGAGTCGCAAGAAAAACTGCAAAATAACTGAAAACTATTGACGTAAGCTTTTTCATTTTCTACGTTTATAAGTATATTCTCTGGCTTGACAATTTCCATTATATTAACTTTATCTCTAAATTTTGACGCTTTCTTTACAAATTTACCATTTAAAAAAAAGGGATTATTCCTTACAATCTAAGTGCAAAACCTCTCAATTTCTCTGAGTAATATATATATATATATATATATATATATATATATATATATATATATATATATATATATACTTTCCTAGAAGAAAGAAACTTATCGACGAATACAAATTCGCTATGGGCTTATGAACTAGTTTAAAATAAAGCATTCAGAAAGACTCTCTAGTGCCTTATTTTAAACTCGTAATTCAGTAAAATTGAGCATCATCTATGTCGAACCTTTCCCTTCGTGTTTCTTTCTTTTAAATATACATAGAGAACTTCTAAAGAAAAGTCTCGAATAAAGCATCCAAAAATTCAACCACATAATAGAAAATCCCTGAACAAAATATTTTGTTCAATTTCCTACATCGTTACTACGTGAATAAAATTATCAAAAGTCGCCTTACAAAGTCGAATACATATTTCTCAAACTCCTTGATTTTGTAAAGCTGTCCATTTTATAAGGCACATATTAAAATGTATATTACATTCTAACGTAGTAATTGTAGGCAAAATTGCTTTTCATTTCCGTGAATAAAAAAACTATACGCTAATAGCTTCTATCAATGATATCCCATACGGGGATAGCAATTTTTCAAGCTATTTTTTTTTAAATCCCCAAGAAATGTTATTAAGTAATTTTAAAAACTATTTTTAATTTTCGGCTAATTACACATTATGTGTTCATTTTAAGCACATATCATATTTCGTTAAGAACTAAGAAGCTTATGACTGAAGGACATACAGACAGATATATAAGTAGCATTGCTACAACAATAAGGGTTGGTTCAAACCCTTTGAGCGTGGAAACCTAAGAATGACCTTAATTTACTTTTGTTATTTCTCAAGTCAATGTCAACTTAACTATAATACCTTGTAATAAATTTGAAATAATATTATCTATAGCAACGTAATGGAAGTATGCTTCTTGCATATATATCTTCGACATTGAGCAACCGGTTTAGATGGACTTTTTAATTTCGAAGGCTATATTACCATTGTGGTCCCATAAAATTTTGGTAACAATTTGACCTTGAAAATTGAAGACATATCGTAAATATTCCACCACAATAAATAAAGTCTCTCATGTTTTGACATGACTAAGAACAATACAAATTTACTAAAATCAGGGTACATCTACAGAGCAGAAGGCTGGTGAAAATAACTCTTCTGTGATGAGAAGTAAACTCATCGAACTTTTATTAGGATGGCTTATCCTGCGATAAGCAAGAAAATAACAAAGTAAATATGGAAGTAAGTATATACAAGTATGTATAGGGGCAACAACTATTACGATATTAGTAGGCAGGCAGATTAGTAAGAATAGGTACAAACAAATAAACGATGTAATCGAAAGATTAGTAGATAAGTGGGTTCGTAAATAAGTATATGCAGTAATATGCGTATACAGACACATGAAGTAACTAGAATTTCAGTAATAGTTAAGTACTGATTCCAAAAATCTCTAATAACATAAGTATAGGGTTAGCTAATAAGTTTTTTAACCCGAGTTACTGCCAAACATTTTTATTAAAAAAAATTATATGTCTCACTAAATTTAACTTAAGTATGCACAATTATCATCTACTGCTTATTGCCATCTAGGTGGCATTGACAATATGAATTTCTTGTAAAATTCCGGTGAGCTTGATTAAACAAACTGCGCGAGGTCATTTTGGAGATCTTCTATAACGTCAAATTTTTTTCCGCGTAAATGGTTACTTAGAGCCCTGAATAAATGCTAATCAGAGGGCGCAATATCCTACAAATATGGTGGATGAGTGGGTAGAACCCAGTCGTTTGACTTCTTTACTTTATCATGAGTACGTTTTTTAACATGCGGTCTAGCATTATCATATAAAAAATAAATTCGGTCCTGTTGACTACTCAATGTGTTAGCTAATAGGTTCAATTGTTCATAGTAAATATCTGCATTAATTCTAGATCCCTCCGAAAACAACTACCAATGAGTAATGCCCTTGATATTCCATCAGTAGCTGAGCACCCACTTTTTGGTACCTATTTCAGTTTGGATACTGAAACTTCTGTTTCTCCGACCCTAGCCATTGATGTTTGCGTGTATGATTAATGTATGTAACGCACTTCTCATCGCCAGTTACTAACTAATTCAGCCAGTCGAAGTTACGTTACAATGTCAGTAAATATTGAGAAATATCAACTCTGTACTGAAGATGATATGATGACAATTCCTGGGGTATCACACACCGTACTTTGAAACTTTTCCTAATTCGTGCAAATATGTTTCTATGGTACCACGACTGCAGGGTAGCTCATTTGACGAGTCGTCAATTGAGGATCATCCTCAATTACGCGTTATAATTGTTTAACGTCCAATTCAATAGGACGCCCGGTACGGGGTTCGTCCTCAAAAGCGTAGTGGTCATTCCTGAACTTTCTGAACCAAAGCTTTGCCAAAACGTAAAACACAGTAGAGTCTCCTATCGCATGATATATTATTTGTGGCAGTCTTTCCATCGTGACTTAGACAATTCGTAAAATATTACGGTATTTAATTCCATTATCTGTTTAAATCCATTATATAGATAAAAAATACGTTGTATTACTAATGCATATTACTTTCATTGAACTGAGAGGAACATCTCATCGAATTTAAAAATAATTTTTTTACGTCCAAGATAGTAAGACATTAAAGTTTGATAGACTTCTGACAAGATACGTCTCAAGAGTTTCAGACAGATTTCAGACAGATTTTCATTAATACTGAAGGATTCTTTATTAATTTTGATAGAAATTATTACGATAAAGCATACAAATGTGACCCCATTATGTTTTGTGCCAAAGTCATAATTTGTAGGATAAGTCTTCGTTTTTAACAAAATTTATTGCATACAAATTCTAATTTTTGAGATAATTTAATTTATCTCATACATGTTTCATATTTCCATTTCTCCAGATGATGGGTAATTTTATTATTAATTTTAGTCACTTGATAAAAGGATTTAAGTCTTTAGGTTAGATAAATTTATCTTCTTATATATTCTTATACTTTCTTTCGTCTATGTCCAAATAATATTAGTTTACTGGTAATTATACTAATAGACCTACTTGGATAACGTTTAAAAACCCCATGTTTGAAAGTTGAACTCTTACACTTACTTTTATTTACGTAATTGCATGATAAATGTAAAATAAAGTGAGGAGACTGTCTTTTAAAAAAGGTGGATTTTCTAACTTCTTGTAATATTTATTGATTTAATATGCCTTTGAAAAATGACATACCTCTTGGTCCATTGATTGTAGGTATGTACGTGTGAGGATACACATACAAGTCAAAATTCTTGACCAATTTTGCTTATTCTTTATTATTTATTTTACAGAACAAAAATCCATCGGTTTTTACAATGTTTTGTTAAATAACTTAATTTTTTTGAACAGTGTTTTAAAAATTAAGAAATTTGACAAATACACCAGAAAACTCAATTTTTTCGTAATCGGCGACTGTTTTCGATATCCGTTTTGTATCGATATTCTTGCATCCTCTTATTTTTAACCTTCTTTTGTTAATTTTTTCTTAAAATCTTTTTTTTCAAGCAATTGAAAACGTACGGTAGGTCCTTTTGGTTCCGCCAATTATTTATTCCTGTTCATTTTGAAGCGAATTTTTTGTGTTCATTAGGAAGTAATATAAAAGAATGATAAAGACCTGATAATAATTAAGAAAGAACTTTGAGATTCAGACGAATTTGTTACTTGTACAAACGGATAATGAGCAACTAATTAAAAGATTTAAAAATGTGTGCATGGAAACCCGAGCATTTTTAATAAAATTTGTTTCTGACGAAAGATTAAGAACACTAATTTATAACAAAATTGATTTTCATATGAAATTGTACTTTTTCATGCGCTAATTTTGAAATGGATTTCAAAAATATTAAACTTGATCATGTTTTTCATTTATACCATATTTAGTAAAATATACAGGTAGCTCAAAAATAATCTTTTTTTATATGTATTATACGTAAATAAAATCTTTGTAAAGCTACAATAATTAAGGTTGTTTTCAAATAAAATACACATTTAGCTATAGATTCATATTTAATTTAATAAAATGACAGATGAATTATCTTAAACAAATTGAATAAACTGCAAATTATAAGCAACCGGAACAGAACAGCTAACTTTATTATAACGAATACTCTCTCGTTGTGATCATACCCTCGGGTTATCAAATATCAAAATACAGCGGGAAAATCATTACATATATTATAATGGCAGTTAATGAAAATAACACTAAAATGTTCAATAAGTACTGCTACTTGTGACTGCATAACGCAGTCTCTCACATGATACATAGGTCAGTAAAATAGTCATAATTTTTACAAACATTATTATGTGAGTTTTGAGCAAAAATTTCATCTTGAATTAAATTTAAATCTTAAATATTACCTAACTGTCTCTTAAATTGTTTCTTTAGACAAAAGATTGTAAATAACCTCAAACACATTATCAACAATTAATTTATTGATAATAAGCTAGATTTATGATAAACGAAGTAAATTTACTTCAAACGAAATGCGGAACAATTGTCCAGTTTACTAAATTATTTAAATCGAAAAAGAAAAATTTAATAAAAGTATACAAAATGTTCAATAAAATTCCCCCAATATTAATATTTCCTTCGTGCAATTGAAATCTTCTTTCTTAGCTTTCGAGATATTCATGTGAAATAAATACAATAAGAATTCATGATAGTGTTAAACATTTTATATAATGTTGATAAGAATTCATAAATGACACTATCGAAGATTTTGTGTAATGTTGAATTCATTCATGATTTAGAGACAAACAGTAACATCTGGCCTTATGATACAGAGGGCTCAAATTTGTATAGCATTATTACGCAACAACAAATATTTTTGTAATATAAAGTTGTAAATAAAAGAAAATCTACGTAAAGGGGAATAGATTTTAATGGATCAAACCTCCTTATCATGGTTGAGCGGAGAGGCGACCTGCATAAATTACACCGCAGTATTGATGGAAATTTAATGTCCGGGACGGCTGAGATGATCTAATGCATTTTTAATATCAATTTCTTCGAACGTTTAACTTTAGCATTTGAAGGAATTTGGTTTTAATGTGCGAATTATTATAGAATCACGTAAGATGACGTAACGTCATATTTCAGTGCATTTCACTGACTTTGCCACTAATAACCAAACTTAATATATTGTATGTATGTATCTACGCGGTGCTATGGAACATTGATTTTGCAAATCCAACTTGAAATTAAATCATCAAAATCACTAAAACCTTTTCACTTCAAAATAAATAAAAGGAGATGACTTTACAATTGTGGAATAATTTATTAATAAATAAGCTATGATATAGTTTAAAAAAACTGAAAATTACCCTTCCGTGGTCAATTAATTTCCTGAGCTAAATAGTACTTTAAATAATTTCAATTAGTTACAGTAAGGTTTATTCTCAAAAGTTCAGGTTTCTGTAAGACGTAGTAATATGTGAAATCCGAACCGGAGAACAGCAAGAAAAAATAATGGCCTTCTTGGCATACATTAGATAAACTGTTTTAAAAATAAGAAAATAATATAAGACAGAATTTTTGTATTAAATAAATCTATGAAAAAGTGTGAAGAAATATATATTTTATGGAAAGTCCATAACATTTGTGTTTAAACCTGAAAAACATAATAAAATTGACTAGAAATTTTATGATTATATTGCGATATTTTAAATTTGACTTTTATTAAAATAAACTAAATACACGTCAAAAGAATTCCATGTACCTAAATAATTGTATTAATTATACGTCCTTTCAATAAATAATTCAAAAAATGTTACAATGTCTTTAAATGAATAAACATAAATTTGCTGCCTAGTCAGTGCGGGTATGAGGGAACTGGGGCGAGGGTTGCGCGCAAATGTAGAACACCAAGTGATACCAATTCTGCGTAAACGTAGTCACGGGAAATGCTACTACACATTTAAGTGTGTTCTAATATAGCAGTTTATTTTTTGAGACTTGATTTAATTTTTAATATCTGTGCAAACATTATGAGATAATCAAATGAAACGAATTATTTAGCTGTGTATATCGTATATCATGTCATGGCATGTCATTCTTAATTTACGCTACAAATAATTTAATGTTTAAAAGTAAAGGAGCATGCCAAATACATTGAATATATCAAATGCGTGGGTTTTGTCAATTATTGCACAGAATTTAGTCTAGACTACTACCGCACAATGCTGCGATCTTATTTTTAACATCGAGCAGCGCTATGCACTACAAATATTAAGTCAAGTTAATAAATAATGTCGATAATTATCCTTACCTCGTAAATACGAGTACATAATAGGCCTAAGTGAAAGCTACACTTATTTTTCTTAAAAAAAAAGGTTTTTACGTTTCTTATGCCGGCGAAGTTGTTGCCAAAATTTAATAACTAATTACTTAATTAAAATAGGATGTTACTATATAATTACTATAAAACTTATTTTGAAGCTAAGCCTGGTAATGTTCCGTATAAAATATTTTTGCTTCAAAAAATTATTCTGGTAATATCAAATAATTTATTTTTTATTACGGACGGTAATCTCGGAACTGATATAAAATTACTTATGAGTCCAACAAAAGCAGTTCTAAGGGTAAAGTTACATGGTAAAGGTTGCTATTTATAGCCAAACCTCTGACAGATACCAATTATGCATTTTTCTTCTTTGTGTTGCTTGTTTTTTACCGTAGTATTTGTGGTCGTTATTTAGCTTTGTTATAATTTTAATTTAAAAAATTCAGATATAGTACCAAGTCCCTTTTTGAATATAGAAAATACAGAGGTAACAACTTTCTTCATTCCTCCCAGTGTACGCAAAAAAAAGCGGAAGCCGGAGAGGACTTTCCGATTTCGCATTATTGTCCATCTCCAGACCACGCCGGAAGCGCGTCTTTACGGCTAATTGCCTCACACCATGCAAATTGCTCTCATCCGGAAAATTTATTTCTCAATTTATCATATTTATAAGTATATAAAATATTTTCTCCCGTGTCACAGATATAAAAATTATTAACAAAAATAATTACAAAATGCAGTCTGATTTTTAAAGATAAAGTAATCTTAGGTTCATTTATTTATTTCATATATGGTGTTCAAATAACGGCACAGATAATTTAGCAATTTATGGCTATAACCGTGCGTAAATATGTCAGATGTGCGAACGGGCAAGAATTCCCCAAATCAAACTTATTAAAATGCTGTGAACCACACTAGTAAATATGTGGCAGTCACAATTTAATACTTCATCAACCTATTCCCTAATACATAATAAACGTGCCGTATTTTTTGCCTTTATTTTCGAAGATGCTTTCCGCATTATAACTAATTTGCCTTATTTATATTTTCTCCAGAGTTACATATTTATTTTGCTTTGTTACTTTCAGCGCGAAGATCAGATGTAGTATGTAGGTTGATTAATAATAGATCGTAAATTAAACATTTTGTTTAAGTACGCATTTTTTCATTACTTTAGTACGTAGGTATACAGTGTGAGTACTTTCTTTACACATGTGAGTTACGTTTCTTTACAGTGTGAGTTACGTTTTTTTAGTAGATTGTAGTTGTTTAGTTTTAATACATATTTGTGTTTACATTAATTTATTAAAATTCTTGGGGGATGTTTTATTAACAGGAATAATTTTGAAGCCAAATTTAAATATGCAACTATATCACACAAGAACTTAATCGCAAGAGAATGAATAATTTTCTAAAAAAACTCCCCATTTCCTGCACGGCGACTATTTTAAGCCTACGTGTTATGCAAATTTTCTTTTCCCTTCTATTTGCTACCTGTTGCTTTTCACCTTTAGTTTTATTTTTAACTTTTACCTAAATTTTCTATTCGTTCAGAATTGATTTTAGTAAAGATTTAAAATTATTTACAATCTTATTTCAAAATGGCGCCTTTCAATACAGAGAGAGGTAGTGTATGCTAGTTGATTGCAGTTGAAAATAGCTGTTTGAGTTGAGTGCGGATATACGAGTAACTTAAAATTTTTCTAATTTCAACGTTGTTGATGTGACATCAAAAATTGTACTTTTAGACTTTTATTGTTACCTGTCCAGTCTTAATACGTTTAGTGCATGTGTACTCGAGGGATCTTGAGTACTATACAATGAAAATATGCCGTATTTAAAAAAAATAATATAAAGATTACTTTACTGTAATTGTAAATAAGTAATAAAGGTGTATTTCTAAATTGAAATTACCGTACATAGTATTATTTTAAAAATTTAGTGAAAATGTGTAAATTTTCTAAAGACATCTTGCTCTAAAATATATATGTGTAGACATGTTCTACCAGCGTGCATGGAATTTGAAATTATAAAAACACAGAATCTCCGTAGTAAGTGCCCTATTCGTACTTGCCCTTTTTTCCTGAAACGGATGATTATTTGAATAAATAAGAAAATATTATATTTTAAATTCTAATAAACATGAAACTTTATCGAAAACTTGTTTGAAACAGCGTTAATGTATTATTAGCTGCGGAAACTAGCGGCATGATATTTTAGCCAATTATAAGAAAATTAATACTAACTACTCGGAATACATTCTTAAATAATACAAACAGATTTATGTTTTATTTTAAACTATAAAATGGTGATCAACCAGCATTTTTATTTACGGAAAGGGTTTGTCAAAAAATTTAAACAAAATTCGTTGTTGCGGGACTTTTTGACAAACATAAAATACTCACAAATTTAACATTTAAGATTCATCCTTAATTTTAAGTACTATTGAATACATTACTAGCGAAATTTTTAAAATATTAAAATGTACTCAAGAGTGACCAATTCTCGTAACTCGACAGCGAACTGTCACGAAGTGACGTGCGCTTTTCCGCCGAATGAAAGATACCAAGCCTTCACAAAAAACTATCGCAATAAAGAGATACTGAATATTTATATTAAACTGTAGTATCTCTTCTCAAAAGATGACTTATACGCAATTATTTTATTTATGATATTAAAATAAAAGAAATGAAAGGCGCATTTCGGGTCTGTGCCGTAAATTTTCGTACAATCGTTGGAATAAAATCGCAACAAGTGTTTCGTGTTAACATGTAATTTATTTATCGATATATTTATACGATGGTTAAGCAGAATAGTATAACAGGATTTGTCGCTAGATGATGTATGCCCGATGGGTCAGCTACCTAATCACTTTGCGTCGTTTCTTCATTCTATTTTCAACAACAGTTTCATGGAGTCCTAACGCAAGTATTCCTCTGATTCGCGTTTTCTATAATCGGGGCTTATTTACGATTTGTGTGAGACGATATCATTAATTTCATTCACTTTACTTTTTCATTTCATGTCGACCTTTACTTATATTCGAGGGAATATTTTTATTCGTAAGTTGTTATTTATTCTTAATAAAAGCGTTAATTCGGTTTACAGTTCCCCGATTTTTGTTTCTATTTTAGAGGTTCAGTGTACAAATTTTACGTTTGTATTCATTTTGGCTGACGAAGTATAATTTTTAGAGTTTCTGGATTAGGCAGGTGTTATACGAATGTTTTAATTTGTTTTGTTATTCTAGTTTGAAAGAGATCGGCTTTTAATATCTTTTTCTATTCTAATAAATTATACCAGAGTTAAAATTTTTGAAGGAGGTAGCAATTGAACCAACGCACTATGTTTTCATTTGTAGTATTTTATTCGAACGGTTTGTTGATTTACGTGGAATCAACATTACCTTATTTAATAGTATTTGAACAAAACCTAATGTTTTAATTAGTTTCAAAAGTGAACGAATAACAGGTTTTGTAAAAGTAATAATAAAATTGGAAATTTTTGACGTGAAAAACTTTATTTTGTGTGTTTTTTGTCAGTGCATTAGTGCAAGTATGTAGGTAACTGCTTATATGAGCGTGTACGTGCAGACATATTTTGATGAGAGGCAAAATTGTTTTGTACTGATTCAGTATCAGTACAAAAAAATGTTGCCTCTTTTCTTTTAACTTATATAAGTGTCGAAAATACCGAACAAGATTAAGTTTTATGAAATTCATGTTTTTTAAGAGACAGATGTGTTTTTAATCAGGTCATAAACTATGTTTTACAAATATTCGATTTTTTATATATTAATCATCAAAACTAGCATTTTAGTCGAATGAATTCCTAGAAGTTTACCTTAGCCGTTATATTTATGCAAATGTAAAAATGTAGCTTCGATTATTATCGAATAGCAGACATGGTAACAAATTTATTAAACTACCCTGAAGAAATAAAAAAAATATTTAAAATATCTCTGAATTCTGACAGGATTCAATGACACGTGAAATAATTTCTTCACAATTTAGAATCTAGTTTTGAGTTTTTTATTTTTTATGTACAAGCAGTTCTATCCAATGATATACTCGTACAATTCGTTACTATTCGCCATATAATCCAGTTGGAGTTATGGTTTTTTAAATGTTCTATTGTTTAAATTTGTGTTTTTTAAATTGTAGTTAATTTTGAAGCTAATTTGTTCTGTCTAAAAGTTTATAGCTCATTTAAAAGAAATTATTTTTCTATGTTGTATTAATTATTTACCAAATAAAAACTAAGTGATTATTGAGGTAACAAAATCATATAAATTTTATAGACATTAAAATTTAAATATTGGTGTATATTTATAAAATTGCGTTGATTTATATTCTCGTTAACGAATCAGTTTCATTGGTATTTTTATTGTTAGACAAATTTTCGACAAAAACACGTCTTATCATAAGCTTTTATCAGTTAGATAAGCTAAATATAATGGTATTTAAAGGCTAGTTAAGCGCAATGCAAGAGTGGTAGAGTGGGTTTAGGAGTAAGTAAGGTGAGTGAACTTTTAGATCGTAGCCCAAGGCCATGAGCAGATATATGTTTAAATTTGCCAGTAAGATAATTTAAGTTCTCGGGATTTTTTAATAGATTAAAAAAAAGTGTAAGTATGTAAAGTTGTCGTCGATCACGGATCTTCAGCCATTTGAGAAGTGACTTGTATTCAGAAATGTGATCATATTTTCTAAGGCCAAAATATATCGGATGCATAAATTTTGAAGACGTTCCAACTTGCACAAATATTCTTCATTAAGATCAGGATACCACACATCTCCATAATCAATTAGCGGTAAGAGGAGTGTTTAACAAAGGTAGATTTTAATTTTGGTCGGTAGAAAATTTTGAAGATTTTTTAAAAATAGTATCCTGTTGAAAACAAGACGACTAACATCATTTACTTGAGGGTGCCAATTCATATTTTGATCGATTAGTGGGCCTAGGTTTTTAACAGTTGACGTATATGGTATTATTTTACTATTCAGTATTAATTTTGGTTTAATTTAAAAATCAACCTTTGACTACCAATGGTGATAGCTTGGGACTTGCTTGGATTAACAAAAAATTTAAAAAAAATCTAATTTTAATTAGTTTTAGGTTTAGGTTTTTAATATCGGCTAGCTACTAACCCTTGTGTTAAGGCTAACTCTAAATTACAGTGTAGGGAAATATTTTTACTTTTTTCTGAATTGGGAAAAAAGTATATTTTGTTATCTAGAAGAAGAAATATTAGATGGCCCTTTTTACTCAAACTTCATAAAAGTACTCCGAAAGGTAAAAAAATAACCACATACTTTAGAAATTTTTCCAAAATAAAACCTTAAAACGGTCAAATTGATGTCACAAATTTGTACTGGAGTAAAGTGTTTAATTGATTCTATCTATTTGGAAGGAATATTCTCTATTTAATGTTAAGACTATTAAGCATGTTGTTTAAAAATAAATCCTCTAAATCACAATTAGCGTGGGAGGGGTCAAAATTAGTATGAGAAAAATATTTGATAGCCTTGTTAACTCCAAACTTTGTGAAAACACTATACAAATAAAAAATATGTTTAAGAAATTTTTGGAAGTCAAGTCCTAAGGAATTAAATAAGGTTTACAAATGACTAACATGACACAATTATTTAATAATTTTATTAGTTTTGGGGAAATAAACCTCATGTTATAGGCAGTCACTAAAACATATTTTTCAAAATTCAAAGTCTATAGAGGCCAAACGGATATTCGAAATGTCAATGGATAACCTGTTTTGGAATCACCGTCTTTATCGAGGTCGTCAAGTAGATCTGTTTTGATTTTGGAGGAATAGCAGCCTATTTTAATTTTAAGAAGGTATTTGACCAAGTCGGTATAGATATTCGACAATAAGCAAAATAGTCCAAGTCTAATAGTCTAGTCGCTAAATGTCTTTGGATCAAACAACACGTCCGTTTCGGAAGTTTCGAAAATCAGTCTTACGTTATTCAATGTGAAGTAATTCAAAGAAATAATTTTGGTCCACTTTTGTTTTTCATCGTGTTAAGTGACTTATCCTCAGTTGTCAGCACTGTTAGTTTCCTTCTGTTTGCCGATGATTTAAAAATTTTGTTGGATGTCAATGCCCAATTAGATAGCTGTTAGAATGTTATATCTACTCAGTATTAGAATGGAGTCTGGGCAATAAGTTAAATTTTAATGTAAGCAGACCCATAATGATGACACATTCTCACTTACGTATTCTCTTTGTGCACAGATATGAGATGGATGCAATAACACTTGAAAAGATTTAATTTGTGCATAATCTTGGTGTATGGCATTGCGTCTTAGTCATGGTCATGTCATATTTCATCGTTATATCGTCCAAACCTGTCAGAAAGCCCACAAATTACTAAGTTTTTTTCATTCACACGACTTTCGTGATATCATATGTATCATAACTTCATTCCACTCTTTATTTAGTAGTATTCTTGAAACGAATGCAGGTGTATAGTTTACAGTTTTTAAATTGATAGTTAATAAACAAAGACGATATGACCATAACATGTCAATTGAAGAGTGGCAGTAAACAAAATTGTTTGTACTAATTAATATTTTAAATAGAATGAAAAAAATACAGGAAGTGTATGTGGGAATAGACATACCATACATCCATGTTTTCTGTTTACCTATGGCTTTATAATTTTAAATGGAAATTAACCAAACTAAATTTAATTAAACATTTTGATCAAAGATTAGAACTCTGCATTTTTCCGGATGTTACCGGACTAGAAAATTATAAGGATCTAGAAATAATAAAGGGAAACTAATTTTTTTCTCAAAATCATATTTCGAACGATTACTTTAATAAAATTTTACTAAAATGTAGCTAGTGAAAAATCTTTTCGGCCCTTTTTACAAGTAGAGATACAGTAAAAATATATTTCGCTCTACTAGATGTTAATTGAGTTTTTCATCTGAATTGTTCTCATAATTTTATGGACATTGTTTAAAAACTGTAAAAAGTCTGAGGAAACTGTAAAAGGTAGATGGGCGGACGGACCCATAAAGGTGGAGAAATTATAAGAAAAGAAATATTTTGTTAATGAATTCTAAAAATAGAAAATTACGTAGTCTTACATAGTTGCTACGAGCATAGAATTCGTCTTTTAAAAGCGAAGAAATTATACAATAATTTGAAGTATCCCGTTTTATTTAATTGTTACGTAAAATTGCGTTACATGTTAACAGTTGCCAATATTTTTGAAATAGGTAAAATTTTTTACTAGTAATCTGTAGTCTAATAAACATTCTAAATTTAGAAATAAAAGATAAATTTCAACTTTAATTCATTGAAAATTGTACTATAGTATGTTCATTTAACAAGTTATTTTTGGTCAGTTGAACAAAACAATTTTAGTAAAATTTACTCTAAAATCTAAAAATATATCTCCGCAATATTTACGTAAAGCATTTCTAAATTTAGCATTACCTAGAACCTCTCTGACGGCAACGTATTTACTCCATTGTGTACACGGTCCCAACATCTCACTTCAATCAATTAGAGAGGTGCTGCGCCAGATACTCGACGAGTTCAAATAATAATCCGAGGCTTCGATTGTTAAATTTTAGGACAGGACATAATTAAGTAATCATTTTTAGTATGAAATTTGTGAGGTAAGAGTCTCGTTGCTTCGCAAATTACATGTAACCAAAATCAATTTCCGACTATCACATTAAACATAATTTTGGTCAGTAATATGGCTGAAACTATTGGAGACTTGCTGAAATAATATGGTCTCTAGTATCTGATTTATAAGTATTTGCATGAGGTATTTGAGATACGAATTATGTGGTGACATATTGTGGAAATATATTTGCATTATAAATCGAACTTATTAAAAATGAAAGTGTGACATATCTTTAATACTTTAATATTTAAAATATATTAAACCAAAAGTACCGCTTAATCGTTGTCGTATAATCTCTTATGTTACATACATTTCCGAATATGTATATATATATATATATATATTTATATATATATATGTGTGTATATATATATATATTTATGTATGTATATATATATATATGTATATATATTCATGTATATGTACATACATGCATACATGTATGTATGTACATATATATTATTTGCATACCGATGTCGGAATTTCAAAAGAAATAAAAGTGTAATTTACCCAAATCCTCAATTAAGGAAAAAGTTTTAAAAAACAAACTCAAAAATATCTGTGTAACATATATTAGGAAAAAATAATGAATTTTGATTGTTCCAAATTTGGTTTTTGAAAGTTTTTTATTATAGTTTGCGGGACCTATGAAACTAAAAACCATGAAAAAAACAGTGTTGGCAGAATTTCACTAGAACATTATGAGATTATATTTTATAGTATAATTAGATTTTATAATTTTAAAAAAATCGCGATATTTTTAATTTTAAAGAGTAGGGTACTTTTGTATCTGCACCTAATAAACCATGAGCTCATAGGTCTGCTTATAAATGAAACACGCTAGTCGCAGGTATTTTAAATAACTTCTCACCTCACGTAACTGAAAGGTGCGAAGTATATAGCACCTTTAACCGCTTTCGTCAATTTTGTCGTATTATAAATTTGGTATGATAATCCTTGAATTGCTATTGGAATTCCTTAAGTACACGCCGGGTCTCAAACGGAATTTGGAATGAGAAGTTACGAAGCACAACGAAAGTAAATATTATCAAGCACAAGCAAAATGTTTCGAATATGTTAGAGAGATTATCAATATGAATTTGTCATTTTTAATTTCATTTTCATCTTGAGTTTTATTTTTAGCGTTTTTAAGACAAATCTTAACAAATAATTAATAACATCTTCTTTCATTACTAATGGCCAGCGCCAGGCTTTGTATATTTTGTATAATTAAAACATCTAGTAATATTAACTAAGCTCTATTTTTAGCTGCCTATGATAATTAAGTTTCACTGTTATCATTATTCTGTTCTGTTCTCAGTTATTCTGTTATCATAAAAATTCTGTGATCAGGGCAGCATTTGTTTATTAATGATGTTGTTTTATGTTTAGCAGCTACTAAAAATACCTTATCGCAATGAAGTAAGAATTATATGTTCTTTTTTTTAGATACCTTTTAACTAATAAACGTGCTAAACGCACTTCGTTTTGTTACATTATTTCTGACTTATACTTTTAAAATATAGAGTAGCCTTTTTCTGGAAAGCCACGATTTGGTTACTTCCAAAGTAGTATATCATCAAGATATATCGCGTTACCCTCTCGTCAGGATAATTAAATGAAACGTTTCATAATAAAATAGAGTTCAAACTTTGCATTCATTACCCGCAGTGAATAGTGTTAAAAGGTACCGGATGCCTTTTTATAGTAACTAAATTTAGTAAATTTCCTATAGCTGGAGGCCTTTAGACTGCCGATAGCTGCTTTAGCACTCGACTGACAAAATCAATTTGTAGAATCATCAAAACAGTAAGCGATTTATACTGGTACATGATTAATACCGATATTATTAGACTAGCTGCGATACGCGACGTTGCCCGGGTCAAAATATATTGCACGCTTAATGGTTTAAAGATCATTTTCTTATCTTATTTATTCAGATATTTATTTCATTAAACGTACGATGTATATAATATTCATGAAATTAATTAATTATTTAAATAATTGAATTGAAACACAGGTTAGAATTAAAAATACTTATTTCAATAAGAAATATACATTTTATTGTATATATTAAGATTTACACTTTTTACAGATTTCTCACAATACATGCTTTAAAATACATAATATATTTACGTCATTTATGTACAGTTATGTTTTATTAATTTTTACTAACATCACTTATTTATACACGATAATTAGAGTTTTATATTCTGGGCTGTAAATGAAAAAATTTTGAGGTGATCCAATTCGCGAACACGTAACATACGTTCTTTCAAAATTGAAATGTCTGACCCTGTGCTCTGTTGATGATCATATGTAAGCTAACTTAAAAGTGAAGGGCAATCCAGTTGATATTAAAGGTTTTCGCGGTATAAATACCGACTGCCCTTTTCCTTTACCAGTCATTATATTGACTTCAATGATGTGATTCTATAATTGCTTGATGCAGAGTCTTGTACCATTACACAGTTTCGGTGAATTTAAATTCCGCAGTAAGATAATTGGTGAGCCAACTTTTAATTTGAGACAATGTAATTGCATTTCTCAATCAGTAAATTTCAAAACTCGTAGTCGTCGTAGTAGTGAGGATATCGTCGTTCATACTTTCTTGATATTTCAGCCATTGTCAATTTTTACTTGATGGATCACATGTAGATATAATTGAAAACAGTTCACGAACTTGATTTGCTCTTGCCACTTGTACTGCTTCGTTCATTGGTAACTCCTAGTGATTGCCATTTTCTAATAGACCTAATCGTTGACATGTGTCTCCAATGTTTCACAAATACAATTATCGATAGCTTTTAAGTCTTCCAAACATATCGGGTTACGAATATAGTGAAACAATAGACGCAAATAGAAACACGATTATCAATATGAATTTGTCATTCAGCATTTTTTGGATGCACCGTATAGATTTGCCCTATCGAATTACTTTTAAATGTCCTTGCACTGGCGTTCCTCGTTTTCGTCGGTAATTTTTTGTATTCGATGCATCCCATGTATAGTAGCTTGGTACTTCTGAGTAAAGCAAAGCCTTTGCAAAGGGTAATTTTTTCTCTCCGTCTCAATTTTAGTATACATATCAACCATGAATTGCTGAAATAATTGTCGAAAATTAAGCATGTGATTATATTCACCATTTCTAATCATAATTCGATAAGCGTAGAATGACTTGTTGGATGTTGAAGTAATAACAGTCTTCACCTTGCCAGAATTTTAGCGGATACTTTAGCGCATCGTAACTGAGATGCGTTTCAGAAAATTGTTGCAGTTGATTCCTTCGACGTTGAACAATAATATCACGATAAATATCTTCATTATCGAGAATTACTACTGCAACTTCATGCACTTGAGGTGCTTTAAAATTTCGCTCATGCCTACAGATTGGTCATTTATCAGCCCAGATGACGGTCTTATAATTGTCTAATTGATTATAATTGTCTGTGATCAAAGTCGTATGAAAGCCAGAATTGTATCGACGTATATAGTATAGAAAATATTTTGATTCCAGTGTCGTTCCAACCGTATAAGCAAATAGTTCTTGTAGTGGTACTTGTAATGCTGATGATTTGACTTTGCCACTCAAACAATTCATATTTTGAGTTTCTCCTTTAATTTTTTTGGAATAGCATGACTTGCATACTTCGTTCATTTTTTCGACAACGGCATTCGGACGCTCATCGCATTTGTTCATAGGATCATAACTGAATGCTACAAGCATTCAATTATGATGACTCTAACTTGAAGTTGTTACGTTTTTGGCGTAAAGACGTGCTTTGTCTATTTCGTTCATTAACTCTTTGATGTTGATTAACCGATCGACGATTTCTAATCGATCGTACTCTAATTCGCAATTCTTCGTTAATGACTGCTCTTTGTTCTTCACTTTGATTCTCTCTTAATCGTTGCACTCCTTCTCGAATTCTCGTAAGTCGTTCTGTTCTTTGTTCTTTTGTTTCATTTTTACGTGCTGCGTTTTTTCGTTGTGAATCTCCACGAAATTTTGTGAACACTTTTGTACGTTTAGGCAAGATGTCTTATGTTTAGGTAAGATACTTAAATAAAATATTATTAATAAAAAAAGAACATTCACTCTTGATTTTTAGAAAGATTTTTCGTTGATCTTCTCTCGACTGCTACTGAGAAAACACTGCGACGGAAACACGACAAGCTCAACCTTATGTACCATCGACGATCGAAATTTCTGGATCCAGAATAATTTCTGATTCCAGAATATTCGGACATATTTTAGGATAAATTGTTGAGAATTACTTGAATTGACTAATAGATTATTCACTCTTGACTGTAAGAGAGATTTCTCGTTGATCTTCTCTTGAACGTTGCTGAGAAAACACTGTGACGGAAATACGCTGAGCTCAAACTTATATGCCATCGACAATCAAAATTTCTGGTTCCAGAATAATTTCTGATTCCAGAATATTTGGATGTATTCGGTGCTAAACTGTTGACAATCACTTTGATTCACTGGTAGAATATTCGCTCTTGACTTTTAGGAAGATTCCTCGTTGATCTGTCCCGAACGTCTTCAATTTTTTAGAACATTCTGGAGCAGTTTAGAACGATCAGATTAAATTTCAAATGGTTCACAACATTCAATAGTAATTTAGAACTTTTTGGAACGTTTTAAGTTTTTTAGAACATTCTAGAGCAATTTAGAATGATCAGATTTAATTTCAAGTGATACATACAATATAAAAGAATTGACTGAAATCATATAGTAGAAGACTTTAAATAAAGTTTTGTGTGTTAGATAAAACAACAACCAATAACGCCAACTGTCGAATGGTTAATGATATAATATTGGATTTAATTTTGTCTGCTTTCAAGATAATTTTCATTTAAAACTATTTCGTTAATTCTTCATTGTTCAATAAATAAATAATATTAATTACATACATTTAAATCTTTTGTATTATTATTAAATCATTTTACCCTAATATGTTTTTCAATGGCCTTACATTTTTAATAACATTTGTTTAAATTTTATCTTCTGCACAATAAATACGACTTAAAATTATTTTCAGCCAACTGTTGCAAAGCCAAATGGTGGGTAAATATTAAAATATCCATTCATCAGTCCACTTGCGAAGGTTCAACGTATGAAATATTTTAGGTAAATGTAGTAACTATAAAAAACAATTCAGTCGTTTAATAATAATATAATGAAATATAACAAGAGTTTTTGCATTTAATGATTTTGCAAGGTTCAATTTCGTTCTAATCACCCATTTTCCTACTTTGATAATGTATCCTTTCCGCTACTAGCGTGCCAAATTCTAAATAAACATTAAACGCAAAACAAAAGTTTTTTATTTAAAGCTTATATAATTTCGAACTATAAATAGAGACATCCCTCTATAAAGGAAAAAGATCCAAAAGGCACATAGATGAAAAAGTATATATACTTGCAATTGACCTCACATTAGCGTCTACATGAGTAAGCAACTCTCGACATCTCTTCCATTCCTCGAAATTTTTGAGCCATTTCTGATAAATATATTACAAATAAAAAATAATTCAGCCATTTAATAATGAAATATAACATGACTTTTTGCATTTAATGATTTTGCATCATTCAGTTTTGATAATTTATTTCCCACCTTGGCAATGTGTTCTTTCTGCCATCACTTTATACAGTTTCATATTAAATGCGAAACAAAACGTTTTTTATTTAATGCTAATGTCATTTTGCACTAAAAATAGAGACATCCCTCTGTCAAGGAAAAAAATCATGAAAAAAATGAATCGTTTTAAATATTGTAAGAAATATTATAGTTTTAACATTAAAAAAATAGTTTTCCTATTTTTTCCTCATGTCACTTACAACTATTTGGAATTTACTTTTTAAATTATTTAGGGGCAAAAACAAGAGGTATGAACAAGTTAATGTCTTATATGTTTTTTAAATATAGTTTATGTTTTTGTTTGAGCCTTACGTATTAAAAGCCTGCTTTATATTTCTACATTTATTGAAATGATTCAACTGAAAATTTAATTGTAAATGCTATTGATTTTAAGTGAATCATAATGTGTTATCAGTCAGTTATATTCCAAGGAGACCAAAAGGAGGATACTACTACTAGCTCTATCCTGGTAGAGTTTCCTGTTCACTATTATTTTTCTCTTTAATTTATAACAATAGTTTTATTTTATTATAATTTCACTTCAACCAGCTAATATAAATAAACAGCGTCGGGCAATGAGCCAAATACGAATGTAACGCTCGTGTCGAGAGTTTGCGGTGGCTCTTATTGTGTAATTGTATTTGAGTTCCTGTTTAGAGAAATCTGTGTAATTATCCCATATGAGGCGGGAAAGAGGAACGTTGCAATCCGTAATTGGATTATTTCTTTTTGGGATAATTAAACGCTGAATGGATGGACGATGGCAGAACAGATTTGTTTGTCTATAATTAAGTACATAGCGCTTGATTTGTTAATATGTATATATATATATATATATGTATGTATGTATATATATATATATATATATATATATATATAAATATATATATTGGTCAAAAAATTCGTTGAATGGAAGGGAAGGCGAGAAATACGGGTTGCTTACTCACATAGTCGCTAATAAGTGGTTGATTACGAGTATATTTACCAAGTTGCAGCTTGATTGTGCGATTAACTTTAATTGTGCTATCATTGGTCAAGCAACTCATTCTGGAAGAAATAATCGACTATGAAGAAAATCAAAATTCAAGCTCTCATCAAATTACTGATAAAACAAGAAAAAACACCACAATTTATATAGGATCAGATATAATCAGGTTACGGAGACTCTTGTTCTAGTAACACCATAATTTACAGGTGGCATAATTTTTTCAAACAAAGAGAAGATTCGATCGAAAAGAACACACGCTCAGGACAGCCGATTGAGGCCACTTCCACGGACATGGTCAAAAACATTAAACAAATTATATTGGAAATAACTTCGGGTGGCGAAACTTAGGTTTCATTATCAAGACCAAATCAAGCAGGATTCCATTCAGTGGCATAAAAAGGATACTATAACCCTTAAGAATTTCAAGGTGTCGCAATCGGCCGGGAAAGTTATAGCGACGGTTTTTTGGGGACTCATTAACTTCAAAGATAAAGTTTTTATAACGGGATAGTACTATGAGGGGGAGGGGATCTACTAGAGTAGCTTAAAGAAGTAATGAAGGAGAAAAATCGTGGTAAATTAGTTGAAAGTGTGCTGCTTTTGCACGGCAATGAATCTATACATGACCCATGTTGCGATGGCTGTTTTTCAAAAGTGCGGTTTTCAAATATTGCAATACCTACCGATGGTGAAAAGGTTAAGTATGCAATTTGAAAGGTTAAAGTATGCAAATGATGGGATGTAGACCTAAGTATTCAATATTAATATCAACTCGATACTTTCACGCATTACTGAGAAAAGGGGTCTTCACAAACAGACAGGCATTTTATAAGGGTTACGTGTTTCATTTTGAGGTATTGAACCATAAAAGAATATAATAATATTTTAATATTCGTAATACACTCTTTACTGACTTTTTTTTAATATCACACAAAAATTATTTCAGTTTCCAAAATTCTATCTCAAGTATAGCAGCCATGATCCAAACCGTTGGAAAATGTTCTTTACATCAAGGCTCGTGTGTCTTTGTAAATAACAAACATTGTCTATTCGATAATTGTTAAATCTGCGAGTTCAATTCTTACTTAGTGAGAGATAATTTTAAGATTAATCGTAACAAAATAATGTATGAATTTTAATTTAAATTCCAGTTATAATTCAGGTCAAAATTTATACTTTTATATATAAAAATTTTATCAATGATATAGGTAGCCTAATATATTTTATCTCGCTAAAAAAGAAGCGCAAAATAGTGATTACCCGGTTATTTGTATTTATTGTATACCTCCTAAATTTGAATCTTGGGAAAACCAGAAACATGTCATGTTGAAATGCGGTAGGGATGAAAATACTATCAATTCTGTGGAAAACATAAACTTTGTTCTGAGGAAAATAAAAACTCCCACCAGACATTAAATTATTTCGGTTATATTGCCAGAAAGTCAAGTGACAACTTTAAATAAATACATGTGATTGGTGAATGGGACGAAAAGTACTGAGAGGATTATCCAAAATGTGGTAGTTGGGTCAGATTTTCTTTACACTCAAGACCGTTGAACTAAAGATCAACTTATGATACCCAGTCCATTGACCGTAAGTAAATGCATTTAATTTAAAAAAATTGCGCGTAGTATTAGCAAGAATTAAAATCTAACAATATTTTAAATAGTTTCTTTATTATATTTTTGATATGGAGAAGCGAATATGAGAATCTGCATAAATACAAACCAATCTGGAAAGTATGCATTTGATATAAACTTGTTGATTATTGTTTACGCCTTCTTCTTCTTAAATGCATCTCAGTGATATTTGGACACTAAAAGAATTCTTTGAATTAAGTCTTTAATGATAAGCCTCCTTTTTTTCAATTAAAAAGTACAAAACAAATTCATAAAAAGATATGTTCCCACAGTTAAAAAGTATTTAACTACCTTTGATCGTCTCTCCAAAAGAAGCTTTTTAATGAAAATTAGTGTTATCACATTTAAATTAGACATCACTTTCTTCGTTCCTGCCAGTTCTTTCTTGACAAGATATAACGTTAAAATAATTAGTAATTAAGTAAATAATCAAATACATGTCCTTTGTGTCAGTTTAAACTTCAAAGCATACTAATATCTGAAAGCTGAGTGTGGAAGCCGCCCTAAGTGACGTCGCCCGAATTGAGTCATCATTTAAAATCTTTATTCTAAGAAAAAATATCAGATTCTTCCTACATATTGGATTAAAATATTTGTTATAAACTTGTAACTATACGATATATAGTTACAAGTTTATAACAAATATTATGTTTATTAGGTAACGTTCTAAACAGGTATTCTCATGACGTATATTATAAATTATTATTATGGAATTACATCTCACGGGAATTTTAATGAAGATGAGAAATTTGTGTAGTTATCAAAACTATGTACATGTTTAATGTCTTATTACATTATTTTATATATTTAAAAAAATAATTACACTTGGTTATTTAGTTGTTTGTATCTAGAAAATATCCGAGTGTAACAGTTTTAAAACTATGCATATTTCTTATATTTCCTAAGTTTCAAATAAAAATAGAATCGATTTAATCGATTTGTTCATAACCGTCCATACGTTACAGTCTCGCAGTTTTAAATGTTTGCGACCTAGGTGCAGATATGTGGTTCATATGGATATACAGCAAAATATTGAATAGAATTGTAAAGTACATATTTAGTAATAAATCTAAACTTTTTACATGTTTTACGCTCATGAAGAAAATGCCGAATAGGAGGTCATTACAAAAGTTTTCTGAAATTAAATTTAGGTTTCACTTCGCATTTTTTTACATTCCAGGTTTGTTTGGGAGAAATTAAACTTTAAAATCACGTGCGATTTTCTATCTCTGGCATTTGAAGATCTGAAAAATATTAGAAAGTTTTCTTAACGATATTCAGTGCTGTACCTCACACTCGCGCGCTTGTGCCCTGCAAAACCTGTAAAAAACCTTCAAAAGTATTAGTATTGTTCAAACATTTACCGGCGACTCAATATGATGTTGAATTTACTCTATACTCAATATGATGTTGAATTTACTTATGAAATGAAACAATTGAAATGAAAAACCATTTTATAAGTATGCACCCTTTTTTAGCTTAGCGCCCTTTCTGCATTTACTCAACGTGCTACATGTCCAAATACTTATTGTTGGTATTGCTATAGGATAAATAAATCTATTTTGACGTTTTTTTTTAAATTTCATCCTCTTTGAAATAGTAAATAATGCTTACATTTGAAACAGTGCTTAACTTAGAAGAAAACTTATTTTCGGGGCCGTGCATACTATTATGAATTTTAAGAAATAAAAAGCATCATTAATTTATATAAAAATACTTGAATCCTTCCTGATTTAAAATATGAAAAAGTGATTTGATCTCATTTAAAATATTAACAATATTGCTCATATATTAAGAAATTAGTACACATATCTTATGTTTGAAAAGCAAATTGTGGTTATCTCCAAGAATTATAAAAATATAGACACATAGATGCAGTATCGATATACACTATTCAAGTGACTAAAATATCGATAATTGTTTTGAAGATTACATTGTGCAGCTCTATCTACTCATCGTCATTGAATACTGGACCCATAAAAATGAAATGTTTGTTTAACTTAACATTTCATTTTTATGGGTCCAAAAGAAAGTCCAACAGAAGGAAAGAAGGGATGAATAGAAGAAATTTGGAAAATATTCACAATTATATAGGACGGCATGTTCTTCAGTAAGGTCTTGTGTATGACTTTCAGTTTTACAGTGTGTAATGTGATAATTAGGTATATTCTGTTCTTCAATCAAAAATAACGGAGCATTTTTTCGCGTCATTGCAAACGGTAGGGGAAATGTGTTTATTTTACAGCAAGCAGACCTCTTACTACTTGTGTCGCGCTCGCTTTACTCACACGCTATTTCTAGTTTAGTGGTCTATATATATATATATATATATATAAATATATATATATATATATATATATATATATATATATATATATACATATATATATATATATATATATATATATATATATATATGTTAACATTATTTTATGCTAAATATTTCTATATTCTATGTAAATAATCAGCCCTTAAGCATAGTTTGAAGGGCTAATTATTTTTTTTTAACTTCTTGGTTGTCCATACTCCCTTATTATATTGACCCATAATTCATTTTATAAGGTACCATTAATTGTGTATCACTAGGAGAAATATTTATTAATATTTAATATAATATAAACAACATTATTAATTATCAGTAAAAGTTATTAAAGTAATTTCGATTTATACGAGATGCAGAACCACCGACGAGTGACCTGGAATCACAACTAGCCCGTTTTTATGTAAAATTATTTTCAAGGAAATTTCCTATAGAGTAAAAGTAGACGGACAGACAGACCTCAAGGTGATCCCATAAGTGTTAATATTTTTTGAAATACTGGTATGAAACATTACATACACTACTAGTAGGTATAGAACTAGTATTACGTTGAATCCATACACATTTACATATAAAATATAAACATTTGAGGATAAATAACATTACCATTTGCAAATAATTATATTACATTTCACTTTATATCGTTTACAAACTTTCAATTTGGTTGCTATATCTCTTTAATTTATTAAAGCAAGTGGATCAAAATAATTTTGTATATTAGTTCTTACTAAGTACCATTATTCTGATTTTTGATAGGCATAGCTAAGAAGGTCCGTAAATCGGGACACTGCACTGCACAAAATTTTGGAGACTCATATTTCCAATAGCAAATTTTACATAAGAAAATATTGTCAGACATTTTCAATTGCATTTTAAAATACCTTTCCAACAATTTCATCACACGATGAAGTTTGTGAGAATACAAATTTTAATTACCAAGTTAGATATATGATGTAAGAAGTTGCATGTCAGGACCCGACGACGGACTACAGAGATATCGTAAGGAACTCCTTAACGAGTGGGAGCCCAGGGGTTCTTTGCGCAATTGGATACTGAATTTGACCTCAGTAGAAACGACTTCATAAATACTTTAATTAACTATGATGAACAGAGTCTGTTGATCCAGCTGGAAGGTTAATCGAACACACTATTTTGGAGAATAAATTCGGCGAATTAGGGCTCGTTTCACTTAGTTTGATGAGCCTTTTGGTCACAAAAGCAGACCGTGACCGAAGTTTCGTGTACGCGTGCAGGCAGGTGGGCGGGCGTTCGCGCGTATTTGTGCGTACGTGTAACCTCGCGTGCGTGCCTGGGTGCCCACGTGCGTGCATACCTGTAGGTACAGAAAAGAGAATGAAGCATCGAAATGTTTTCTATTTCCAAAATCTCTAACAGTACCAGCATTTCCCAAATTTATTTATGTTCATAAACTATATTGTACTGCATAAGTTTCAACTAATTTGTTTTATTTTATCTTTTCTTCGTTTCTTATTTCATTCTTATTAGAACTTGGGTAAATGTTTTTTGTTAATATATATGTACTATTTCCAAATGATAATATCTTAAGATTTATTCTTCCTAAAAAGTTGTAACATAAAAGCTTGAAATTTAAATTCAAATAGGTATCTTGCATTGTTCGAGTTACCAGTAGATTTCCACAAATAAGTCACGTTCAAATGCATCGTAAATTTTATTAGAATAACATTTTCCACAAAATTTGTCACTTTTAGTCAAAGAAAACTAAGTGAAATTTAGATCTAAATTAGTCACAGATCAGACTATGTACATATATATATATATATATATATATATATATATATATATATATATATATCTGTTTTTACCTAGCAATTAAGTTGTGACCACTGTGACATTAAAATGTTGATATTTTAGTCTCTTAAATTAGAAAAACAAATTATTTCCATTGTTTCGAAAAAAAGGGCACATCGTTTTTCGTGTTTTCTAGCACATATGTTCTTAAATTTAAAGTTTAACTCAAAAAACATACATTAAAATGAATTATCAGATATACACTGTTTAATGAATATTTTTACAAATGTATATGGAAGTCCCTACTTCCCACATCTGTGCTGTCTAAAACTATCGAAATGCAGACGTGTTCAGTACTTATTCGCGGAAACAAAAGCACAAAAGAAAAACGTTATCGAAAGTGGTATTACATATCACCTGAAAGTACAACATTTAAGGGCGTTATCAATTTTTAGAGTTTTTTAAACATTTTATCAGTCGATCTCATTTTGTTTACAAGGCAGTACTAATGGTACAGTGGTACAGGGCGGCATATAGCATTAATATCGATATAACGTTTGAAATATACAAATAATCATTTTATTGATATTTTTTAGGGTTCAAATTATTGTTTCTATTCCTGTTTTCTTAATAAAACCAAAATTAAGGACCACTGTTCTTGATAGGTGCAACGACTAAGAAAAAATGGAAAGAGTAAATAACAGAATTTTTTCGTCCATTTCGAAGAAAAGTGTTTCCAGCTTACAGCCAATTTTTTCTTGTGCTGCAATTACGCTATATATTCATTCAAACATTGCTTCGGTAAATTTGATAGCAATTTAATGTCATGCGATTGGTTCAATTTTTTCACCGCAATTTATTTTTTTGGCCTCAATTTTTTGTAGTAATATAATTGAAAATTGTAAATGAAGCATCATAAAGAGTATTTGAAGTAATATATATATATATATATATATATATAATATTTATGTAAATTTTTTAATTTTTTTAAAAAATTTTGTTTTTGCGTGTTGCATCAGTGACTAGATTGTGTTTTCGTTATAATCATCGCATATCTACTATTTAATTTTTTTAAGTAATGAATTATTATATCTATTGTCGTCAGCTGCCCGCCGTGAAACTACAACTTCTTGTACTTAACCATCAACTTCTGCTTTTGAATATTTCATTTTAACTACTCGTAATATAAATGGAAGGAAAGGCGATGTTCTTAGGAACGGTAAACGACCATGAAGGTCGTTCATATTTATAAACTATGTTCTATATTTGTTGACAAACTCACTATTTTATTTTGATGCTGTTCAATTCTGATTTCCACACCACACTCACATATATTATTTTTAATTTTGCTACTAATACTACTACTACTTTAATTTAACTACATCTTCATTCCTACTATTCTAAGAGCAACAAAAGTAAAGAAAATAATTTACAGGAATATACGTATATTAAACGCTCCGAAGTATAAGTACAAGAAATATTTTAGAAGCTTTATTACAGATTATAAACTCGTGTATGACGCTCGTCTCGAACTGAGTTTCACGTCGGTGTTTTCCTAAATATTGAATGCAAAAAATATGTATAAATCACAATTTATTTGACAAATATATTTGCATGAAGTATTAATATATTTATCATCTTATGAACTAAATTTAAAATAATTATGTAATGCTGGTAATGTTAAAATATTAATTTGTGTTTTTAAATATAAGCAGTATATCCTTTCTTCATATATGAACAATTTTACCCAATATAAAGTGTTAAATTTATATTATTTTATAATTACATACCACATGTATTTCAAATCTATGTTTCAACATTTAAACTTTAGATGTGCAATCAATAGCTTAATCAACAATTTTTAAATTAGTTGGCTTTAAATGTTAACGAATTTAAGCAATGTCAAATTACAATAGACATATTAATAATGTTAATAATAACAAACAATAGCAGAGTCGGAATTATGGCCAAAATATTAAACCGGGTAACAACACACACACATAAATATATATATATATATATATATATATATATATATATATATATATATACATGTAAATTAACACACAATTAAATGAAACTACGTGATGTAGTTTTATTTCTACTTTCTTTAATTTCTTTATCACGACCTAGGTTTCGTTGTATTACAACATCTTCCCACCTGAAGATGTTGTAATACAACGAAACCTAGGTCGTGGTAAAGAAATTAAAGAAAGTAGAAATAATACTACATCATGTAGTTTCATTTAATTGTGAATAATGATTTTCTACAAAATTAACGCCAAATATGTTCAACACAAGATTATCCTTTGATTCACCATGCGCTGACTAGACCTGGAACCATCATATGAAATGAATAGGCTTAATCAGATTGGTGGTGTAAAACTCGGGATTTATTATATCAGACCTACATTTTCTGCCCTAGTACATACCCCTTTTCTTTTAACATTACCTCCTGCAACAATATTTGAATTTCATCTATAGCATGGTTCCTGCAACAATTATGACGATTATTTTCTCTTAATGATAAAATAAAATTGCATCACACAAATTTGCAACTCAATGTCAATAATAACAAACTAATAAAAAATTACAAAATTAGAGATAGTCAGAACAATTTATTAGTGGTTGAATAATAATTTCTATGACATTTTAAAAAAAATTGCATGGTTTCAAAAATATTAATATTTTTGAACTTCTATTTTGCCGACATTCATTTTATATCCCACGTAATGAGCCCAATAAAAACAATTTTTGACCCTTCATTTGCCCCCTCTCTCTACAAATCAAAACAAATTATAGTTTTTATGATTTATATCCGCGCCTTCCATGTCAAATTTTATATCAGCTTTCTATATCAGCGTTCATACAATAAATGGCTGTAAAATACAGACAGACGAACACAGAGTAACAAGTACTTTTGTAAAGTAAATTTTGGTAAAATATTAAAAGGGAATCATTACAATATTCAATAAAATGCAATACTGCACTTCCAATTTTTTTTTTAAAACTTAATCTTTTAATATTTAAAAAAATTATACATCTTTACGTATACAATGAAATTATAAAATGTAACTCCGTAATATGATTCTCAGTAATCTGTGATACTGGGTAAAACCAAAATATCGATTTACCTTTTCTAAAATATGAGTATGTTTCATAATTCTACATTACGCCTGTTATACAACTTTTACAAATGTTTTGCTTAGAACACGTAATAATTTTTTTTTAAATTTTCGCTCTCAATACCGGACATGTGTAAGAAATCTTACGCTTTCTTATTATTATATGAAAATATAAAAAATTACAAATTTATCCACTAATTTACATAGCGGTAGAAAATATTATGCATTTCAAATGTATCATAGAAATATTATGTAACAATCATTTATCATAATTTCTATTTTATCGTAACATATATCTTAAAACTTATACTGTGTACAAGCCGTGTACGCGATATAAATCCATGGCACAAGCTGACGAAGAGCGACCAGATTACACGTCCTCACTGTCTGCTAGCGCAAACTGTACTGAATGCACAATATGTGCGAGCGTCGGAGATAATAATCGTTTTAATTTTCGTAGAAGCTAGTATAGAACCTTCGCACGCGGAATGCCGTAAAAATTCGGCAACTTTGCCAATGGCTTCATATTTATGTCATAGTTTGTACGAGATTGTAGCTACATTCATTAAGAATAGACACAGTGAATTGGTAATCGATATATCTTTATAATTTTGTTCTAATATGTGATACAGCGGAGATCCTTTTTGGCAAAAGAGGTTACTTTGAGATTTTTTTAAAGTTTGGAAAATACATAGAGCAAAGGCCCTTCTATGGTATTTTAATTAATGTCTAACTTTGGTAGCTATTGAGTATTTTACGAAACTAAACACCCATTTTCGCCGATTTGCGAAATCCGCCCCTTAACATTGCATCTGTGTAATTATGTATTCTAGTAGTAAGTGAAAACAATGTATTAACATTTGCTTTTGTATAAAGAACTAATCATTATGTTACTTTTAATGCGTGTGTGTGTATGATTTGGCGGACGTGGGTGTTACGTTAGTTCTTCGCATGAGTAGTGGTAAACAATCTATGCGACACTTGTAGTACAAATATTAATATTATTGTTTAATATATAAAAAGTATAACTTTCACATGAGGAAACACGTATTATGAATTTCACAATACATTATGAGATTTTAACTCATTGCCATAATTAGCAAAATATTAGATTAACTTCCAATTTTCTTCAAAAGGGGAAAAAACTAATAAGATCACTCTTATAAAATGAATGGCATATTCGTGCATCCTCTATTGGTCACCGCTGTTTCTGTCAAGTATCGCTTGAAGAAGAAATTCGAAATTTGTCAAAGTTAACCAACAAAGTAAATAAAGTGGTTATTTAATTCAATATAATTTTCTTATATTAAATTTTTTGTAGGCGCATAGAAATCTATGGAACATTAATTTGGCAAATAATGAGATATTAAAAATCGTTAATAATTAAATTTTTTGATGTAGTAACGACATGAGTAACCAAATTGTAAATTTTTTTTATTAATTATTATATTTTTTGAGATAGGAAAGAAGAAAAGAAAAAAATATCTCAAAATATCAGATTGATTTTAAAAAACTAGAAAGGTTTTTTCAACCATTTTGTGGCGATTTAACAGTAATTACACCTCGGATAGAGCAGTCATTGCAAAAGGCGAGTATTTTCTCGCTTTTTAATAGAATTGTTTTTAAAAAGAAAATAGAATTAGATTTTAATAACAATTTTCTAAATTTCAGAGAACCGTCGAAATCTTTATAATTTGTAAACTATTGGTATAAACTTACACAAGAAAAATGGCAGGAAACTTTTTCTTGCTATTTCCATCGTTTATTCCTAAGCTCATTTGTTTTATGATTTTTGTATAAGTTTTTCGTACATTAATCTGTAATTTTGTTTATAATTATACACGAAAATTACTTTTTTTCTTAAACATAAAGGCTTCAAATACTTCTTATAGTGCTACTGTTACTGTACTGCTTAAGTAATTATATTTATTAGTCACATTTTTATAAAATCGTTTTCAAAAATACAAAAGAATAATATATGAAGGTACATTCTCGGAAAAAAATATTCAATAATAAATATAAACTTAAACCAATTAAATTACAATATAAATTCATAAACATGCAAATTTGTTTGGAGTCAATTTCGTGACTATTAATTTAATGATGATTCAATAATTTAATCGTCCCATCCTAAATTACTTATGCCTGGTATAGGATTATTGTAGATTTTTTCAAATGTCAATGACATGTTTGTAAAAGTAATGTGTAAATTTCTAAATATTATTATCTCACAGATAATTCACAAAGTATTAACATCAAATTAGTTAAACTTATGAAATTACAATACTTTTATTATATTTATAATGAAATATGTCCTGGTCATAAATTATTTTTCAAAAGCTACAATAGGTAAAATAAACAATATAGTTCAACAACGGCACTAATTTATTGAACACAATTTTATTTGGATAGCCATAAAAGTTTTTAAGCATATAAACGATGAACAAATACATAAATTAACATACCGATAAGTCAATAAAAATAAATTATTTTCGTTTTAGTCAAAATAATGTTAAAAAATCTTGATGGTAGGCATTAGATATTTGATGCGTGGCTTACAATTTTCTAATATAAAATCATATGAGTATGGGTTTGGGTTTCCTTAAGGTTATAAATATAGTCAATGTTATATTTCTGCGTAAAAAATAAAATGAAATTATTAATTTTCTTACGTACAGTTATCTTATGGCAAAAGTACGCTTATAAAAGCATGATAATGCTGTTGGTGAATTTTTAAAATTAAACCAATGTCAGCAATAAATCTTTAAAAAAGTTAATGAATCAAAAAATTTAAGTTTTATGATATTTAATCTCGAAAAAAAATCCCTAATACCAACTTTGCTTCCGGTTCGTAATAAGTTCTTATATTAACTTTAAATTTTTTTTTCAAATTTCTTTACAAAGATTTTAACATATGTATTATTAAACTTTGGAGATATGATTTAAATTTTCCTTTTTAAATCTTATTTGAAAGTTGAAATCACAACAATTCTGAATAATTCATATGATGTATTTGTATTTATTTATTGAGAAATTGCACACTAACGGTCTCATCAGAGTAAACGAGATTTGGCGCATAGATTTAAGATCTTTTGAGAATATTATATGAACAAAGATTTTAAATATATTGTCATTTTGTTCTATTTTATTGTACCGAAGTAATACTATATATCATCAATGTTTATTTTATACCTATATTATGCTATATTTCCATTTACTGTACATATATAAGCTTTTAAAATTCACATTTACATAAATAAGCAAAAAATAATTTCAACGGCTATGATCAATATGATAAAGCGATATGCTTGACCATATTATTTCTCGGTCGGCTTTCTTAACAAACTAGTAACGCTTTTCAACTTTTCGTACTACACAACAAAAGCTTTGAATGATTTTCTATTTAAATTGAATTTCGTTTGATTTGATAAAAACACCTGTGCATTTACCGTTAGTTATTTACTGTTTTTTTTCAAACATTTGTATGACGTGGTATGGAAAGCGGCCAGTCTCTGCTTCCAATTTTTACACAAATATCTTATATATCTCATAGTTTCAGTGAAGATTGTTAGTGTCGTGGAATTTCTGCATATATTTAATGAATTCGATATGATTGTGGAAGTGTGAACAAAAAATATTATTTGTGGCTGCTAGCAGTGGTCTATTCTCATTTTACTAGTGTTTTAAATACATCCTGAACAAATAGGTTTATTGAAAATAAATAAATAGGATACAACTAGTACTTTACCGAAATTGGCAAAGAAACTAAACAGTTACTGCTTATTCCACTCAAATCATTTATTGTACGGTATTATAAGTAGATATACCTGTTAAAGAAAATAAATTCTTAGTGTTCGTCCAGCCTTGAAGGTACTTCCAATACCGATATTAGGGTCCGCCGGAGGGTACGGAAGTTCCTTATGTTAATGTATATGTATACATTTCTATATTGCACATGATTACAGGACAATATGTATTAGGAGCCTAAGATTTGTACAAATTTTGTGCCTTTTATACTGCAGTGGATATATAGTTATTTTTGATAAAAATTTAAAATTCTCAAACGGAATATTTACCGATTATAGCAGCATTTTTCTGTTGTGATATGTGTTTTTTGATGAAACCTATCTCCAATTTTCTTGAGATGGTGGAAGATGGTAATACCTTTCCTTCATCCATCCCTACTCATGTCGCTATTGGTATTCTTATCGTTCTTCATTTAAAATAATAACATAATATTGTTATAATTTTTAAACATTTGTATTTTTTGTACATCTTTTGTTTTACATTGTAATTTCTCTTAAAGTCTGCCAAAGAATTTTTAAAAAATTATTCTTATTGCTTACTGAAAAAGATCATTACTTTAGAAATAAGCCCGACATATGTATATTAAAACTGCAAAATAAACGATTAAATTAGTAATATAAATTCGTGATCTAAAATATTAAATTTAGTAATGGTTGACAAAAATTTAGTCACGAAATTTCTTTGGAATTCGATACGCATTAAGATATAACGACTTGATTGTTTAATAAATGTATTTCATAGTGAACGACTTTCCTGAAATTTGATATTGATTTATCATTGCGTGAATTAACTAAAAAAATAAAACATAAAACTGCGAAACAGTAATTTTACAGTCAGATGATGATATGAGTGTACTAAATAAAAAGTTACTGTATAAACTTAAATAGTATCGCTCGGGTAATAAAAGGAATTTTTTATGAATTGAATAAACGTTTAAATGGCCAACGGAAATTTACGAGCAAACAATTAAGTTGATATAATTCCCGTTGGCGACTTGTGAGCAGGCGTGCTTGCCAATGCGTGCATAAACCGCCCGCCCAATCGACCGAACGTCCACCTGTTCAATTAATGGTTCCTAAATTATAAATCTGACGTATTGAACATAACTCGTGAATTAACCGTTTATTATAATATCTTTATTTTTATCCCAATAAAGATCCAAGGTCGGTTTTTTTTCAAGTCGAAAGGGAAATTTTGTTATTTTATTTATTTTAAAGATATTAGAAAATTTATCTAAATAGACTTGTGATGTATTAGCATCTTTAGATTATGAAAAAATATCTTTGTGAAAATCGTTGGACATGCGTCTACAATGTATGTTCGAGAGTAATTTGATAGCATATGAAAGAACAAGAAATAAAACTGATACAAGGGAAAGTAATCAGAAATTTACAATGAAAATATGATTTTCCAAAAAAAAGGAATGAATGTAACTTTCAATACTCAGTTCAAATTTACTATCAACAAATTGGTATAGAAAAGTTGGCCTGAAAAGTTTTCGGACTGGACCAAAATCTAATCAAACAATTTAAGTTCTTGACCAATTTTTTTCTGAATACTTCACATTTATTTCAATGGTCTTTTTAGGAATATATATCATCATCATAGGCAGCTTCTCCGAACTCTTTAAAAACTTTTCGGACGATGTTATTAACTTTCATGTTTATTGAAAGTTTCATCCTAGTATTTTTTTTCACTAGGCTGATCAATATTTTAGTATTCAAAATAAAATTGCTTTCAGCAAAGTAGTCGCAATAACAAAGATATGATCGGATGTGTCATCTTGGGGAAAGCAGATTTTTTTGCCATTCGTTGACGATTATATTGAACTTTTCATTTATTCGATTTATTAACTTTTCTTTATGTATATCAGTGGGAAACTTAGGTTATTGAAAACCTTAGGACATTGGAACTTTCCTGTTTAAATTCCTAAAATATGAACGTCATGAATATCTCGTGGGTGATATTATTTTCGTCTTCGGCTTAACTCTTTACTAAAATATATAAGGTATTTTTACTAAAAATATGTTATACTCATTCAGTTGCTATACGTATAGACTACCTAATTTCACAATTTTTTATTTGCCAATCATTCGATATGGTACATTTATTCCCTATTGTCCTGTGTGGTTGATCTAGAGCAATGGTCACTTTGATGACCACTGTACCCACTCTACATTTCTACCGTATTAAAATAAAAGTGTAAACTTCTTAAAAATTGCATGCATATTCCCTTTTTTATACTGTGCAGAATTAATTCAAAATTTGATTGTTATTATGTCTTGATTATTGTTATGAATAACTTTATATAACAAACATTTACGCAGGTCTTTAAAAGATATATAAGTATTGATAAAAATAAATTTACTATTATGCTGTAATTGTTAGTTTGTCCGGGAGTTAATATTTTTGTGTGATGTTAGATTTGCTTTTCGAGTGATGTTAGATTTGATCTTAATACTTTGTAATATTTCAAAATCTAGGAAGAAGAATTTTTCTGTTTTTTTTTGTCCGTGTGTAGAATTTAATCTTCATAATTACTAAACTTATTATGATCATACTTTTACTTATGTACATCGTGATTATTTAGCATGATTTTAGTCACCAGGTAAAGTGTTGAATGAATCTCAGAAACAAAAGTTGTCAAGAATGCGGGACTTGCTTTTAACGGTAAGCAAGTTTTTAGATTTTGTTTGACAATGCTATATATAAAGCTCAAAAAATCATATAATTAATTTGATAAATTTTTGAATGTTATGAAAACTTTAATGAACAAAAACGAAAGAAATTAATTCCAGGAATCGAACCCATCACTTCCAGATTTAGATTTCAATATTTTGGCGCTACGTCAATAATTCACTTAAGAAAATTATGAAATAAAAATATATTGACTGCATACTTTCCACATTAACTGAACTCAAATATGATTCAAAAGAGGAAGTTTAGCATTATTAGCTCAACTGAAAATGCCCAAATAATATGAATACATAATTACGTGAAACATCCTCATAAACGTTTTGAACATACCGCGATGTAATAATATCTTCATTACAGTTTTCCCTTCAATATGTTTTACTGGTCGTCACCGAAACTTAATTTCACATGTATTTTTATTTAGCCTATTTCTCTAATTTAAGTTGACAATGAATACTTACAAAAAAGACGTATTTCATTAAAGTAAGCATAAAAATATTATTTAATTAAATTTGTCGGGATAGTAAAATTTAATAAAACAAGAATGATGATACACTAATGCTACATTACATTTATACAAGGACTTTGTCTATATAGTTAATGAAAAAAATATACTCGTGCTAATAAGTCCGAGTGATCTCAAATTAACTAAATAAATAGTTCGGACTGGAAAAGGTCACGGTTTCATTCTAACCGCTTTCCACATATTCCCTTCGATAATTTTTTTCTGCTGATCTAGTTATCATACAATTCCTACATAAATATATTCCACGCTACATAAATATAATTGAAGTACCTAGATGATTGGCTTACGTGGTCATATAGTATTTTCCTTGATATCAATATTGATGTTGAGGATATTCAAAGGCAATATTTCGTTATACTCTTCATATAAAATTACGTTACATAAAGTGTGCGTGAAAAGAGAGATAAGAAAAAAAATTGTTTGTGCAGTGATTATATACTGAAGAGCATTTAACTTGGGCGTCATGAAATTTCCGATTTTCCTGTTAAATGCTTCCCAAAAAACCCACATAATATTATAACTGCGTTAACGGAGGAATAATAAAAAGGGAAATACATATATATCCCTTATTCCAGTAGAAACCGCAAATAAATCTTGTAAATATATGCATCATGATAATCATTTCGTTTATATTCTTGTATTCTTAATTTCTTGAAATGTCCTAAAATTTAGAGTATATATAAAAAAATGGTTACTGGTTTATATTTAATTTTCATAAAATAGTTTAATAGAAAACTACAAAGTAAATGAATTACAAATATTTGAAAATGTTTGAGATTTTATTACTCTGAATTTTATTATAAGCGCTAACAGAAAACTGACTGCAGTAAAGGTTTTAAATTATGTGTGTATATATATATATATATATACATATATATATATATATATATATATATATATATATATGTATATATATATATATATATATATATATATATATATATATATGATGTGCTAGCTCTAGTCTGCAGTTCAGCCCACGTCTTTTTGCTCGAACCGGCGCAATTTATTCTTTATTCAGATATTATAACTTCTATCTGTAAGAAATATTTAACGTTTGGCTGATTTAATTTTTATGTTATGTCATGTATCAACTTGTTTCATAAGACAATAGTTAATATAAAAAAAACCGCCGAATTACATCCAAAAGGATAATTCAGGGGTTCAAAAAGCTAATATCATGACCTATGTTCATATGGAGTTTTATGTAAACATGTCCAGCCGTTTAGGCATAATTGAGCAAGAAACGTTCAAACTTTCGCGTTTATAATATTAATGGGATATTGGTATGTATAAATGTAAGATACATACATATTTTTAAAGTGCCCGCGCACACACCTAAAGTTAGATGGGCCCGGCAGACAACTGGCGGCGGCGGGAGCTATTGGGTTACTTGATTGGGATGTATCAATAACTAATGGTGTTGATGTCTTGTACGTACTTTTGTAAATCTATCAAAGAAATGGAAAATCATATAGAGTTTCTATATATTTTTATTAACCCTTAATGTAGCTAATAGGTCACAACTGCAGAAAGTATGGATGAGTTTAGCGCTGTGTAAGTAGAGAGGCCGCTAAAGTCCTAGATTGGGAATAGAAATATGTATCACCATTTAAATTCGAGAGTCGTAATATCACTGTCATTATTTTTTGCTTCAATATCCTTTTTGAGGACATTAAATATTCAAATCATGCAACATTAAATCAATAACAAAATTATGAAACCATCTAAGTACAATGTGAAGTAGAGAAATGACACGAAGTTTTCTGCACAGATTTAAAATATGAACCTGTCGTTTTTATAAAGACAAGATGGAGTCTTACAACAATACCCAAACATATGAGGGAAAAGACACCGCTGAGAAAAAAATAGTTTTGCGTGTACTTAAGTAGGCGCTGTAGAAATTATACTTCTTTGGTATAATACAAGAGTAACTTTATTTATCACGCAAATAATTAATGGAAATAAAATAATCAAAAGAACAGGAACATGATTATAAATACGGTCGATAAAATTTTAATTCAATCACATAATTAAATTTTAAATATTTATAATGCAAATAAATACACACCAAAACTTAACCTCGCTTAGAGAAATAAACTTAAAATATTTTAAAAAGCTTACAGGCCCTATTTCTATCATGACTTTCCACAATAAATAAATGTTTGTTATTATATGCACGGCTACTAAAGTCAAGTTACCAAGAAATTTTATTTAAAAGCACAAATGTAACTTCGGTTTGTATAAATATAAAACATGTGTTGTGTCTTAAATACAACAAAAACTTATGATCAGTCACTATACCTGTCTTTAATGATCAACTTCATTCTGTAGATTTTTGTTACATCGTAAGCGCGCATTGTAAAATTTGACTCTCATAATTTTTTTCATAACGCGCATAAGAAGTACACCTTATAAAAATAAAAATTCCTCACGTATCAATTGGTGAAAAATACTATAGTTTGCTGTTAACAAAACACAAGAAAACACAAAAAAACATAAAATTTTAAAGATACTAGTGAAACCTTGGGTTATATTTTATGAATGAAAGGGAATTAATTTAAAAATTTCCTTAAAGTATTAGTCCCATTTAATAAAAAAAAATTAAAAATAAATGGCAACACTGTAGATGGAACTAACCTTGTTGACCTTTCGTTTACGGTTTCCAGTAATAGCACAAATACAGTTTTGCTCCTTAATTTTCTTGTCTTATAAGATCAAAGGACGAGTTGTTACTTCAGTGTAATAAATATGCCGCATAGAATGAGTTAATTTGTGAGCTAACTGCGTGAATGTTTGTCGTAAATGTTGTCGGTAATGTTTCGCAGTGTGTAAATATTCAGCAACAGAATGCCTGCCCTCATCTCTAAGGTTTCGACCTTTAGCGTTAACTTGAGGGACGACATGCTTATAGATGCTGATACAGATCTACGGTAGTTCATAAAGAATTTTAATAGCCAGACAGGTGGACTTGCAATTGCAATTCGTTTTTTTTAATTATACGTTACTAAACATGTTTTCGCAATTTGTATTAATTCGTCTTAAGTGCACACTTGGAAGCTTACTTAGAATTTTATATAATTCCAACGAAAGGTGGTAAACAAAACGAGAAATTTATTTGAAATATTTAAAAAATTTAAAAGCTAAAAAACTTTTTCTCATCACCGAAGTGGTGGAACAAGGTCACTTAAAAATTAGAAAAATTTTTAGCTACGTATTAATTAAGACCTTTATTTGAAGCATATATTTGAAAAATTTCCAGTGCCTGGCTCTAAAATTGTATAAACAACGAGGGTGTGGCGGAAATATCTACCTACATAATTAAATAACAAGAGTTCTGGGTTTGACTACGGATCTCTAAACAAATGTTGGGGTGATTCATAATGGTAAATTTTAGTTACAAGTATAAGAATACAACTGTTAATAAGAAAAAATAATGGAAAGGAATGGTATACAGAAATTGAATTCAAGTTAGCGGAAATCGTCATGGATCGTCTAAAACTAATTCAAATGATACTTTATATTTAGATATCATGATAGTTCATAAATATTATTGTGAATGTGAAGAAAGGAATATTAAAAAAATTTATGAGGTCAAAGCAGGCTTTTATGAATTGTAAAAAGTTTTCAAAAATTATTTAATGGAAGCAATTAATTAATCTAAGAACAATTTAAACGATGAACTTTATATACGTATTTGGTGGGAGTTTTTAAAAATGATTCTGAATGAAGAGAAAGAAATATTGCAAAAGTGAGTAGAGGAAGAAAATGTGGGATGTCAAGGCAAGCTTTTGTAAACAGCAAATTAATACCAAAAGTTTATTATTGAAAGAAAGACAATAAAACAAAATTTAAATATGAACATTCAAACGGGTATTCGTTAAAATTTAAGAATAATTTAAATTATGAACATAATATAGATATTTGACCGTTGTTTTTAAGTATAATTGTGAGTGAAGAGAAAGGAAATGGAATAAAAGTGAATGGAATAAGAAAACGTCAAGATTTTTGTGAATTGCAAATAAATATTCAATGTCAATTAAAGACCTAAAGATATAATGTATAATCATGAAGTAGATTTATTCTAATATAATAAAAAAAATGCGTAATATTTCAGAATCAGGGTATGATTAGGGAAAAATTTTATTTTTGTGACAAGAAAGATATTTCATATGAATTTATTATTGAATATCCAGTAATATCAATTTCATGTAGATATATTTACTCTGTAACACTGGACGCGAATGTGGAATAGCAGGCTTGCTATTGGCGTAGTGTCAATGAAAAGGAAATAACTACCACAGATCGAAAATGTCTATCATATGCAAGAAAGGTAAATTAGTAAAGTTTGTTTTAAAAAACGATAAAAATTTGACTACATTTTTGGATGATATTTCTATGTATATTTTTTATTTATGATATAAATTTAACAGATATTTAAATTATTCATAAAGAATATCTAATCGCCGCCTTATAAAGATTGACGAAATTAAGGAATAGTTATTTCCAATCGCTGACTTAACGCATTAACCAATGTCGCTGACGCAAATACGATAAAGTTGTCATATTATTTAACTCTGCCTAATTCATTTATTTTAAGAATATACAATTAAAATAAAGTTTCACTGATTTCAGTAAGTCAATTTCATTAAATTATATTTATATTCAATTTAATATAACAGAATTAAATTGAGGAAACGTATTTCACACTTTAAGCGTCTACCCTCTAGCTACGGGTACACTAAACAACTCACACCTAGTCAACATTTCGCTTGCTTCGATTGTTTGCTTTTAAATTACTGAGGTACGAACTACCATTTTTCTTTGTTGATTGTAGTATTCGAATCTCGAATCCACATTTGAGATCGCCAAGCACCTGACTCTATATTGGAGTAAAGTGGGAGGTCGAGTTTCTTTACATTGTTGGATGGAATACTCAAAATCCGTAGGCAATTAACGAAGTAGTTTATTAATTCATAAACACTTTGATAAATCAATTACATTGTCTAATTATGTGATTTTTTTACTCGTTCATACTAGAGTGCTTGAAAATAAAATACGTGAATTAGACAAATGATACATTTTACTTATAATCCTCCACCTAACCCCTATTCTGACCATTTCCATATCCTGACCATTTTTCTCAATTACATACACAACGTTTTTCATATAAAGCACAAGAAATAAAATATATTTACTAAAATTTCTTTGTGTATATTTTAGCTGGCGGAATACTTATTTCAATAAAGTTTTCTCTATATATTAAAATACGATTCTATACATTAGGTCATAAATTCGTAATTTTTTTCATTGATTAATGGAATGATTTGGTAATTTCTTGAGTAGATCAATAGCGTAACGTTCGATTTTTCTATTCAGTTAGAAACTTAATTGCTGTAGTTTAAGACTAAATAAAATATGTAAACTTCACGAACATAACAAAACTAACCACTGCTGAATTAACGCGGCGTGTTTATTAGCAGGGGACCTAATATATTCTATCGATAATAAATAAATATCGTTAGAAAATATAACAATAAGTCAATAGGAGTGTCGAGAAATATATAAAAATAAATTGTTCTCAATTCAAACTTCAAAATTAAACATATACATGTACCAAGTAATACTAGTACGACTGGAAGATATATATTAAGTTGGCAAATAACACGGTTGGCAAACAGAATGTTCACTTCTTCATAAAGCATGAAATTGTTTTTCTAATGCAGTTTAAATTACTTGTTAGAGGAGTTCCATAAATTTCTGTGACAATCCAGAAGTCACTGGAAAAAAGTAACCAATTTACTGAGTACTAATCTGATATTTTACAGAGTGAAGGGGAAGTTGTTACACGGTGCAAAGGGTGGATGAAATCAGCACTGTCACAAAAGTTACGCTACATGATTTTATAAAACTTGTTCGGCATGAAAACAGAAATACAAGATCCATTGTTACTTGTTAAATAATCATGAATAATTGTTAAGTAATCATTAATCAACGAATATATTTGGCCTTAATTTTGAAGAAATTAATAATTCACAACTAAATTAATCTACGTGATGTAGTATTATTTTTAAAATACATAAAAAAACAGAAATAATATTGCATCACCTAGTTTCATTCGATTGCGATTAATCATGAATTATTAAAATATGCGATCAACAATAAAAAATTGTGTAAACGCTTCTTTTTATTTCTAGTTGTTACGGAATAGTACTTTCTTGAAATTCAAATAATTATATGAATATATTAAGTTGGCACAACATTTTTAACATTTAGTTATTCATTATTAAAACACTTCCGAAGTTATAAAATACAAAGAAAATAATTACATGTACTGATAGAATATAAAATATTTTAATTGGAATGTATATTTCACGAAAAGAAACCAACCGGAAAGATTGTAAAATATTCCAATTTAGTGTGATCACAGATTGCGAATTGTCATAAATGAGAATTAGTAGATTTATTTTTTGAAGTTTTAATAAAGGTCTACGATTTTAGGTTAAATAAATATTATTGTTGATATTAACACTGAAAACTAAATAGTGGAAATGTCTAATTACACGAGGTTTCAGTAAATACTTAATCCAAACCGGTTTTCTCAGAAAAAACTTAATGTGAAAACTTGAAAATGGGCATAGCAATAAAGTATTTTAGCTGGCATTTAAAATGAATTCTATAGATATTTTTGTGGTCAAATTATATAATCGAAAACGAAATTTCATGCATAGTGTCGGAATGTTTTCAAAAGTCTAGTTGTAAAGGTCCGAAAATTTATTATATATCTTCAGGTGGCTTTTCTTTATAGAAAAAAAAATGCAACAATACCTTCGTCCTTTAATTTCCGAAATAATTTCAAAATTTTTATATGACATCATTTTATATTGACTTAGTGTTTTAGACAAAATACTTGATGTTCATGGTGAAATTAATACTTTGCCTGTAATGTTAATTGCACAATTTTTGAGAACGATTTTTAGCAAAACTAAATAGAAAATTAGTTTTCTTTTTCACAATGTTAATATAACACTACTTTACATTGACTCGACGGGTTTTTAAATCAAATTAAAAGTGTAGTGAAATAATTAATTTTCCGGTAATGTTATTTGTACTATTTTTGGGAGCAGTTTTTACCAAAACTAAAAGGTAAATAATTTAAAATTAATTTAGGTATTTATAGTTTGAATAATATCACATCAATGAATAATATCACATAAATAACATCGAATTTCGTCAACACAGCGTTTTACACAAAAACTGTCTTAGCTATTACGTGAATAATTATATTAAATTTGTTTATATTCATAACTTTTTCTTGCATTGATGAAAAACTGAAAACGATAATGGTATTCTCATACATAAAATTTAAATTTAGGAACACATTTTCAACGTCTTTCTCTATTAAAATAAAATTAAAACAAATTTTATTTTCTTATGCGTTGTCAACCCCAATTACTAAATAATCTATTACTTACAAAATAGTTCATTTAAACTTTACCAATTATTTTTTTCTGTTTGCAGGTAAAATTAGAGATGACTGAGCTTCCAAAAAAAAGTTTACTAAAAAAGATCTCTGCATAAGCTATACTCAATAGATTAAACGACTTTTCGTAGTATCTATGTCGGAAAAAGGCATTGACACCTGAGCGAACGAGTTATGTAAGAATTTGGGAAATCTCCGTCTTTCGTAATTGCACGCGTAATTTTCTTTAATTTACATATGCTACGTTCAAAATACAGATTTTGTGTATGCACCAAAACTTGGTGCATTACTAACTAACAACTCTCCTCACCAACGTCTGATGTATAAACATTTAAGGAAAGGAGACAATGATATTCGTAAAGATAAAATGGATAGGAACTTTTTTGATGATGAGAGTTCTCATAAATCTGACGAGTAACATATATATACACACACACATATTATACATATATATATATATATATATATATATATATGTATATATGTATATATCTATATATATATATATATATATATATATATATATATATTGATATTCTTAACAAAATTCTCCTTTAGTCTGACCTGCATATCGTCATTCATATAAAGAGTACTCTGTTATATCATTTTATTTTGATATACATATTATTGCTTCATTCATTCTCACACTTTCTCTCTTAAAGGATTATTATTTTGAATCTAATTTTTCTTAAATATATAATACATAATATCCTCGATATTTTCTTAAATATATAATATATATATAATATTATCTTTTCTCTTTCATTTTCCATGTTTTTCAAAATTTATTTATAAATTTCAATTTTAACTTAATATCTATATTCAATTTCTGCGTAGGGTTCCGTTTTCCCTTTCAAGATATGGAACACTAAAAATTTACTTTAGTAAATTCATAGAATATCGGCAGATAAAAATTGAATTGGTGATTTCTATTTCATATTAGGTATTTAAGTGCCTTCACAATGATAATGTTAGATTTTCTATAATGGCTCTATCGTTAGTGTATAAGATCTGTATATTGTTATTGAAAGGAAGGATCACTCTTACGTATTTCTTTGAGGTAAATTAAAATAATTGTTTTCCTTTTAAATCCATATCATAAACTACTCATGGTAAACAATGTAATAATAATGCTTTAAAATTTAGAAAAGTGAAACTTCATTTATCACGGTGGTAGAAGTTTGCTTCTTGGGAATTGGGGGCTGTAATAAAGTAAAAGACATATCATACAGTCAGAAAAGAGAAACAGCTTATGAAGTGATCACCATAAGGAATAGTTTAAGCAATATTGGCAGAGCAGGTTAATTAACTTACGTTTTTATAAAGTTTCGTTCATCGCAAAACGTATCCAGGCTACGACGAAAATAAATAGTTGACAGTTTAATCGATCCCGCTTACTAGGTATTATTTTATGTTCTCACTCGGTATAAAATACAGGAACCCGCCGCTCAATTCTAATTGTATTAAATTAAGCTAGTTTTTAAACAAACGAATTTCTTTAATTACATTTAATTGAAATTTAAATTCGATATCTTATCTATCGAAAATATATGATATCGAATCTTCATTTAATTAATTGGGTAGAATTTATGGAAATAAATAAAAATTTTAATTAAACTGAAAATTTACACACCAAAATCAGTTTTATATGTATAATACTTTCAAAATTAGTTTGTATCCAAGTGTGTCGCTACTGCGAAAGTTAATTGTTCGGTTCTGCGTTACATTACAACGTATATTTCAGTTCTAGAAATCGAGTATTTTTTTATTCTCTTGTACCCAATCCCTAATTAAATGACTATCCCTGAAGTATTGGCTCGTTATATTTCTATCCCTGAAGAGTTTGTATCATTATATTCCACCCCCTGAAGCGTTGTCTTGTTATATTCCTATCTCTGAAAAATTTTAGCATTTTTTTATATTTGTTAGAGTTGGTTATTCGTAAAATTATTTTCTATGAGTTCTTGAGTATAAAATATAACAAATGTAATGAATAAAATTTTTTTGCATCTTAAACTATTATCGAAGTACTTAATATCACCAAATGCTTCCATCTTTCTTTAGTTTCACCGAATATTTTCGTCTGATAACGAACCAATTAGGTTATAAAGCAGTTTCATTTCCAAGAGCTACTCATAAATATTAAAAAAAATATAAAGGGTAACCAATCTTGTTTTATTTTTAATTGAATTTTTCACTTCATACATTTATGTCTCCATTTTCTTTGATATAGCTTGCTTTTGCGTTTTCTTTTTACTTATAATCTATAATATGTGACGTATGTAATCGTAACGTAATGTTCCATTTTAACTCAGTGAAATTTACTTATGGTAAATCTAACCAAACTGCCAAGTTCTTAGAAACAGAGTTGTATATTCTTGTTTCTAGGTGATAACTTTTAAATGTCACACTTTTGATTGAAATGTTTTGATTTCATATTCTCAATTTCAATTTGAAAAAAACTTGCGTCATCATATAAACAGTATACGCATGCAAAAATAATTTACAAAATAAAGAGATGGGATAGTCAATAAAAAAATAGTGGCATTAAAAAGGAAGTACCAGTAATTCGATTAAATAAAATGAATTTCAAACCAAGCTGCGAGTGCGTTTTAATTCCTGATTTCTCTTAACAGTAAATTTCCTTATTATGGAACACATTATAAAGCCGTGTTTATTTTTAAAATTTAATCTAAAGCTCGCGTGGCGTTTTTTAATTCCTTTGCTAAATATGGAAGTGCATATTTTATATTATGTTTAAATCAATTTGCACTGAAGGTTGTAATTTGAAATTGTAATTTAAATGTAAATGAAAACGAAGGAAATCGTAAAAATCGTCTTTTTGAATAATTTATTTAGGTAATGACGTTACTTGTAAAATAAAAATCTTTGTTGTTATAATTTTAACAGAAATTGCTTGCAAATTTACCTTCACGATTTTTTTAATTCCTCTACAATATAAATAGTCATTTCTTTCATTATTCCGTCAAGTTAAGGTTTTTCAAGCATCACAATATGAGGCAAAAAAGGTAAAATAAATATTATGAAGTTACGATTGTGACATTTTTTAATTAAACATGCGGTTGACGCTATTATGTTTATAGAAAAATAAGATAAAGTTATTCAGAATCTTAACGACCTACCTACCGACATTCTATTCGTCACGTTATACATTTTTGTTGTCGTCATTTCCGCGTATGAGGAGGTCCATCAAACAACGATTAGTACTTGTAATAATAGGCAGGTTGGGTGAAAATGTAAATGTATGTACTTTGTATTTGCTTAAACGGTTTTTAAACAAAGTCACAAACAATAGTTATTTTGTTCTGGAGGCATCAAATTCAAAAAACGAAATTTTTATTCCAATATATCTCTATAACAAGGAAATGAATGAATATTGTTAATTGAAAGATTCCTTGAATATTTTATGAGAAACCCGTTGTCAATATTAAATACATTTTCTGAAATACAATTAGGCATTTGAATAATATTGTTCTATGAGAGTTGCTTAAGCAGTTTGTCAAGAAATTATTGTGATTATGATATTAAAAATATTATAATCACAATAATGTCTAACCGATGTTTTTCAGCAAATACTGAATTACATTAATTTGAGAAGATAGATAAATTAAAAGGCTAAACGTAAATTTTAAATGATGCAATAACAAAATTAGGTCGTCCATTTATTAAAACTAAGTAAATTATTTTTCACACGACATTTGTAGAATTCTCTCATTTTTCTAAACTTGTTGTTGTTAATTATTGATCTTAAGATTTTGTATTTCCATGTACCTGAAAGGTTCATGAATGCAAACAAAATTAAAGTTAAAAAATGAACTACATAATATTTATTTAAAAACCGTGTATTTATATTAGCAATAATTAAATATATTGTTAGTAATATGTTTGGCATACTTTTAATTCCTTGTCGATATCGTAAAAATACATTTTAAGGGGATCCCGTTAATACGAATAAGTAAATAGTTTCTCGCTGCTTCAATATATATATATATATATATATATATATATATATATATATATATATATATATATATATTAATTTCCTGCATATTAGAATGTTAATAATCATCCCGCCTCCTAGTTCGGCGTCGCTAACGTTAATAGTCGTCGAACGTTAATGATCGTCCCATCTCCTAGTCCGGTGTCATCAACATTAACAGTCATCGAACGTTATAATTGTCTCACCTCCTAGTCCGGCGTCATCAACATTCATAGTCATCGAACGTTATAATTGTCTCACCTCCTAGTCCGGCGTCATCAACGTTAATAGTCATCGAACGTTATAATTGAGTCACCTTCTAGTTTAGTGTCATCAACGTTAATAGTCATCGAACAACAATAGTCGTCTCGCTTCCTAGTCCGTCGTCGTCACCGTTAATAGCCAGCGAACGTTATAATTGTGTCACCTTCTAGTTTAGTGTCATCAACGTTAATAGTCATCGAACAACAATAGTCGTCTCGCTTCCTAGCCCGGCGTCGTCAACGTTAATAGCCAGCGAACGTTATAATTGTGTCACCTTCTAGTTTAGTGTCATCAACGTTAATAGTTATCGAACATTAATAGTCGTCTCGCTTCCTAGTCCGGCGTCGTCAACGTTAATAGCCAGCGAACGTTATAATTGTGTCATTTTCTAGTTTAGTGTCATCAACGTTAATAGTCATTGAACATTTATAGTCGTCTCGCTTCCTAGCCCGGCGTCGTCAACGTTAATAGCCAGCGAACGTTATAATTGTGTCACCTTCTAGTTTAGTGTCATCAACGTTAATAGTTATCGAACATTAATAGTCGTCTCGCTTCCTAGTCCGGCGTCGTCAACGTTAATAGCCAGCGAACGTTATAATTGTGTCATTTTCTAGTTTAGTGTCATCAACGTTAATAGTCATTGAACATTTATAGTCGTCTCGCTTCCTAGCCCGGCGTCGTCAACGTTAATAGCCAGCGAACGTTATAATTGTGTCACCTTCTAGTTTAGTGTCATCAACGTTAATAGTTATCGAACATTAATAGTCGTCTCGCTTCCTAGTCCGGCGTCGTCAACGTTAATAGCCAGCGAACGTTATAATTGTGTCATTTTCTAGTTTAGTGTCATCAACGTTAATAGTCATTGAACATTTATAGTCGTCTCGCTTCCTAGCCCGGCGTCGTCACCGTTAATAGCCAGCGAACGTTTTTATTTGTCTCACTTCCTACACCGGTGTCGTCAACATAAATACTCATCGAACCTTAATAGTCGGCGAACCCCCTAGTCTGGCGTCGTCAAACCTTATGCATAAGGTAAATTCAATAAAATAGCCCAGATGATAATACGTCCCTCTATTCCAGCACCTACAAGGATTAATTACATAAGGCACCACCTACATATTAATAAGTGTAAGAAGCTGTCTCGAAACATTATGTGTGGGATAACATTAAAAAAAATGTCCCCAATTGTTATACGCCCCAATACTCCAGTTCGCATACAAATTAATTAGAGCAGATATTTCCCACTTGCGAGCACGTGTAATAATCATTTCTGAACATGGGGCTGTTTGTGGAACGCGATTCGCTCTTTTTTTTTAAATATGTTCAGATTTCTTATTCACACTCCTGAACAAATGAACGCACCATCAAATTTTGCATTTGTCGTGAAGTATAAATTGTGTGTTAAAATTTTCTGAACGTCTTGTGTTTTACAAATAAGGCCTCGTTACACGCACTCACACCCACGTTCGCACGCACGCACACACGAATTCAAGCATATGAATCGCTAATCAAAAGTAAATAATGAACAGAGCAAAGAATACAATTTGACATAATATGGTACATGACATATATAAATACGATATACTTATATTTAGTGCATTTGCTGAAATTAAGACTTATGAAAATAACCTTCTTTTATATAGATATAAAAGAAGGTTATTTTCATAAGAAAAAATTATAATTCTATAATTCTACAACTAACACCAACAAATCTAAATTTTTAGGAGTCGAATAAACAACTTGAAGCAAATGAAAGCTTTGGATTTATTGGATCTTTTTAACAAGTTTATTTTTTATCACTGCATGATAGATAGATAGTGATCCTTATTGAAGTTTTTGCTGGGAATGGAAAGAATATTGTGATATTGGTGTTTATTTATTTTTAAACTCTATTCATGTAAATACTATTTAACCTGGAAATGTTTAGTTTAACTCCATTGAAGTCAAGATTCAAATGATGTTTAGAACACCTAACTAGTCAAGATTGAACTTGTTTATTAAAAAGATTGAGAAAAGGAATGACATGAAAATTGGTCTTAAGTTTTAGATCGTGTTGTGAAGCTATTTTTAGTATTAAATTAATTACATTTCTATTCATTCTAATGGGAAGAAAGTAGCTGTCCGTACTGTGTTAAAACGTCAACAGTTGCTAGTATTATAATGCCAGTATCCGGCTTTTAAGCATCTACTAATGATTTCAGTTAAATGGCCAAAATATTTGTTTCGACTCCCCTCTCCGATATATTATTTGCAAATGAATAATACTAAGGAAAATTTTATAGTTCAATGCAATTATTTTATTTGCTGCATCGAAGAATGTTAAAAAGTGTTGTGTTTCACACGTCTTATTATAAATATGAATTTTTATTAGATTAATCATTATACATATTAAGACTACAAAATAAATGGCATACATCATTGAAAGAACAGATTAAATATGTTAAAAATAAAACTAAAATTTTGTAAGTTATGTAAGATTCTATTTAATAGTTTCAAAAATTGTAGTTCTTTGTTATCTAATGTAAACTTATATTCGTAACTCTGAATGTAAATTTAGTTAAAATTAATATTGAAAAAATATCAATTTTTTTGAAAAACATTTGCATAAACAAATGAAGATGTTATATATTTTTCCATACGTGACAAAAAGTCCATATTTTAGTAAGAATAAGAGTTTTGCTTAAAATTTGCCAGGGAGAAAGCAAAAAGAGAGATAATTCAATCCATTATTTGACCTTAAAAGAGACGTCAGTGTAGCCATTGGATGACCTGTTCATTAATAAATCATTATATGTGACGAGGGTCAAGAAAGAGCCAAGTTCGACTAGCGGTAAGATTGAAACGGTAAGCTTCCAAAATCATAAGAATAAGGACATTGTTGAGATTAAGCGACTTTATACCAAACTAATGGCTTTCAACCTTTTTTCTGTTAAAAAAGCAGACAGTAGAGGGTATTTGGGTGTACTTGTCGAAGAATAGGTAAAGGCACTTGTCGATTATGTATTGGGTTAGCTAATAAATTGGTAACTCTGACTTTTACTAAAAAAATATTGAAAAATCCATACATCCAACGTAATTAAACTGCGCATTTACCATCTTTGTTTACGACTCGCATTATCTGGTAGGCAACGACAATATAATCTCAGCATGAAAATCTGTTGACTGAAATTGAAAAAAAAAACTATAAAGTCATTTTGAAAATCTTCCATATTGCTCATTTTTTTATTCTGTAAATTATTCATTGGAGCTCTGAAAAAAATATTAACCAAGTGGAAAAATACTGGATGAATAAAGTAGATGTACTAGCATAACTCAGCGGGTCCCCGGTAATTTTATTTTAGTTAATATAGTCTGAATTTATTATGCAGAAATTAAACTAAGTCTTGTTATTTTAATTTTTTGATTAATATCTTACTTATGGTCTTTAGTTAAAATTTGGGTATTGAACTTTTTGTACGAGCAAAACGCTAGAACTAGGCCGGTGGCATTTGGGTGAATAATGTAAGTAATACATTAATAATTATTTCAGGTAATTTAATTTGCATTTTAATTCCAATAATTGTTGACAAATAATGAGTTATAATGTAGAAGAGTACATTGGGTAAAAGTGCTAATATGGCAAATTTATAGATTTCAATTAATTTTTGACGTATCGCACTCGAAGGATTGGGCCTGTCATTATCGGTTAATTTACGATAAAAACTTTAAAATAAAATATTACGGAACTTCGACAAACTTTACAGGAAAGTCTCGATTTCGTTGATAAAAAGTTATGAAAATATTAAAAATCAATTAGGGCAGAAATAACGATGATTATAACGATGAATAATAAAATAGATAAAAAATCAAGAAGTAACTCAACATTAAGTCTCAGGCTATAAACTTTTTTTAATACAAGGTAAAGATGCAAAAAGTCTATAGACAATAATCAACTAGTATAAAGGATATAGCGGTCATGAAATAAAAATAAAAACATGCACCGAAAGGTTATACTCTGAAAGCTCTATTAGGATAAGTCGACTGAAAAGAAGCACTTGAAACAAACCCATTTGCAGCGTGCTTTTGAAACGAATCACGGTACGAATAACTGGACAATAATATTTACTTAATTCAAAACAAAATGGAAAAAGATTTAATTACATTGCAGAATTTGGCGATTTTCAATATTATGTTATTTGGTGAAATGTGCTGAAACCTTTCAACGTAGCTTAAAATGTTACCTATATTGTTTATTGGAATGGCAGCAACGTTAAACGTTGTACTTAATTCACGTGTATGTGGGTGTGCAAAATCCGTAACAATAATTGAATGAGAATTCTTCAAATTGATTTATGTTCAGAAACATCGCTTTAAAATTATGCTGAAAAATTTATAACTATTTACTTTTTTATTATTTTATACTTTTCAAAGCACTTCTTGTTTAGTATTTCTTTTTTTTTAATTATGTTTACTTATGATTTACAATAAAATAGCGGTACGTACCTATGCTGGAGTTTATTTATGGACTTGTCGGTACCTCATGGAAGAATTACCGATCGTTGCCGTATAATAGTTGGGCAATCACCGGAAATTAATAATAACAATTACGTTTTTGCTTCAGAAATCAATATACAATTAACGTCTCAGCCAGTTGTGTTTATTGACTTGATGTAAACTAATGTTATGTTTATATATATTATAAAATAATTGAAGTAAACTTTGTTCAGGGACCTTTTGTCAGAAATGTTCTCCATAATCTTTAAGAGTAGCTTTTTCTTTTTTTTATGAAAAAAAAAAATTAAAATATGTCGAACCGTTATCCAGATAGAAAAAATTAAAATGTATTGTTTAAGCTCACTATATTTAAAGTATGTATCTCTATATCGCTTTACCAAGTCTCTAAATTGAGACAACACGTCATCAATTTTTCAAGAATATAAAACAATATTTCATGAAATTTATTCATTACAAGGCTGATATTAAACTTTTGTTAATAAAAAGGTCTTCTCTTACGCAGTGCTTTTATCATTACGAGCTAACTCCTCGCCTGAAATCTGAAAATTTTAAGAAAAGGAATAGGTAACGTTAAGGGTACTGTAGTTGTATCTGTATATACCACACCACGAATCCTGTTTTACATATCGTAATGATTAAATGACTCTAAAACACACAAGATCTAAAAACACACGTCGACACGCTCTTTGTATAGTCTGCCTCCGAGCAACAAACCCCATTCGACTTGTTCCATTCCCCATTCCCACCTCTTACTAATTTGTACACCCGTAACTACATAGTCGAATCGAAAAGCATCACTAAGTAACGGAGCGTGCACGCAAAGCTATGACTACCTCACAACACGACGACTGGCAGCGTAAAAAGAGAGATGCCTTTGACTCGATATATCTATAAATTCGCGGAGCCAAGACGAGCCGACCAAAAACCAACATTTTGCTGTTTTCTGTCCCTGTTTGAATATTCTCACTTTTCTCTAAGCAAGAAATGCTAGGTGAGCATTTTTTAGTATAAATAGACGCACTCGTTTAAATAAAACTCATTAATTTCCTTTTTAGTCGTATAATATATTGACGACCCGTGAACTTTTACTGGGAAATTAACACTCGAGACATTTAGGAAATATATTAAAGTATTATTTTCTATATTATTTAAGAAAGCTTTTGCATAAATTTACATCTTCTACCTAGATTACTGTATATAAATATATCGAGTAGAAAATAAAAGTATTTTTTATTTAAACTTTTGATCGAAGGTTAAAAGTACCGTTTTCGATTTATTTTGCTTCTAAATTTGTTTTAAGAACCTTGATATATAGACACCTTCCTTCACGTTTCTAATATTCTGTTTTAGTAAATAAACTCTTTGAAAATATTTAATTATAATAGTTGGCAAAATATGAGTAAAACAAACTAAATGATCGTTTTGAGTTTCATTTCGAAAAAAAATATAAATAATCTAGTTTTTCACTACCATAATATTATTTAAAAACAAAAAAAGAGATATGAGTCTATTCCAGATAAGCACACGCACTAAGTTATCTGCAAAAATGTTCTTTTTCTTGGTATTTTGTTTGAAACTGAATTTTATGTAATTAATTGTAACACACTTCATAAATTTTCACTAGAAACTATTAAATAAATGTTTTTAAATAATTATATTAATTATTAATTTTACATTAAACCCTACACAAAACTAAATGCATGATTAAAAGTGCGCTAAGCAGTGGCACTTGCCGATTCATTGTTAGATAAGCATTTGACTAAACTTACTGACATATTCGACCATAATTTTAAAAGCGCTTAATCTTTTCCTATGCCCATCAGCATTTGCTTTTTTGAGCATTACACAAACGTGACAGAATGCCTCAGACGTCGCTAAAAAAAATTCGCCTCAAAAACATGGATTTGTTTTAAAAAATTTGAATCTGTTTCATCCTCAAAATATGTAAGGAGTCCTCATAGCAAAACCCCTACCTCATATCGATTTTATATCAATCTCAGACTCAGACTCATTTCACTATAAAGACTTATATTTAAGTATTCTTTCCAGCTATTTTCATAAACTCCGAAAAAGCTTTTGATTCATTTTTTCGAAAAGGAAACAATCAAAAACCTCTTTTAGACTCAATCGATCCATAAACCTTTCAATTAACATAAACTTCATATTAACGACAAATCTTTAATATAAATGTCGAAAAATAAATCACAATTTATGCGATGCGAATCGAAATCGTCGTGAAGAAGTTTTAGCATATGTTAACCAAATATTAAAAATAGGTTAGGTCGTTTATATCGATATATCGGTCAGGTACTTCATGTTACCATCATAATATACGGATAATGTATGTGGATCACACTCATATCCAACTAGAAAAATATTTATGAAGAAAATAGTTTCACCGTTTCCCTAACTCGCCGTTCGATTAAAGGGTTTCGATTATGATATCTTCTACCCTACGTGGATGGGTGTATCTGGTTGTGAGATATTTTAGTTCGCTCCTGGTTATAAATTTCCCTTTTTCAAATTTTAACACTTCACTCCCTCACAACCGGGACATATCATATTACCTAGTTTGGATCTAAGCATATTTCTTAAGTTAATCGGCTCTCTCATGCTCGAAGGGGTCGATTATTTTCATTCCTTCATGTCAACGCCATTTTTAACGATTGTCCTAGGCACACGATCTATGGTGGACGTTTTTTGCACGCTTGATTAATAAACAGAAACCTTTGAATAAAATGGAGAATAGTTGAATAGGTGATGTTCGTGAAAATATCAACGCTTATATATATATTTTTTTCTTTCAATTATAGAATAGAAAAAATAATTTAGATTACGTTTTTTTTAATAGGAAAAATTAGATATTTCTTTTTTAAATATTCAATTAAAATTTATTAATTTACGATTATAAAATTTTTAAGATACCAAAACATTTTAAAACTGTATAGTTATAAAAAACTTTTTCGTACATAACATATATGTTGTTTATCAGGGCAGACAATGGTTAAACGGTCCATGGTGATGCAGCTTGCTAGTCGGTAAGGAAACAAAAACATTTATGCATTTATTAAACATTTCGCAACAAATTTCTACCTTAGCATAATCGTTAGCAAGTTTTCCTAGTGACGGTTTTTGATTATATTGATTGTATGTTTAAAAAATAACTGATGAATCTATCGTAATCTAGCAATAAAACAGCGCTATTTTTGTGCTGATAAAATATCTCATGAAACTGCCTTGTTCCATTCTTATTAAATGTGTTCAATATTTTAGGGTAGTAGTATTAGAACAGTGATGCACGTAAGCCTTGAACAAATAAAAATGTCATAAATAACTTTGTGATGTGGGATCGTCGTTATGTATATATATATATATATATATATATATATATATATATATAATATAAAATTTTAACTATAATTGTAAAAAGTTTAATAGAAATATTATAAAATATCTATATGAACTTTGCAGTCTATGTAATCACCGTGCGACATGAGCATCATTATACTGAATACACTTTTATATTATTTTGTCATTAAATAGTACATAATTTAAAAAGTGCCTTTCTGGTACGGGAAAATGTATGCTATACAAAGAATAAAAAAAACAAATTTGCTTTTAATAAATTCACTATGAAAAAAAAATATTAATTAAGAAACTCACGTACGCAATTTAATAAACTTGAGCCGGATTTCATGTTACATGTAAATAAACTCTCATAAATCTATTGTAATTTCTCCCGAAAAAGGATTACATCTGATCTGCTGATGTTATTACACTGCAAAAAATAAGATTCTGTTTGTTCTGCGGGCAAACGTTAAAAGGCACTTCAAAGGTAATAAATTCTTATCCGAGTAACTAGGTAGATAGCTTCTTCGTCATAACGGGGCATTTTCCTGATGAGTGAAAGGAAGAAAATATACCTCTCTGTAGTATTGTAAATTACTCTATTCGTAGTATTTTAATCGAAGGAAAACACTGAATGCATCGTTATTTTTAATTACATTTACAGTATTTTGTATTGTAACCTTTTGATACATTTTAGAAATTAGAAAAAAATCCTATTTAACCCGTATATATTATTTATATAGTTTCAGGAGCTTTTCTTGGCAATATTTCCTTATAAATGTTATAAGGCCAATTAAAACTACGCTGACATTTGTTAGTTTAAAGTAAGGCCAAATTGAAGTTATGATTCGCTTTCAGATTTATAGACAAAGATGACTAATTTGTGACATAACGAAAAATGAGGCAAAAACTAAGAAAGATTTGGATTTTTTCAAAAAGTCTTGTGAAATTCATAATATGTAACTAGTTTAATTCTAAATTCTTAATATAAACCAAAAAATTTGGCAGTATGGGCCAAATATCTTACTTCGATATGGGCCAAATATCAAAATATTTTTGTTTGCTCTTTTTCCATAATTTTGGAAATTGGGGCTTATTTAAGGTAATAAACGTTTGTAAATTATATTGAAGATACATCGATTCTTATGCAAACTTTATGATTTGCATCTAAGAGTATAAGCGTAAAATTTAATAACTAAGGCACACAACGACAAAGTCAAGAGCTATCTAATAGAACAATGGTAATTTATTTTGTATAGAATAGTAATATGAATATTGGTTTTTAAACTATAAAAAGTTAAGAATACATTATATGATCATAGCATACGTTTACAAAAATGATTTTTACGGTATCAAAATTCATGCCATTTTCAGTGTAGCTGTCCATTTTCCGTGCTAACTTTTATTAAATTTAAAGCCCTATTTAAACCTAATTACAATGAAAGATGCTAATAATTTCCATTTACTTCACCTCAGTAGCATGCAACTTCAATTCCCTTCATATCCTTTATCCCCTTGGTAGAAAAGATGGCGTTCACGATGCTTGACTACATCGATATATTTTATAGGTACATCATCAAATGTGTCACTCCAGGTTTCGGCGATACTCTTCAGTTCTGCCAACATAGTCCACAGCCAGAGATGATATTTACCCCACTTATGAAACTTAACTCTTATTACAAGATTATATTTATATATTGTAAGTATCAAAATAAATTCAATAATACAGTAAAAGTATCAAAAAAATAATAAAAATTGTGGTTACAAAATTTGTTACTGCTTTTTATTTCCTGTGAAAAGGCACACGGATGAATTGCATAAGACAGTTTAACTTAAGGCAATCCTAAGAAATAATAAATACGAAGAATGCAAAAAACAATTAAATTTTGAGAAATGGTTCTATTTTTTACAACCAGCAACTAATATAACGGGAATATTAACTCTAAACGTAGTAAAAGAAATAGTCTCTATTGCGGTTTAATAAATGGTTTCAGCAAATGTTTCAGATTCTAATTTAACCTTTAGTCGATATCATTTTCGGAGTATAATATGTAAATAATTCATGTTTCCAGAATAGTTTACCAATTAGACAACGAGCTATTAACTTGATCATCACACGCGTTCACATAAAGATAATCTCACAAAGCAAATGAGTGCTTTGTGAAAGTTTTTCTCACTTCAGTTGTTTACATTATATTACCGTGTTGCTTTTCATTGCTTTCCTGTTTATTTCGCAATAGAATAATTGTTACAGGCGCACTGTAACAATTATTGAATCAAACATTAACTTTACAATATTTAAGAAAATGTATTTCTGTACTTAATATAATTTCTTAGTTTCTATATAATTGATTAAGTTTCCTTTGATTTTAAAACTACAGGTTTGTATTGAATTATGACGAATAGAAAAATGCATGTCTTCGTTTTATTTAGCATCACCTAAAATATAATATATCAAAGGATTCTTGAATATTTATCTCGAATCTCTCATTGACCAAATTTATTATTACTTAAGTAGTAATATATTTGATTTTAAATACCAATATTTTTATTCAAATACATTAGAAACAATAAATAAGGTAATTTGTCATATTTATTACTCTTACAATGCAATACTCATTACATTTCATATTAGTTGGATCGTGAATCATTTATATAAATTTGTTTACATGCCCTTTGTTGAAATTGTAAAAAATTACATTTCAACAAAATACAATGATTAAAAACACAAAATATCATAGACTATCCTTGCTAAACTTAGAGAGTATAATCAATAACCATTATGTATGCAAATGTATTTAATACAACTCTTCAATTCGAACCAAATAGACGATCATATCGACATCCCGATCGTTTGGAGAGTTGATTGCGTCAGATTGATTTTTTTCTATTTTATGGTGAAGTCTTTATTCTACAGATGCATTAATTTGTTAAAATATAATTGTTTCTGCTAGAGTTCGAGTAGTTTTAACTGTATTAGGTGCGTAAATATGCAATCTTATACAGGTTGTCCGGTGGCAGATTTTAAAGTTTGAACAAACATAGTTTCTGAACGCAACACATAAGAGGGGCGCGGGGCACGTCGTTAGAAGTGCAAGCGGTGCGGATGTTTTAGTAGCCTTGGAAAAGTGACATGAAACGCGCTTTTGCCGTCGAGGCGTTCATTTCGAGTGGATTTTCGCTGTCTGCAGCACGCCCTCGATTTAATAATCGTTACAATATTCGTCGATTACGTGATGGACCATCGACCAACCTCATTCAGTCATGGGTATCAAGGTTCAGAGCTACAGAATCAACATTAAATAGGCCCAGGCCAGGACCTACACCATTGGTAGCCACGGATGAAAATGTCGAGCGTGTTATGGTTTCTGTCGTTGAAAATCCCCGTTTATCACTGCGTACACGTTCATCGATATTGGGAATTCCGAAATCAACTTTACAGGTAATAATGCAAAAAAAGCTCAAGTTCCATCTATATAAAATTCAAATTGTTCAAGATTTACACGATGCTGACTTTGAATTAAGAAAAACTTACGCGGAGGTGATGTTGTTGAGATTTCGTACTGCTACCCGGATCGGCAACATATTCTTTAGTGACGAAGCTCACTTTCACATTGGGGGATATGTGGATACTGGGATGTCCACAATCCAAGACAAATGCATCAAGAGCTTTTACATAAGCCTAAAGTAACAGTCTGGTGTGCCATGTCTACATCTGCAATCATAGGGCCTTATTTCTTTGAAAATCAACGTGGTCAAACTGTAACTGTGCATTCGGAGAGATATGCCCAGATGTTAAATGACTTTTTCAAAGTAGAACCACAGAATAGTTCATCCTTCAACCAAAACACATGGTTCCAGCAGGACGGGACCACAGCTCACACTACTAATGTGTCCATGAATGCAGTGCGGCAGTTATTTTCAGAAAAAAACATATCCCGAAACGGTACCGTACCGTGGCCACCTAGGTCACCCCATTTAAGCCCATGTAACTTTTTCTTATGGGGATACTTAAAATCCGTTGTTTACAAAACAAATCCGAGCACTGTGACACAACTTAAAGAAAATATTCAAGCCGAAGTCAGTAGGATACCCCAGTCGCTCTGCAAACGCGTTTTCGAAAACATGCGTGCTAGACTCGAAGAGTGTGTCAGACTCGATGGCCGCCATTTGGAAAACGTGGTTTTTAAAAAATGAAATCCGCATTTGTTGTTATAAAGTTAAAATAAACCGACTTTGTATTAGAGGTGTAGTTTTTTTACAATTTTTCAAACATTGAAATCTGCCACTGGACAACCCGTATATAAAAATTATGCAAACAATATCTGTTCTTAGAACTGATAGAGCAAAACTGAGCCATAGTTGTAAAAGAAATGCCGTAATTAGTTTATCTGGAATATTCAGTAATTCTGCGGGGCAATGATTCTTAGGGTTTTTGATTACCTAATTCTGCATTAGATAATGATTACTATGTACGTTGTTGGCATTTTTTTGGCTTGGCTTAAAAATAGCTGTCTTGATTTTAGGTAAGGATTAGTTCGATCGGGCTTAATTAATATGTTTCAAAAAAATTATAATAGTTATGGAGTTAAATGCAAAACTATGTGATTATATTTAGATATTGATAGGTTTTAGTTGCCAGGGGAGATATATTTTGATGTTTGGTACGTAGTATTAAACATGATCTTATAAAGAATTAAAATTTAATATTATTATATGATCAAAATAGAAATTGCGTAAGCGAAATGATTCTGCAGAATTATCAGTCAGTAGATATTACAGAAAATTACCAAGAAATAGGATTGGAGATAGACTATACCATCTCTTTTAAAAACATCAAAAGATTTGCAGGAAAATGTATAAATTGATACGTGACAAATTGGTTATTCTACTTCAAGTCACCCACCACATTCAGAGCAGCAAGTAACTGCTAAATATATTTTAAAATTATTTTGTAAACTGCAAAACTCTGAGCTCTCTGGTAAGAAATTTTGCAGAATTTATGGGAAATTTTATGTTTTCAGACCTATTTTGATAATTTCTTAACGCGGTGATATACAATGCGGCGATTTGAAGAATTAAATATACTCGTAGTTTTAAGTGCATATTATTTAAAAAGGATTGGAAAAGTTGACATCTAACTTTTATGTGTTGTTTTCTTTTTTTGCGACAAGGTTGTAGGTAATTTCACCTTCCAACCTGTTATGTAAATAATTTTAATCATTATGGAGCGACTACAAGTGAGTGCTTCTGCGAATCTAAATGAATCTGAACAATCTGTCGCTTTACTAAACTTTAATTTCCTGCCAAATCTTTAACATAATTTCATGTTCCATGAACTTAATTCTATTTATTTATTAAGAAGAAGATAGCGAACCAGTACATGCAAATGACATATTAACTAAAGGATAACCAGTACACATACATATGAATACGTATAATCACAAGTACAGATATAGCACAGATTCAGACGTATACAGTCACATGATACATATACACATACAAGTACCCACTCGTGTGTACTCGTGTAAAATCACACACTCGTGCACGCATAGATTAAAGCACAGGCCGCCGTTTTGTAAAAAAAAGGCGAGTAACAAGCATTAAAGTGTTTAAAGATGGAAAATAGAATGAAACAAAGTCTAATGTGTATTTTACATATTTTAAATTCAATACATTTTGAAATTTCTTATGAAAATCCTTATAACAGCCATTTTTCTATTTCAGCATAAAGTCTAACTTCTAAATAAAAAACGCTTCTCAATGTTTATCAAACGATTAAAGGCAAATATTTGAATATGAATTGGAATTCTACTGAATACAATTTTTAGTATTGCGGCAGACGTCATAAAGTATCCAGTTATCCGCCGTATGACATCGGTGTGTCGATTACGTGAACCTACTTTTCATAGCGAGACAATAACTGTCACTCAGTGTAGAAGCAAACAAAGTCTGTCATTTTGATTTCATGCGAATATTTATATTTCAATAGATTTTTAAAAAAATCTTGACTGTGTAGTCACATCGGTATGCATGTAACTGCTCTTTATTGACATGAAGAAGTCCCCAGCAAAATGAATTTAATAAATAATTTTCCAGTCCTGGCTATATTTTCACAATTTAAAATACCAAATTTATTTGTATTATGTTCTTAACTTGTCTTATTAGGTATAGAATGATATAACCTAACATATGCTATGTCTCAAACTCTACTGTTACAAATAGCTACTGGTGCCAGTACAATAAGCGTGCAATTTACAGTTATTTTATTCACTCCTATTGACGATTTCAACTCATACAACTCTGTGGATATCCAAATGTAAATTTGTGAAAATTTTGAATCGAATCTCAATGATTTACAGGAATTTCTGGCAGTCTAATGAAGGATTGATATCAATTTTTTAATTAAATTTTATGTCAGTTTAAAAAAAAACATAACTTATTTATTTATTCCGTTCTAAAATAATAGTGGCGCAAAGCAAAATTTATTTAAAATTGCATAGAAAATATTGTTTGAAATATGATTAAAATTTGGATTTAAATTTTATTTTACGTACCAAATATGAATTAAAAAATATTAAATAGTTTAAGAATAAATTAGTCGAAGTAATTAGTTTAGTAGCGGTTTCAAATAAATTTCATATCCAATGTCGTACATAAGTGTGATAAGCTACATAGAAACATGATTTCGTGAAGAATATTTATTATTTTCATGGTAATTAGATTGAATTATAGGTATGCTTGGAACATATAAAATTTTACATATTTTATTTTGCACAAAAATTTAAATTATTCTTTTATTTAATATACAACCGATAATTGGTCACAACTACTCATTTTTAATATAAACAAGGACATTTTTTGAGGTGAGAATAAACGAGTTTGTGAATATGGTGTATTATGAGTTTTCGTAAGAAAATTATACTTAAAATTTGTATTATTGGAAGTAATAAGGAAAATATAGTTATCATGAAAAATATTTAGGCCCAGGAAAACTTTTATATAATATACCAAAAATTCTGAAATAACTATAATATTAAATTATTACGCTAATATCCAGGAAAACTCAATCAAATTTATGAGAAAAGTTGTTTGCAAAAAAAATATCCGTGGATGGACATGAATCATATCGGAGTCGGAAGGTATGTATGTATACGCTTATATACATACGTACGTATGTGAATTTCTGTTTTTAAATAAATATAAAATTTTAATGAACTTTTAAATATTTTTTTATGTAGCACCATGGTTAACGAAACGAACAAAACAACAAGATTGCTGAGTTTCTGAGCAGACCCGTTTTCCGGAAACCTTTCAGTTATGCCACCGAAAAATTTAAATTTATGTACTAAAAAATGAAAGGTTATTCGTTTTCGCCCATAGATGGTAACTAAGATTTTTCGGCCATAATCGGAAAAGTATTTCCGAAGGTAAAGGCGAAACTTTATTTTTTTCCATGTAATAAAAAATTACTACGGACCGCGCGAGAAATATAAAATGATGAATCAATCAATCACCTCAGGCCATTGCTATGAGCGTTTTTTGATAGTTTACATTCTAGACGTTATTTTGCTTGCTATAACTCGAATAAACTTGTATCTCTTAATGCAAAATCATCTAATTATACTTGAGTTACCTAGTTAGAATATTTCTCATTACTATTAAATCTAATTTCCTCATCGTAATATGAGATAATTTGATGCAATATTAAATTGTGACTATGTGACGTTTTATTAATCTAATTCACACATTGCCTTATATCGACGAAAGCATTATTTGGCGAAATTTTCTCGAGACCGCTCGTTAATCTTTGCATGTAAATTTTTCATTTACGATAATGAAAAAATTAAATTACGTTGAAAGAGCGATTGGTTTTTTATGCGGGAACATAATAAAATAAATTTAATAAAACTCTGAATCCTTTGTGTTTTTATTATTATGTTCATGGCTTTAGCTAAATTTTTTTGGTTGTTAGTAATAACTCGAAAATAATTAGAAATGAAATGGTTTTTTATAACAGTTTTATGAATAAAAATAGCAATTTTGATGTTCTCTCTCAAAAATCAGTTTAAACCGTTTTTCGCGTATTGCAATGCACAGTTAGTATATGATAGACTATTTCCATGCTATGATTGGATATTACGATATAAGAAACAATTTTATATCGTCTCTCATATTGTATAAAAGACATCATAATTCCTATAGTCTCTTACTTTTGATTACACAATAAATTTGACGATATTCAGGAGAATTTTAATATTTTACAGCAAATATTAGCTTAATTCAGTAATGAAAGGAACTAGAAATACATTAGTATAGTAAAAATAATTCTTTTGAAACGGTTTTCGTACGGTATGTAAAATATTTTATTGATTATATTTATTATATATTATATTTAAACTTTATACTGAATATATTGCGATACTTAGTATTTAGCAACCTAGAATCTATATTTACGAAACAATGTATTTAATATTAATTTTGAAATTTAGTTGTAATTTGATTTTTAAACTTTATACACTTATTTCAATAAGCCCAAACAACACTTTCGATAAATTTCAAATTGTACGCGCTTCAATAAAGCTTTAAGCAAAATACAAATCTGTTTAACAAATCCACATGCAAGCATCGCATATGAGACGTGGCGCCTTTATTAGAGGAAATTGAATGATTGTTAATGGCACCGGATACAGTGAGCATAATTCTGAGAAGACCACTTTCTTTTTAATATTTGTTTATTCTGTTTTACTTACTGATGTGAGGGTATTATTAAATTCTAAATCAACCATGAAATAAATACTGAGTGCATGCAACAAAGAAATCTTATATATATATATATATATATATATATATATATATATATATATATATATGTGTGTGTGTGTGTGTGTGTGTGTGTGTGTGTGTATGTGTGTACGTGTGTGTATTATACATATATTATTTGGATCAAGTTTTTAATGTAATATAAAAAATAAGCAAACTAATGGAAATTCCTTAGTGTGGTTTTTTGCTATAGCGGTTTTATGTTTTTATTTATAGCGGTTTTATGTTTTTATTTATAGCGGTTTTATGTTTTTATACATTTATAGAACAAGGTCACCGTGATTAAAAATATTAATTAATTATGTCAAAAGGTTAACTTCGCCCAATATGTAAAAAGATACATTGTTGTCAAAATGAAGTGCAACGCTGCACCTATATGTCATACTGTTAGTTCCACGTTTACGTAAAAATATTAGGTGAGTATTCGGGTACCTCGTCACATTTAAGAATATATTGTTGAAGCGCACAAGGTTTGAATAGAGTATATTCCACATTGTTAACTTTTGACTTCTTACAAATAAACGTTTGTATAAAGAGTTCCTTGATAATTGTAACTATATTTATTATTAGTATATTGTTGCAATATACATACTTAATATAGATAACATAAGTAAAATCGATAACGATTCTTAAATATGATACAGACTAAAAAGTGGAGTTAAGTAGATAAAATTAAGTACAAAAACAAATATTTTTTTTAGAAAATTAGTTATAAATTCTTCTATTTTGCCTTTTTAATGACAACTTCTTAATTACGTCAATTGATTAGTCTTCCAACAACTATTATTCTCTCTTTCATTGAAATATCTGTTAACATGGCTTAAAGTAATATTACAATAAAATAATACAGACATCTTTGTCGCCGTCAATCCCTTTTCCATCTTAGTCGGTACCTAATATTCTTTAAGAATGATGTCATGACAATATGGTACTGTAACGAAGATGAATGGCTGTTGCTGATAGAAGTATATTCAACGAGTGTAATCTTTTAGATTTAATTTCACGCGGCTGGTAACGTACTCACTCGAGACGAAATAAGGTGCCTTAATTTTTTCTATCACAACAACCACACAGAGACATATTTGTTGGTAAGTGAGAACAATAAAAAGAAACTTAAGAGGTTCTTCACAGCCAAGCTTCAAATGATCCTGATTATCAGATGTTTTCTTAAAGATATTTAATAGTGTATTCCTAAGGAAAGTGGAAAAGTTTCTAAAAATTGTAAAAAATTCATAAAGTTTTCATTTATCAAGGTGTTTCATTTTTATGCCCTTTTCAGATTATTCAGGCAAAAACGTTTTTCTCAGAAACGAAATGACGTAGAAATTTCTTCAAATTTGAAACGGTAATAAAGCCTGCAAACCTTTTTGATTAAAAGAAATTTTTCTATATAAATTTTAGACGCAGGGATATACGTAAAATAACAATGTTCTTCAAAAATTATTTTTAAAATTCCATATATTTATATATATATATATATATATATATATATATATATATATATATATATATATATATATATATATATATATATATATATCCATATATATATATAATTTTTATTTCAAATTTTCAAGAAAGTTCAAGAAGAAATTCACTTGTTAAGATAACATTGTTTAAGACACACATAGATCATAAGTGTTTAGTGCCGCTTCGACCATGTTGCCCCCGTTTTCTCATGTTGCCCCATGTTCTATTAGGCAAATGTTTTTTGCGAGACCAAACATAATATTCTCTTATGTTCTCCGATCGTTCAAGACTTTCATTTCGATATTCAGAGCTGCAAGGATTTTAATATTAAATTATGGGAAACAAATTCATGGTTGCTCGATTAATCAAACTTACTTGTCGTCTTCAAGAACAATAGCATATGGCTATAAATTAGTTTGACTTAATTTTCCCAATTTAGTTTCCTAGTTTCATGCGTGGAGAATTAATTATAATATAAACCCTTGGAAAATTGAAAATCCTATATATAATATGGTTCACATGCTACGGTTCACATAATTAATTTGATATATAATAAGAGACGACAAACTGAATATTTCACAAAAGTACTTAATAACTTTTCGAAATCTTAATTAAAATCTTATTAAGTTTTTAGTTTTATATGATTATAATTGTTTAATTTGCGGTAATATAATTGAATGTAATTAACATTTCAACTACAAAGAGTATATGTATTCAGATGAGTCTGTAGTTAGGTCAAAGAAATCCTAATTACTTTGTTAAGAAAGCCGTAGTCAACATACTTCGATTACAATCAAATCTGCAATAATTTTTGTTCCATAATTCATTTTAAATATTCAGCTGTAGCTATCATTGAAGTGCCCGACTTACTGTAGTAATAAAATTATAAAATATATATAGGATCTAAAAATTTAGTAAGAATAGAAGATTGTACACATGTTTAAGATATTATTTATTCTTTGAATTGATAACTTTACGCCAATGAAACCACACTTAGTCTAAAAATATAGCTTCGTAAAATTATTAAAAAAGAACTTATTATTTTCAGCGGTGAGTACACTTCTTCTACTTAAGTGGGGTGAACTTGCAGGGAATATTTATAACAGCAGATTCACGAATATTGACCGTACATTATCCTTCATTACAGCGACCATATTTTGATGGCACAACATGTAGGTTGCTTTAGGAAGGATAATAGGGCGGTACAAGCTTTCTTATGAGCTGTATTTCCAAGCGTTAGCCTATTTTTGCAAACACGGTCTTTGTTATTACGTAATGTAATTAATGTTTTCACCATTTCGTTTTATCAAGTACTTTCATTCGTAAACACGTAATACTCGTACATTATCTTTGTATGTAAATTAATTATAATTTAAAATTCATACGCTGACTTGTTCATAAAGAAAATATCCGTGCTATTTGAATATTGTTCATCGCCAGCTTTTTTGTTTGACATGATTTGTTGGCAAGAAGTAAATATGTTGAAGTAAATATATAGGCAAATTAGGGTTTTACTAAATCAATAAAATGAATAGATAAGTTTTGGGAAATCTGTCTCCAGTAACCCACTATGTAATTTCGTTTAGAAACAAAAATAATAAATTAGGTACCGATATCCTACGCCTGATTTGATCCTTGATGCATGATGTACTATCATGGCGAAATTAATAAATGGAAAAATTTTTAATACTCTAGCTCTTATATCTACTACGGTACTCAATTTGCTCAAATGTTATTTTTTTAACTTTTTCTTAAGACTATATTGTGCATAAATCATTAGTAGGTGTGACATGGTCCAAAACTGTATACAGTTATTTATTAACCTTAGAAAATTATGATGTCACGGCTGTGATAGTTTCTTGCTCGTCATATGGAGAGTGTGTTTTTATTATTTTATTTTATTACTAGCATAATCCATATTATAGTTAAGTTAATAGCTAGTCTAATCCTAAATGTCGACATCAAACAAAGCTCTTAATAAAAATATTTGAAAAGCGCATTAACAGGAATTTTAACACTTTTCAACGGAAAATACCAGAATAGATTTTTCTTTCAATTTAATAAAATAAACATTGCTTTAAACTCTGATGGATTGCAATAAAATCCAAGAGGTGAATGAAAATAAGGGAGTGGGTATTTTTAAAAAATATGTCAGTGGACATGCACGAATTACATCGGTGTCCGGGAGTCACTAACACTTGCTTATGTAAATATATATATATGTATGTACGTACATATGTACATTTTCAAAGGCCAACAAAATTGAAGACAGCATGCGATTGACTGAGGACTTGTGTATTTGAAAGCGTTCAGCAGAATGAACAAAATAATATTTTCGATTTCGGGAAATGTTTCCTGCCTTGAGTGTCGTGAGACACTGAAAAATTTACAACAATAAAAACAAAAGAATAACTATATACACTAAATATTTGATTTAGAACGGAAGAAATTACAGGCTCATCGTGTTATTTTATTGACGGTACCAAATGTTTTTAGTGATTTTTTTCTATTAGAAAGTTACTGGCAGACCATGGGAATATTGTAAATAAAGACCACTTCTTCGTTAATGCCGTTGCAATGGTTACATTGTTTGACTAATCACATTCCACAAGTTAATTCTTTTATGTTGTTCGGATAATTTCTCTATATTTGGTGGAAAATCATCCAAATATCTATTTAATGTGACACGAGGTAGTTTAGAATAGTACTCAATTTTAACTTTCTCACACCGTTCCTTCATTTTGGTAATACTTTCTTTGACGAAATTATTGCCAGGCCGCTCATTTTGGTTAGTCATATGCAATTAGCAGTTTCTTAAAGTGACTTTTGCAGTTCACTTTTATTTTGAATAATAATGGGGGGAAGAAATGAAATTCGCAGAGCTGAACTAGAAATTTACTAAGAATGTGGATAGTATTTTTTAAGGTTTCATCTTAAAGGGAAAAATGAAGTCTTTTCATATTTAGGTGTATGACAGTCATTATTTAAAAGAAAACTAGAAACGTGGTAAAGCAATGAATGCTTTATTGCTTTACCAAGTCACCAGTAAATATTTCACAAGTTAATTTTGCAAAACATAAACATAGTTTAAATAAGGTACTTTACATTTCTTTTATCAATGTTATGTATAGTGTGGGGTATCAAGTTGGAAAAATGATTTGTGAGGATACAGAAACTTATTTTCTAACGTAAAATAATTTTCAAAATATTGTTGAAAATGTCCATAAAACATGTCCAGTCTCCTCCTCCCTCTAGTTATTTTGTTTTGTTAAATTAAGTATCAGTATTAGGTTATTAAGGATAATTAATATCTCCACTTTCTCATCATTAACCCACAGTTAATGCGTTATAAAAAAGGGAATATCATGATTTGCACTGTCAAGTTTTTAAATTAATTTATTACTTCTCATTTGTAACAAATTACATACTTATGTATTCTGTTCCTCTTCATTTAAGTTTGAATGGAAAGAATAGGATATGTAAATATGTAATTTATATGACAATGGCTAAAATTAAAACTTTATATTTCGTATTTTTCACCAAGTATCAGAAAATTTTTTTGCAAAACCAGAGACTTCAACAACGTTCTAATAATACGTAGACCTAAACTGTAAATTCATTTTCACGATGTTATGTATAAATGTTTGTTGGCGGGAATAAGAAAGAGTGAGCATATATTAAGTTGCACTTACCCGAACGGGCACACGAGGGACATTTTCTGCCGCGTCAAATTTACATACGTATTATGTCTTTAATACGATTATAAGAACTTAGAATTATTGTATTCTCGCCATAAAGTTGCAAAATGCTATCTACAAAATACGAAATTCGGTTAATGATCAATGCAAATAAAATCGCATGTAATAGTTAATAAAAGAAATGAACATAATCTTAGGAAAACCACGAAATAAGAAAAATAATCCACGTTCCTAAATTTAACCTGCGCTTGAAACGACAACGATGACTGATAACTCAGCGTGTTTTTAGTCTGCTCTTGATGTTAAAAAGTTAAATGAGTACTCAAATAAAGCGTATGTAAAAATGGAAACTAGTTCTTCGCGGAATGTTTTTTAAGAAGCGAATCCGACAAGCGTCCTGTAACTGTTGAATTTTACGTTCGAATACTGACAGATTTGTTGCGCCATTATTTTAAATTGACACTTAAAACTTTCTTTTTCATTATTGTTATTTAAAGTTCTCTTATTTTTATTAAAATATTACGAATAAATAAGTTTTTATTTGGACACAATAAATATTTTACTTTATTAAATCAAACGTAAAAACCAAATCGTAAAACTTTTAATCAATATAATTTAGTTGTTTGAGAGTGTGACTACTTTCACTAACAAAATCATAAGTCTTTCAAATGTCATTAAGCTCTTTGTTGATTATAAATAATAGATTATTATTTTCTATCAAAAATATGGGCCTTAGCATAAAAATATTAAAATATGGTTTTCTCTATTTATGATCTCAGCCAAATAAAAAAATTAAAAAAGTATTTCAACCGACAAGCACATGAAAATTTCCTACATTTATCGGTCAAATGAACTGTAACTCTATTAAGCGGATTATAGATCCGTGTTTAGAAGGTCTATATTTTTTCCGCGTTTTTATCTAGTACTGTTGGTATTTTTTTTGACGGCTGATTTTTCATATTTTCAATAGTTTTGAATTTGAATACGTAGGATATTTGAATATTATAACCGATGCATTTAAAACTTTAGAGTCTTCACTTATTTTCTCTGACCAATTGAGAAAGATTTATTGCACGGAAAGTATAATAGAACATAAACATTTATACGTAAGAATATTGTGCGAAAAACGTGAGGACCTAAACAATAGTAACCAAAACACTCACAAGACATCATTTTATTGCTGGAAATTTTACGATCATAGTTTATAAAGAAAGGAACAAATAATACGTCCAAGTGTGTTTTAAGTGTTATTTCATGTTTGTTGTTCGCGTGGGACTTGGTGGAGTGATGCTACGTGTATGGCGGACGACGTTGCTGAGGTGGGCGCGTGATTTATCACAACGAGTCTGCGTATAACCGAAGAGTATTATTTTAGCGGTATTTTGAAAACGTGCTGATTTTAAAAGCAAGCAATTCCATTTGAAGACATTTTAGGTTAACGTTGCGGCAGAGAGATTTCTAAAAATGTTTTTTCAAGTATCTGTATAAAATATTTTTTGGCATAAATATTGATTGGTTAAGTACTCAAAACTCCGGAAGGAACCTTATTGTTGTCACAAAGCTGTTCATTCATTTGTCCAGCAGTGGTTTTTAGCGGTCAGCTGGTTTCTAAGAAAGTCGTGGACTTAACATTTATGAACGTTATGATGATGATATTTGAACCAAAATTGAAAAAGTTTTGGAATTAGTAAAATTTATTACGCGATTTTTCATTTTTCTCTGTTAAGATGCACATATTTTTGTAAGAAAAGTACCTGAGGCGTTTACAAATTTTTTCCTTAACTGATAACCACGTGGAAGAGAGTTAAAGTTGTTAGAATCATGCCATTATTGTTAACATGACTACATTAAAATTGGAATATATATATATATATATATATATATATATATATATACATATATATATATATATATATATATATATATATATATATATGATAACTTCGATACTTAAGTACCTTACATTCCTGGATGAAGATATTAAGGAGACTGGGTTAAAATATAACGGTCTGTTGGTTATGAGTAATCAAAACAAAATTCCATTTCAAAATACCAAAAATATATAAACATTTTTACAAAAACCTTTCATTTTCATCACCAAAAACAGTCACGCCATATCGTACATCAAGTGGAATTACATGCTTTTCAATATTGTTTAAACATATTAATGTAGGTTAAACGAAATAATACAATTTGGTTGTTCTAATTAAAATGCTAGTGTCAAGATTTTTTGAAATCCGCAGTTAAAGCATAAGGGGTATTAGAGGAAGGAAAAACTCATTGTATGTCAATTTAAAACGTAATATTTCGCAAGTGATACACTTTATCCACTTCTCCATATTTTCATTTATTTTCTGCTGAAAATTAATCAAAGTGGTGACTTGATATTATGAATATGTTTTTTAAAATCTTTTGTACAAAACAAAACAAAATCAGTTCCTATATTCTTCCGTATTATATTCTCACCTTTAGTAATTCTCAAGATCTTCTAAGTTATGATTAAAATATTATTTTTCCATAAACATGCTAAACATATTACAGCTGACATAACCTAACCTTATGAGTCCCATATCTCAGATGACTTATCATGTGTATTTATAATGGTTTATACCTGAAAAGTATGAATACAATTCAAAGATTAGATTACTTAATATAAATATGTGTCAGTTAAGTAGTTCTTCCTAACAAATATTCGTGTGCACACACAAAAGTTATAAAAGAATTTCATTTGAAAAAAATTAATTAAATTTATACATGTTCTGTATTAACAATAATTCAGTCATGTCAGTGTATTACCGTTTTCTTTTATATCGAAATTAAATAATTGTTTATTTATAAATATAACAATTGAATTAAAATGTTATGTAGATTTTGTCATTTTTAAATTAAAATATGTGGTATTTAAGGTTGGAAAGCGGCAAGATGATAAAGCTGGAGGAAAAAAAAGTGTTTCCTTTAATTGAAAGTATACAAAATATTATATCCTAATAATTTTGTTACATTGCTCTGGTTATATGGTACGGTTGTTCCATTAATTTTCTATAATTCTTGTTCTTCTTTAATACGTACATACTTAAAACGAATTGTTCCTTACTTTATCGCTCAAATATGTTTCTCGCGTCTATTTAGAATAAATATATTATGCAACAAATATTTGGCTAATGAAAATATGAGATTCATATTAGCGTATCTCTGTAAGGTAATAAGAGATTTTCGTGATTTTTTCTGCTTATCCATTTTTCGCTACGCATACACACACACACACACACACGTGTGTGTGTGTGGATCTGTGTGTCTGTGGGTGTGCGCGCGTGCATGTGTATGTGCGCATGTGTGTGTGTGCGCGCGTGTGTGCGTGTGTGTACGCGTGTGTATATATGCGTGCGTGCGTATATACGCTGTGTTAACTGATGACTATATGTCGATTGAATATGTGGTTAAAGTAAGAACCTGTTATCAATTATTTATGACCACGTGCCGTTTGGGAAGGGTGTTTCAATAGCACATATATTTTTTGTTAGAGTGAAAATATTTGGGAAGAGGGAAGTAATATTTTAATATTTGCAATTGGAGTTGAACCGAGTAGTTGATCTGTTTTCGCTTGTTCAAATTCATGTACATCATTTATTTTACATTGCAAATGCCTCAGTCGAATTCGTTTATTTAATATTGATTAAATAGTTATTATAGTTAGGTAGTTATTATATATAGCATAATTGCCAAATGCTTTCCTTAATAATGAAGAAACCATTCGTTAGCTTTTTCCTTCAAAAACAATAGTGACAAGTACAATACAAATTCGTTGGGCAATGCATTATACGCTTGAAAAATATTATGTAAAGAGGCCAAATACGAAATACGGAATGGCGGTTAAGAAAAATATTTTTTAGAATATATACATTTAATAAAGAACTTGAGGATTAATTACGAGGTAAGTGCATATTTATGCAGTTCTGGCACATTTCAAGGTCGATTATATTCAATTCAATATTTCCAAATAGAAAATTTTGTTTGGGAGTGTGAGTGACACAGCAGCCTATATGGAATTAAATAATTGCTAAAAGAAATAGAAAGAAACGTATCACAAAAGTCTGAGATAATAGATGGACGTGGTTACAACGCTGAAGTTGAAGGGACCCTGGTGGTGTTATTCGAGAGATAAAACTTAATTTCTCTCTTTCTCTTCCAGGTTCCTTTTCTTAGGGACGTGTGTCTCAAAAAGTAAAACGGAATATTTATAAGACTACTCATCTTTCCACATGTTTGTCATAGCCGATTTTCTCAGAAACCTGAGTTTTCTCAAAACTAATGTAGAAATGTCAAATTCGGCATATAATTAAATTATATTTACTAGCATATTTTGCAGTACTTTGGACTTTACAACATTTATCATAGGGTAGTTTATAGGGAACAAATTAATTATTCTTTTTTTTTAGTTTGCGTATGGATATGGCCTGAAATGATTAGACGCAAGTAAATAATTTTTTTTCTTTTATTTAAATTGAAAATAAGGAAAATGTAATCTTTTCATATTTGCGTATGCCAATTCCTATTAGCTTAAATTCCCAAAATAATGAAAATATTTACTACATTGTTTATCAGCCTGGCCTTTTTAGAGTATAAGTTTTACAGAGTCTCGTAAATAAACTTGAAATATGAACTGAAGATGCCAAAGTTGAAGAAAAACAAATTATTTTCGAATTACGTGCGAACGAAATCGTATGTACAGTTAGTATCAAAATAATACGCTTATGAAAGTCGCTTTCAAACGCACAAATACTGAATAATAATCAATTTTTCCAAGTCAGGAATTTTAATAAGCCAACAAAAACTTGGTGCATTAGTTAGTAACCTTTTAATGCTAATTTTTCACTTCCTAAACTACTCTAAACCTCGTAACTTAGAACGTGTGTTTAAGTTTGACTGGTTAACTTGCGCTAAACATGATTAATTATGAAGAGAGCTAAAGTATCATAATTAAAAAATAATGTTTAGGAAAAAGGTTGTGTATGAAAAAAACTATTACAGTCGAATTACTTAATAAACAGAAGAATGTGGTAACTGTAAAATGTAAAATTTAAATAAAGTTAAAAAGACACGTGCAAATTTTTTTAAGCACTTAACATAACTTTTTTAGCGACATATGTTACTTGTATGTAAATGCTTGCCGAGTTCAAATATAATAGCCATGCCACTGGTAAAGTGTAATTTTGTATTATTTTTATGAGACTATGTGTTTAGTATAATTCCTCGAGTAATGAAATAAATGACATTTATGGAAAAAAATTTTAAAAATCCGTTAGAGGTAAAATGGTTAAAAGTCATACCACAGACGCAATATCTATTATAAAGCACATTTCGCCTAAGTATTTTTTGTGTGTTAAAGTCATTAAGGGCAAAGCCTAATAATTAATATTACCTTATTAATATTATAAATTTTTTTTGATAAATTGACATTCATCATCAAAGACGTAATTTCAACTTAATAATAAATACGCGTATCTCTGGAAAAACAAAATGACATTTGCAATATAGATTATTTTATGGCTTTGAAAGTAATCCTCAACACGTGTAAATCTTAAATCAAATTTATTTTAAAGTTAATGCAATTTTAAAAAACGTGTTTGCAGAGCTTATCGCTGGGAGGTTGGGCAGGTGAAGCGATTTCCTTTTGCCGATATGAAACCATTTTTCACTGACTGATATGAATATTATGAGAAAACGCTCTGGGCGAATAAAATAAACCAAAGCCAGGCAACTGGAATTAGTGTATGGAATTTTATTCTTTTTAATACTAATAGACTAAACTTGTATAGGAAATTCGTGCGAGCAGCTCATATACCCAAACCCATTTTATATTTTATTATTTTAGCTTAAAATATTTTTCCCTCCTACGTTTTTTTAGTGTTCCTTTTGAGATAATCGTAGAATACGTCTTATAAATATAATCACATTCTTCTTACGTAGTCAATTTTATTATTTATGAATAACAATAATATTTAGATAAATTATACGTAGATGTACATAAATAACCAATAAAAAGTTAATTAGCCAACCCGACGAGTTTGGGTTTTTGAAAGTTTAGTTTATGGTTTAGAGGATGCTTTATTCAAAATATTTGTAACCTGGTAAACAGGTCTAGTTAATTTTTTTTTAAATGTTTATATGTACTTAATTTCTCACATTTCTTTTGTTGAAATATCAATTTATAAATTTATTTTTCGAGAAACGGTTTGGTACATAGAATTGGTGCGCATAAACATAATTGTTAAGATAAAATAATTAGTTTGTAAAATTTTATTACTTTTTATGTTACTATTTAGTATATTGTGTTTTGATAAGAAACTTTGTGAGGCATAAATGGGTAGTAATATATTTATGTCAAAGTATGTCATATTTCTGAAAATTTTTTTATTGAATTTCGCGAAATGTAATTTTTCCAGAACTAAGTTATATTCGAACGACACCCTAATACTTGTAAGAACTTCCGTTTGAACTGAGAAGAAAGACCATCGTCTTTCTTCTCCAGTCATTTATTTTTGTAATAATACGATTATAAAATGATGCATTTACAATACATTTTGTTACATATTATTACTATTTTTGTCACATATTTATGACAAAATATAATTTTATTTTGTTACAAGTTTTAACAATACTATTAAAAAACTTAAATGTTAAATTTTAGTTTGTACAAGTTTATTTCCAAGATGAGCACTTACACAAAAGTGTAAGTGCTCATCTTGGACATAAACTTGTACGTAATTAAAATTGAACATATAATTTTTTTAATAATATTGTTAAAACTTGTAACAAAATAAAATTATATTTTATGCTAATAGCCATCTTTCTTATAAGAGTGAACAGTTAAGTTCTTTTTTCATTTTCAAGTACGCCCTGTTTGGCAGCGCCATCTGTGCGATAAGCCTCAGTTCAATAAATCGTCAGTTTGTTGCACGAAATTATATGATTAATTATTAATATATTAATATTAATAATTAATCATATAATTTTATGAAATTATATGATTAATTATTATACATAAGATGGTTGGTTTTGGTTTTGAATTAAATAATTATACAACCTATTCAAAATTCAGGTCTGTAGCTTCTATATTTATGTATTCACTGTAAGGGCTGATGGCCTTTGACTATTCGTCTGAATGGATAAATACCATTGCCACACCGGGATTTAATTCTATTTTTTATATAGGGAAAATTCTAATTTTTTAGCTACGCTTATGGAATCATAGGATTTACCCATGCAACAAATAAATTTTTCAAGTTTTGGATTTAAGTAAATTTAACAGTTTATTTGAGAATAGGAAACATAATGAATAAGAACACAATCATAATGGAGCCATTGATTTTACGTTTAAATTTTGTTGAATGCAGGTTTCGTTATTTGAGCGAGATTTATAAAGGTATACTTAGAAATTTTTTTTTATATTTTTATAATAATCCACATTTGTTTTCTACATTTATTAATTTTTATGTACCCAATTTGTTAGATGAAACAATAGCTCTTATTGAACGAAATTTGCATTGTTTGAACATAAAAATAGCAAAAAATTAAAATTTTTGTCACGTTTTGCGTATAAATTATGATTTTTCCACATATTTAAAATAATTGATAGCACTATTCTATATTTTACCAAGAAGTGAACTAAGTTTAGCTAGGCGTGATATAAAAGAATAAAGGAAAATATTAATAATTATAACATTTCACAAAATAAAACACCGACCAGTAATTCAACATCATTTAAAGTATCAAGAAGAAATGTTACTTCTTTAAACTTGCCACTTCTCAATTACGTTAGAAACAAATCGCTTTTAAATCTTTAACAAAGACCTCAGCATGAACTTTTGATTATAATAAAACTAAGTTTCTCTTACCAAAGACAAAAGAGTAGAAAAAATACTAACATGAGTCAGCATGAAAGAAGGAAAAAAACAGAGCGCAGAAGAACTATGGTTAAGAGGGGGAGGACTATTTTAGTTATTTCTTGAACACATTTAGAAACGCTTTATTTCCTACATGTCAGTATCCAGTTCAATACAAAGTTTTGCTGCTGTACAGTAAAGGATTCTTTGTAAGAAACAGATATATGTTTAGTAAAATTTAGTGAATAATTTATAAAAATAAGCAATAATTGAAAATCATCCACCAGTCTGACGCCAAGAAAAGTCGTATCTTTACAAAATGCCGCATCTTGAAAACGGATATTTAAAAGTCGTAATCTCGCCAATACTCGCGTAACGACTTACATAGTTGGTGTGCTACACATGGACTGACATGTGTACACATGGACTTTCAAGTCCATGTGTCTAATATTGATTCTTTCAATAATAACTAAAATGAAAATGTGCATCTTATACATTTTTTGTAATCAATTTTATTTACTTTGTATTAATAAATTCCATAAATAAAAAAATGATAAATATCAATATCATTACAATTTTAATTCGAATTTTAACCATTAACTAAGTCAGCAAACTAGAATGATTAAGTGCAATGATTTTATCTTACACGTGCGGTTTTATCGAGGCAGTCATAGCTAATGACTACTAATTGACGTTTAATATTTAAGGCAAAATCTTTTTAATGTACACTTTGGTTAATATAATTAGTTTTCGCCTGTAAAATATATGTCATATTATACGGCATATAATATGACAACTAAAATGTTATCAAGAATTTATCAAATACAAAATTTAATAATACACCATCGATTTCTTCGCCGCTATCCCTGATGCTCGTACTCTGGAAGTTAAAATATATTGAATCTTAACAATTGAATTGAGATCGGCAATGGCAGATGCGCCAATTAAAGGTCCAGTAATTATATAGCCAGCCTAATGTAAACTAATACATGGTAGAAAACAAAATATGTCCTTCCAACGAATTCTGACCATGTGTGCCCTATCTCACTAATCTGGCAAAGTGGGAACAAATACGACGTTTATTCTTTTCATTCGTGGTACAGCTGCCTCTCAACTATTTTTTAAATAACACGGTATAATATATATATATATATATATATATATATATATATATATATATATATACATTGTTTGAAAGTGTCATTATATTTTTGTAATTAACATAAAATAATAAAACGTGCCATCAAATATTTATGCATATTTGCCTTTGGATATCTCCTATTCCTTGTTCTTATATGCGGTTAAAATAGTTTCGATTTTGAACTTAAGGATTTGCAAGTAAAGTGTTGCAGATAACGATTTGTTTCGCAAGAAGCTCTGGCCTCTTCAGAAGTTATTATTAAGTTAAGGTTTATACACTTAGCACCATTTAGTGTAATAATTAAAAAAGTATACATTTTTCAATTTAGTGTCCTTTGTATTGAAACGTAAATGTTCCATATCTTCTTTTTAATTTGTTGATTGTGATAAAACATAGTCTTTATGTAACCCGAAATCGAATAGAAGATACAAATAAAAATGTTATAAAATCCTTTTAGCTATTCTTATATGATGCGCTGACAAACAAAGAAGCTCAAAAACAAACAACGGAAAAACAGTATTTTTGTGTGCTCTTCCATTTCTTGTTACCCTAAATATTTTTTTTTAAAATACCTTCAATGTGCAGATACGCCAATTCCATAAACTTCATATATGTACAGCTAATAAGGTATGTAACAATGACGTTTGTACTACTTAGCAAATTACCAAATTAATTGAATTAATATTTTGTATCACAAATTAAAACTTTAAAGAAGTTGGTGAAAAAATTAAGCTTAAAACGATGTCTACCTTTATGAGTTTATACCCATTCTAGTTGCTTACTCAAGCATCTGCACCTTCCTCACCACTCGATACTTCACATATAGCCGCGCACATATCGCTAATGGACGTTCATTGAAAAACTTCAATGCGTATTATAAAATATATATAGCACCCTCTATTGGTGCTATGCATGCTATGTATTTATGTAATAACTACACATCGGATAGCTAGATATGTTTTCGTCGTTGTTATGCTAATGCGATATAAATTAATTTTGTAAATATTCAATTTGCATGTCTTCTGATTAAATGAACATATTCCGATAAAAAAAACATTAAATATTATGTCAAATCAACCCAAATGTTTGAAAAACTCCATCTGTATTGGGTTCATAGTTTTACGTGCCGATGCCCATTCAAACAAAAAAAAAGAAACAGAGAAACAGACAAAAATTTTAAAATGAATCCTTTTAATTTTTTCGCATATGTCTTCAATGATAAGATAGCACAATTCGCATATATCTTCAATATTAAGATAGCACAATTCGCATATATCTTCAATGTTACGATAGCACAATTCGCATATATCTTCAATGTTAAGATAGCACAATTCGCATATATCTTCAATGTTAAGATAACACAATTCGCATATATCTTCAATGTTAAGATAGCACAATTCGCATATATCTTCAATGTTACGATAGCACAATTCGCATATATCTTCAATGTTAAGATAGCACAGTTCGCATATATCTTCAATGTTAAGATAGCGCAATTCGCATATATCTTCAATGTTAAGATATCACAATTCGCATATATCTTCAATGCTAAGATAGCACAATTCGCATATATCTTCAATGTTAAGATAGGACAATTCGCATATATCTTCAATGTTAAGATATCACAATTCGCATATATCTTCAATGTTAAGATAGCACAATTCGCATATATCTTCAATGTTAAGATAGCACAATTCGCATATATCTTCAATGTTAAGATAGCACAATTCGCATATATCTTCAATGTTAAGATATCACAATTCGCATATATCTTCAATGTTAAGATAGCACAATTCGCATATATCTTCAATGTTAAGATAGCACAATTCGCATATATCTTCAATGTTAAGATATCACAATTCGCATATATATTCAATGTTAAGATAGCCCAATTATATAGTTTTATTATCCTAATTAATATTACAAATGCGGGTATAATTTGTCCTCCTTTTACGTCACAACTAAGCAACGCGTCAACATCAGTTTTTGAATGACGAATGAACGCGGAATAACGCTTGGCCGCGGTACACAAAATGTATGCATATTTTTTTTATAAAATGTTATTCCTTTTCTCTTTTATTATTGCGTCTATCAAAATTTTAATCTCAAAAAAAGAAGGAGTGTTTGGAGTCTTTTTTCCGTATTTGGATTAGTGTCATAGTTTGGAACAAATCCTCTTAACTTGCTACTTTTTTGGAATTGTGGCAAAAATCACTTTAAAGATACATATAAAACTAATATAATGTAATCTGTGCAAAATGTAGACAAAGGTCCAATCTATTTTTTTACACTAATATCATTCTCCTATGAATACGCAAGGTTTAAAGTAAATTTGGCAAATATAAAGTTTTTCCTTTAAATATAAAATAAGAAATGAAAAAAAATAGATTTTAATATTTAACGTTTTTATAGAAATCATATAGAGTATGAAAAGTGCATTCCTCTTGGGATCTAAGCAGCAACGAGGATATTAAAACAAGAATCCCCCGAGGGGTATGAAGGGAATAAACTTTAAATAAAATATTTCTACGGGAATCCAAAAAGAAGACGCCTTAAAATCAATAGTTAGATCCTTTTAGTAAAATTTAAAAAATGTCTATTTCAGCGTTTTATGAAATCTTCAGAAGAAAAAATATAGGTACTGACATTTGAACACACTGACTAGATCGTTGGGTCTAAAATTCCAAAAAATTATGCATAAAACCTCCTTTTTACAGACTTTCGCTGAGAAAGAACTTTAGAAAGTTCCCACAGGAGCAGGAAAAACGAGTCCACTAATAATACTATGGGATGTCAAAATAATACCCTAACCTCAAACTTCCCAGAAATTTGAACATGTGTGAAACTACCGGTAATAACTAATAATACACACACATACACATACACATGTACACACGCACACCCGTACGCACACCACATACGCAAGTTTGCATGCACGCATCAGGTGCGCACACGCATGAATATGTGCACATATATGTATGTGTTCACATACATAATATGTGTGTATATATATATATATATGTATAAATATATACATGTATATACATATATATATATATATATATATATATATATATATATATATATATATATACATAATGTGTATGTGTGCGCGTGTATATATAGGTGTTTATGTTTCAGTGTTTAAGTTAAAAAATAAAACAAATAACTTCTATACCCAGATATAGTAATACAATGCATCTTCTGTTCTTAAAACGAAATTATTGCCACCGGCCCTCGGAAGCGTCAAAATAAATATATATTTCATTATGCGCCCACTTAACTTGAAAAAGGGTCGACCGCGTGCGTTTTATGAGACCGCCAATCACAGGAGCCCCGAGTGAAGAAACCTTTCGAGAGGTTAACATATTAAGTGTTACCAACTTATCGTGTGTATATTAATTGTGTTGACTGCTATGGGACAAGAACGCATGTTGTATACATAGTGTACACATATTTATAAACATAAACAGAAGAAAGAGAAATAATGTTCCTAAGCGTTATTTTCACATTATTTACAAATATATTTATAAAATGCTTTCACTTTTTTAATAAAAAAGTAACATTGTTTTAAGTGGGAATCGAACTAAGCTAAATATTTCATACATATACTTTCATCAGATACTTGCGTGCAAAATCCTCTGTTTCAAATATATAAAAAAACACTGTAAAATTGTTAAGGCGTCAATAAATGTAATATCGTAGTTAAAAAGGATGTTGATTGTTTAGTAAGATCGAGAATAAGTACATCGCAGGATTTGAATATAATATTTGAAGACATGTTTGCGTATGAGTATTCATAAACTACGACTACGTCTGAATATACAGGCAGTGGAGCCCTACAGTTGCTGTAAATTTGGCAACAGTACACAATAAAGCACGTTAGTTGTACTTATAGTATGTTCATTATAAATAGATTAACTGGGTTAACTTTATTTTAAATTTAAAAATATTAAAATGTAGCCCCTAGTGAAACAGTATTTTACCTTGGTAAGTCCATAACTAAAAAAAAAGTTTTAACTTCCCTCAAAAGGATTTTATTATATACTTTATAATTCTGTTGCTGATTCAGTTTGATTGTGAAAAGATTTTAAAACAAATTTCGGCCCTATAGCAATAAATTTGTCGTTTTCCTCATTTTGTTTATTCAAAATTTATTCATGTTTATAAATCACAACTGACAAGCTTAAAAAAATATCGAAACAACCTTTTGTCAATATTTTATTTATTGCGACATTTTGGGTTGAAGATTGTTTCAAACCAGATACCGAAAGACGTGTTATAATAATATATATGTATACATTCACAAATGTACACTAAAATTTTAATTATATCTGTCTTTTTGACACGGCATACAGCGATTACGTTTTTGTAAGGTTAAAAACTATAACATGAAAACTCTTCTGAAAATGTTTACTTTATATTTTAAATTTTTGACCCCATTGTCCGGTCTAGTAAACGATATGCATAAAATATTTTTGCTGTAAACTTTCCAAGTCTCAATACTTGTTTCCTGAAGTATTTCTTTACAAGTTATAGCCAAGACCACACCAGTGCGTACAAAATTCGTTTATTCGCCTCATTACTCGCACTCGAAGATTTATGCGAACTCGAATCGCTCTCGCATTCAGGTTTGTGTGTAACCAACAATATTGACTGAATATTGTGCACTGAAATAAGTGTCTCGTTTAATCTCAGAGCAAAGTTTGTTTATTTCCCTTTCTATTACGGTTAAAGTCGAATTCGCAATCTTTTCTAATACATCTGAAGATGTTGTAATACAACGAAACCTAGGTTGTGGTAAAGAACTTAAAGAAAGTAGAAATAATAGTACATCACGTAGTTTCACTTAATTGAGAATAATTAATTTCTACAAAATTAACGCCAAATATATTCAATGTTATAGTCGAAGTTAAGTAATGCAATGATTAAGGTTGTTGCATTTTTTAATTTTAACTTTTCGTATTAGTTTCCATAAGGAAATAGACTTATTTGTAATAAATAATACATGGTTACAATGTTGAGAAGCGTGTGACATATGCAACATGTCATCGCCAGAAATAAAATGAAATGATAATATTCTTACTTTATGGTGATATTTTGTATTCGGTTTCTCAATTTTTGATAATGCAATTTTTTTTTGTTTCTGTTTTAGCGTTTTGTTTCTACATTTATATAATATAAATTAAAAAAATATATAAATTAAAACAAACATTTAAAAAAATATAATTGAAAGATCGTCACATCTCCGTCTACACTTTAAATTTTTATGTAGATTATTTGCTTTTATCAACTATAATTGATATAAATATATTTAATCTTATGTCTATAGATTTATTTACATAAATATTAAAATAACATAAAATTATTTTTACTAATACTTTTTAATCAAGTTGAAGACTAATGCGGTGTAAAAGTAGCCGCTTAATTTTGCATACTATTTATTTGCTAATAAACCTCTAAAGATAATACCCTAAAAGATATGTGCTTTGATGAGTTTCAAAAATGTAAGTTTTATCTTTGATTACCTCAAAATTGAGAATGATATTCCATAGTGCATTGTACTAATACTTTAACTGCGTAATAGTAAAGTCGTTTAAAATGCTTAGGGATATTTTTATGGGACGCGGATAAGATATTTAAACAGATGGACAGATAAACTATGCTGATATAATTTTTACTTATGTTAATTTTGGATCATTATCAACATTATATAAGGGAAAACGTAAGGACGCAGATTGATAATTTATACGTGAGTTGAATTAAGTTAGTTGATATAAAGATCGATCCCGTGACTTCGCTGTCCGATGGTTTTCCGCAACCTTTTGCTACATCATCTGTCCATCTAGCAGAAGGTCGTCTCACTCTGCGACTCCCAGTGGTCGCCATTCAATAATCTTTATCTTCCTTTATTTTGAATTTAGCACTGCATGTAATTTTTACTTAGCAGGATTAATTCAGCCTAGTTATTATACCAGCTATGTTCGAAATTTTAATTGTACAATGTGCTCTTTACTACGAATCATATTTAAAAAGGAAACTCTGGTATAACCCTAAACATAACTCTCTGAGTGACTTAGATTCTTCTATGAAGCCAATAGTAAAGGACTAGTACACATTATCGTATCTTATTACGGGTAATATGCACTGGTTAAAGATTTGGTGAATTTTAATTTTCTAAACGCTACCCAAGCCAATTGGATTCTGCCATTGATCTCTTTCTCAGAACTGGATTTGCCTAATTGGAGAGTGTATCCTAGGTATAGATTTCAGAAAGAATTCACAGCGATATAGATGCAACGTGAAAAACAGATATGTCCTTTTGTTTTAACCATGTCCATTTTAAGATTTTTCTATAGGGAAAATCTACTTATGTTCTTATGCATTTTGCTAAGGTAATTCAGCGATTCTGTAATAACTGCCATTGAAATTCATGCCGAATCGATTTCATATCAGGAGCCTGAAAATATTTCTCACTACTATATTGAAGTGATAACGTCCTGTTATCCCACACTTTTCTGCAATTGGATAGTCTTGTACTCTAGTTTCATACTCTGATACTATGGTCGAACTGACATGGTTGAATTATTGTACAATAATTTCAACGCTTTACTAGTTAATGCGACAGCACTGTAGAGACCAAAACACTGCCCAGATATCGACATATATATAATATTTCGCCTGGGTGATTTAAATTTTCAACAAGTTTACAAGAACGCATATATCGGTAGCAAGTGAGCCCTATAGCGAACCGTACCACAACCGACTCGGTATAAGAAATAACGTTTTATTTGCAGCTAGAAATATATTTGTTATTTTGTCTTAGACGGGAATAATATTTTGTTTTTTTACCTCGTAAGGACAGAGGTTGCATGAAATTGCTGAGGCGCACAAAGTAATGATGTACATTCACAATTTTTATGAATTATTTCATGCGAAATTTTCACATTTGTTACGTATTTCTTTTATATTGCTTTTGATGATCACCTGGTGGTGTAAGCAATTTCGAATTGCAAACATGAAAAATTACGCGTTAATATTTCATTCGTAAGAAGGAAATATTTCCTGCATTATAACGACTTTTAATTTTAACACAGTATTTATTTATGACTTCAACGTCAGATTATTTAATATATTTGGCGTTAATTTTATAGAAATTCATTATTCACCATTAAATGAAACTACGTAATGTAGTAATATTTCTTATTTATTTCAATTCCATACCATGACTCAGGTTTCGTTGTATTACAACATCTTCAGGTGGGCTATTAGATTGGTTAGACAAAAATTAATGCCCTAAACCATTCTACATGGTTTTACAAATTTTCAAACCCTGGCTTTTGCATTAACTATATTGACAGAAAAATACGATAGGGCAAAGAGTGCATCCGTTCTTATTAATAATTAGTGACTAAAATTTGGCGTAAATTATTATGTGTAACAAATGTCTTTTAGTTCTTGTACGTGACCTGGTAGAGTAGTCCAACATTTCGAGTCAATTAATTTTAGTACACATTATGGAGTACAGGAATCAAAAAAAATACTTTTTTTATTCAATCCGGTCAATGAAGATGGTAAAAATCTAATAGTTTTTTTGAACCATCTCCCATCTTGTTTTGATTTTTGATATTCTGCAAACATCTGTGTAAGCTTGGTTTCTGTATAAATAAAATAAAATTTCCTATGTGCCTATGTATTTTAATTACATTAAAATATTATTCTCTTTACATTTTTTAAATTTATTAAATACTTACAAGCCTAAATTTTTACTTCTCAAGTAGGATAATTAAAATTTTTTTTAATCAACTATAGTTGACCTTTTATTACCTCTTTCTATTCATTTCGTTGTCTCTGAAACTGTTGAAATAGGGTTACATCAAAACTACTGAACAGATAGTCGGAGAAGTATGTTAAAGATACATTTTTCGACGTAATACATGTATGCGGCATAATATATATTGCAATGTAATGAGGCAACATAAAAGTTAGAATCTGTTAGGAAATCATTAAATTTACCAAATAAATTAAGGTGTTGATAAATTTTCGATGCATTAAAATCGTTTTATTTGTATTTTCACCACGTCTTTCGGGTAAAAGTATTGGTGACATTTATGTATTTATGAAATAGACGGAAGAATCATCACTCCTTTAGTTCGTGTAGTTTATTATTTGGAGAACTACAGTTAAATCAAGCGCTTTGCAGAATTTTTCTTTGCTATTTAGTATACTGGAATTATATTGTCGTTACCTTGCAAATGTACGATAAATCTGAATTCGATAAGTATATTATACCAATATTTTGGAATAAGAATTCAATAATATCTTAGGCATCTTTAATTAAAAGTTTATTTCTTAATAAATAAATAATGACATAATTACGTTTAATTTTATAGATGTAGTAAAAACCGAAGCCAGAAACTTGTGTGCATAATTTAGGGCGACCATTCTTACGTGTTTAAATGTATACAATCATATAAACATTTAAGGGTGTAAAGTGGGTCTATAAAATGATTTATAAATATTTATAGTATTTCTTGTTTCGTCAATAAATTGCCTTCCGGTTTCTTATATTATATTAAACACACTGTACACCTTGTTAACGCAAATATCTAGCCTGTTTCATTTGATTTTATATTATTTCATTTTTATTCGGTAGAATATAATCTAAGTATATTGCCATGTACATTGGACCTGAATTTGATATCTGAAGATCCAAAATTGAAGACATCTCTTTCGTTGCGCATATTTTTTTCGACAAAACAAACGTGTTTGTGCTTATTTAAATGAAAATCTGTAACAGTAGCTACACTATACCCGTGGTTAAAGTATTTTTTAACCGTGAATTAAACTCCTACATGTTATTAATCTGAAGCGGTGAGTATTGCCCTCGCTCAATTGTTTACTGTCTCATTCCATTTAAAGTTTGCGTTTTCATTTAAGTGGCATTTTTACTAGGTGTACACATACTAAAAAAATTACAAAACCTTTGAAAATTACAGAATAACTTAAACTAAAAAAAAGCTGACTTCAAAAATGAACTTCTTCGTGTTGCAAAGAGAGGATAAAAATAATAAATATTTACATTAACTATACTGTAACAGCTAACTGACACCGATGCCTTCCAAAAAAAACTCGTTTTATAAACAATCAAATTGCGAATAATTTTGAAGTTAATTGGTAAAAATTACAGTTACATTTATTAACAGAATATTTAATTTAGCTACTCCTTACCTTCCACTCTGTTCATTCTTTTGAAGTCAGTTTTGAAGCACTGAAAAATAAAAATCAAATTTTACAGTTTTTAGAATTTGTTTACTAGCCTTTGTCGATACATGTTTGCTATATTTTAACTAAGAATTATTATTATAGCCTATTTCTAAATATTTTTTTAAAAATAATTGCAATATTTTTGTAAAAATAATTGCAATAATCCTTAGGACTGGAACTTAATTCTCGTTTTGAGTTCAATTGATATTGCAAAAATTAAACGAAAAGTATAAGGTACACTATTTTTGCTTAATTAAACTCCTCGATGGAATAGAATGATTTCGCCGTCTAAAGAATTTCTATATGAATATCAAGAAGTTCACCAATATCGTTAGATATTAATTCGTAGTATGTTAACAAAATCTTTCCTGTCAAACCCAAGCAAGAATAGAGATAACGATTGACAAAAATATCAATTGTGACAAATATATAACCAGCTCAACAATTTGCAAAACAACACGCCGTAATTTGGCGTAAATTATGACAACAAAATTCAAACAATAAAACCTGGATGCGAAAGTCTTCAATAGAGCTCATAATAATGCGCGTATTGTTTCGTGTTATTTTTTACCAAAGTCCCTTTATGTTTACAAGCACTGTGGTTGAATGCGTATACTTTTAAATATTCCTTTTCATTCGCCTACTTGTTTCGAGAATGTGGTATTTGGTTACCAAGGTAAAATAAATATTGTACGTCATGACAATAAAAATAAAACTGATTCGTTCGAGTGTTAGAATTGAACGATAAAAAGCAAATTGATTTAATGGAAAATTATAAACTTTAGATACATATATTTTGAATTTCAGTTTTTAATAATTAATTATAGAGATGAACGCATTACATGTGACGTTCATATACAATTATTAATAGTTTACAGCTGTGCTTGCGACTTTGCAAGCACCACTGGTTAAGAAAGGTATGCCCAGAAGCCGTGGCGTGTATCATCTGGATATGCCTAAATCAGGCCTACACGCGACCGCGATTGAAAAACTGCTGCCAGTCGTGTTTTGCTAGCGTCGGTTCAACATCTTTTCGAAACATTATCAAAATGTCGAGTTGTTTAGTGTTTTGAAATGTAGAAATAATGGCACGAACAAAAACTGTAAAAAATTGATATCATGTATAATTGGGAGATATAAGATATCATAGGGTTATCAATTTTTACAAATTTCTGTAAGTCGATCTAATTGTTAATTACATTATGAGTGCTAGGCCCGTGCAAAACGGCGTGGTTTACGGACTAATATCGATGTTATCGCTTGAAACGAGTACATGTACAATTGAATGTCATTTCGATTTTTTTTTAAATTCAAACTATTGTTTTTTCAGGATTCCAATAAACTCAAAAATAAGAAATAAACACGACAGGAAAAAATGGTTCCCTGCGAAATATAATATATTCATTTTGCATAGTTTATTTCGAAAAAAACGACACGGACAATTTACGTCGTTTGGTGAACGGAAACAAGGCGCTTAGTGACCGCGGGATGGCAGCAGCAGAGTTAAGTCAATTCTACGCGGAGAAAACCGCGGGGCACAGTTAGTCTCTAATATACGTATAAGATAACTATATCAGCTACAGTTTAAATCAGAATTGTCCTAATTGTGAAAGAAAATTAGATTATGCATAAGTTTTATAAAAACTGCCACTCACATTATTGGAATTCTTGTGTACTGTCTAAAATTTTAAATAACATTTTCACAATAATGAAGGCGATATATCTTTTCAATTAGAAAGTTGATTACTCTTTAACTTTATTTTATAGAATATTGGAAAAATAGTACTTTCCTAAATTTACTGTCCAATAAAGATTTAAATAGTTGAGCTGTAAAAATTAATTACAATTTGTAACAGTTGGTTCTTACGAGAATTTTAGAAAGCTTTAGATTGAAATATAAGTTAAATAAATTTATAATAATTAAATTTATTTTACGAACTTGCATGTTTATCTCTTAATATGTTTAGATACCAACGACCACCCATATGTAAAAGCTTCCATATATATTTAAAATACAAGTAATACTATATAGTGACTATACTACAACTAGGACCTTTAGAGCTCAATAAAAATAATAACAGGTATTAGTATTGTTATATCCTTCTGTTTTGAAAAGTGCACTGCAAATAACTAAACATAATCTTGTAAAAAGCGTGGCTTTTTTTGCATATAAATTTATATCGACAAGTACAGTCGTGCACCTCCATGTATGTGCAAAAAATCCAAAAAATGCTATTGGGTACTATACGAATGTGTCAGAATATATTATAAATAGAACTTTTTTTTCTAAATAAAAATAATAAAATATATTGGTATCGTTCTGTTTACAAGCGTACTGCAAGTAAATGTCCCCACTCCTTCAATGCATGTGTGTTTTTTGGATATAAATTTACACCGACGAGTGTTATTACGCCCCCGTGCAAGCGCGAAAAATTCAAAAAGTTCTATCAAGTACACTATTTCTCAATACAATTTAAAGAGAACCAATTTTTCTCCATAAAAACAATAATATATATTTGCTTATATATTTCCTTCTGTTTAGAAAATTGTACTGCAAACAACTTTAACGAGTCCTCGTATACGTATACATTTTGTCGCATATAAATTTATACCAATAAGTATGATCGCACCCCTATATGTAAGTGCAAACTTACATAAGTGCTACCGGGTACACTACAAATGTACCTCGATATGCAAATAGAACCTTTTTTGCTCAATAAAAGTATTAACAAGTGTTTGTACAGTTATATCTTTTGATTTATAAAAGTGAACTGCAAATAACTTTACATCATCCTCCAATATACGTGCCTTTTGTTGCATATAAATGTATACCGACGAGTGCGATCGCATTATTCCATGAATATGCAAACGATGGCAGAAGCGCATCGCGTTTATCTCAAATTTACTTCAATAAACAACAAGTAGAAACATTTTTCTTTATTAAAAATAATTTATAAATACTGGTACATCCTCATCGTTCTATTTTGTAAAGTGATTGCAGATAATTTATTGCACATACATATTATACCAATATGTATGCCTTAAACGTTACAATTGTATGGACAATAAAAGGCATGCGTATTGGTATAATATGCATGTGCAATTATCTAGTGCCAAACTAGTTTCTAGTATCAATACCACTAGTTTCTCAATTTTATTAGTGGGATTTTAAATTTTCGTAAATAACAATTCAAATTTTATTCTGGTACGAAGAAACTGGTATCGATGTAAAAACTTGTAAAATTGTTGACATCTTTACAGTTATTAAATAACACATTTCAGTGTCCCTTTACATAAAGAAAATAAGTCAACGATAATGGAGCTTAGAGACATTCATTGTTTGTTTTCCACTTAGTGGTTACATTTTCTGCGCATCCATTTATTTATGTTAAGTATTTTTATTTACCCTAGAGTAAAGATGCTTAAGGGGGCCAATGTACGTTACAAAAGACAAGCGGTTTAGTTAAAGGATACTCTTAAATCGCCTTGTTTTCCTTTCAATTTATTTTTATCTGTCGTTAGATGCTGTCACTAACCTCTTGGAAAATTGTAGGAAAAGAGTAAATAAAAATATGTTTTAGATCGTTCGCAACATTTCATATTTTTGTGATGATCGAATATCGTGCGAAGGTGGGTATAAGTCAGAGTAGAATTATTTTTATTGTATAAATAAATGTATATTTACATTTCGAGTATTATTGTTATATCACCACAATTGCAATCAATTTATGATATAGAATATGCTTGATGAATATTGGGTATTTATAATAAAAATGTCATATCTCATTATTAGGAGAAAAAATTCTCAAAATATTATCTTTTAATAACAAAAATTTTGGTACATTCCAATCATCTAATATTCTAGGTGATAAAAGTTTACGAAGAGACACATTGATTAAGGCTTGACGACGAAAAATATTATTTAAATTAATAATAATCTTGTTATTTAAAGAACGTGAACAAGTAATAAATTTAAAAATAATTACGATTTATTGTGTACGGGTGAATTAACAGCATTGGATTCATGCGTCATTTGCCTACAACTTGGGGCTTTACGAGATATTCCTTTATGATCTTTCCATTTTATATACGAGTTCAATGTTATTTATGCATATTCATTTACAATCAGTTTTGAAGATTATTATTACAACGTCGCCCATCGGAAATTTGCAATGATTCTGAATAGTGCAGCCATATTTAGAGATAAAGTCTCCTTGTTCTTTCTGCAGATATTGATAAGGCGAACGATCAAGTTAGTTGCTATAGCTCAACTCTCAAAATCTGTTTTTATAGGCCAAGAATTCTGTTTTGGAAATTTCAGTTTATTTCATGTTTTTTACCTGCTCAGAAAATAATTAATGTTATTGTGGATACTTTTTTATTGTTATGTTTGCCATTTTTCGTTGAAGTTTAATCTCATTCCTAATTTTTTTATCTTTACAATCATTACTTTATTCTTTCCACCAGTTCAGTGAGATTACATTTGAATGTTTTGTAGACTGTTGGAAAAGTGTTTATTTTGTGATATTCCAAAGTATCGGTAATCCAATTGTATATATTTTGTTGCGTTAGTAACTATAACATCAAATACTAATTTTTTATTTTTATTTTATTTTTCTTTTAAGTAGGACTATTAAAGTCTCTTTTGACATGTCACTATTTAACTTCTAATTATTATGAGCAAATATCCTTAATATCTATACGTACATCACATACAAACAATCAGTCCCACCTGATGAGGATTAAAATGTGTATTTTACCCTATAATGGTATCCACACATTTTTGTCTTCAACATAATCCCTGATTCTATAATAAGCCTTCAAAATAAGTACGTGTTTAACATGCGTTTTAAATTTTGCTATGGGAAGGTTTTTTATATCGTCAGGTATTCTGTAAAACAACGAACACCATTGCCCAGGACAAAGTTGTTAGTAATTTGTAATCTAAATTTTATATTATGAATTTTATTTTTATTCCTTGTATTAAGAATATAGATATCCGACCCTTTAACAAAGAAATTTAAGTTATTTTTAACATATAATAGGTTTTCATATCTGCCTCTTTTTTTAATATAAATTAAATGTAAATCTGGTATCAAGTTTATATGAATAGATTTTTTATTTCATTAATTACTGCTAAATTATTTCGACTAAATTTAATAACGTCTGTCATATATTCATTGTTAAATAGCAAATATATTAATTATTTCTTTAAATGATTTGACTTATTTGTTTTACATCACTTCGAAGAATTTTTATATACTTTCAAAATGATTAGGAAATATTAGTGTTTTCAGAATGACTGTCGTATACGTAGGATTTCATATGTATGTTTTTTAATCTTCATAGAGAAAATTTATAATCCTTTGATCATCAGTATTATAAATAGGGTCCTCAATGTCCTCAAAGCCTTAATATGACATTTCTCCACTAATGTTTGCATAAAAGTGAGTGGATGATTTTTTTCAGCGAATTAACATTCTAATAGAGTAACGATTTTTTACAATGTTTTATTGAAAATATTATTCAAACCATAAAAACTGTTTAAACAACTTATTATAATATAATTATCATGAAAAAAATTATTAAAATGTTATATTGAAATTACATTCCTCTAACAAGAAACTACGTACCACAAAAGTTTCCGTAAGTCCTTTCTCAAAAAAAAACAAATTACAAATGAGCATGCACGAGATATTCTGTAGGGGTATACATTTATGTGAAATCATTAATGGATAAACACATTTCAAATGATGGATTTAAATGAACTATGTGAAAATCTTAATTCCACCATAGGAATGAAATTGCTCAACCAATTTTAATAACTAAACTACCGTTAAAATCCGAATATTATTCAGAGTATCATAAGCTTGCAGGTTATGAGGTTAGAACTAAATCAAAACGACCCTAAGATTTAAATCTACAACATTTTATTGCGAAACGGCTGCACAAATTAAATTTATAAGAAAATTACCTGTGGAGAGTGCAATATGCTGTGGTTGAGCATCTTAACCAGCCTGCTACAAGCCAGGCTGCCCAATTGTGATGCTAACATTAATCGATATATCGATATCGGATATAACCGCATAAACACATTTCAAATGATGGATTTCGTATGTATTTACATATTTATCTATTGTTCGTAGATATTCTAAAGAATTAAGTTAGGAATAATAGGATTAAAATAATTAAAGCTAACGAATATGCAGAGTACAATATATAAAATATAAAGGATGGGGATCGCATCGCCCCTATATATTAATAGAATGTAAGTATGAACGTAAATATATATATATATATATATATATATATATATATATATATATATATATATATATATATATATATATGTAAACATACTCTATAGACTATAATGCATAGCTGTAATCAGTAATGACAATAAACTGGTCATGAAGTCAGGAGAACTTCCTGATAGAATAATTTCGTGAAATGAAGATAGTTTCTCACAACAATAGCTGCATTCACTAAAGCTTGTAAACCGTTTAATGGCTTCTTATGGTACTTTAGATTAAATGAAATATGGTTTTGTTAAACAAAATATTAAATTAATTTTTTTTAAGAAAATACATGTTCTAATTTAATTCTCAAAAAAAAAATAAAGTTAGTTGTATGTAAGTGCTAAGTTTGGGATAAATATTAAACTCTCAATTGCTGCTAAGCAAATGTTAGCAAGACTCAAAAGCAAAACCGCTGGTCTTAAATAATTTTAGCAATAAAATACAGACGCACTTATACCCTTGTAACTCTCATCAGTATTTATTCAATTCCACGAGACGTTGGTGTAATAAACAATCAGGTTCTTCAACGTTTGATGATATTTAATTTAATGAAAATATATATAGGATATGAAAAAATATTTTTCATGATGATCAATTCATCATGAAAAATATTTAAAAAAAAAAAAAAATTATATCCATTTCTAAAATAGTTTTTTTATCTTTCTTTTTGGATTTAATATTATTCCCCAACATTTAACTTTAATAATCTAAAAGTTAAAAAGTTACAAATGTCCTAAAAAACATAACATCTTGTGACCGTAATAAAAGAAATATGGCCCCATTATTGAAAATACGATATTTAAAATATCGTAACAATTACTTTATTCGTTTATTCTAGATATTGCTTGAATAGGAGGTAAAAATTATTTCAAGGAATAATTTGGACTATTTAGTCCATCAATCGCAAAATTTAGTCGCTTAGCAACTAACGACGTAAAAAGATAATGAGACTATAAGTGTGAGATTTGTTCTGGTCTAACTGTCTATTTTTTAATAAATTTATATGATTATAATAAATAATTGAAAATAAAATTTTTATACGTTTTACTTTTTAGGGTTCCGTAACTCTAGGTCGAAAAATGGAATTCATATAATTTTTTAAGTCTGTCTATCCACCTGTCTGACGTTCTTTTCTCTTGAGTCTAATTTTCATAAAATTATACAGAAATTAGTAGATTAACTACATAAAAATAAAAAAAACTATTATTTTTACTTATGTATCCCCTCAAATTCGGGGGTGAAAAATATTTGTTTCGCGTACCCCGTTGCGCAGGATATTGTTGAAAAGATCTTTCAAAATGCAGTAAAAAATGTTGATGTTTGTGTATGGTATTTTCTTGGCAAGATATTAGTTTCTAAATTATGAAAAGTGCTACGTCTCCGAATCTTATAAAATCTGACAGCGGTGACGCTTTGGCGGAAAATTAGTTTCATTGACTTGTTTTAATAAATTAAAAAATATGTAGGTAATCGAATAATTTGTCTAACGGCTCTCAGATGCTAATAATAAATTTACAAAACAAAACACAATATTGATTTGTAGGAAAGTTTAATAAAATTGCTGTGTTGATGGGTAAGAAAATATGGATAATATTACTGCTTCTCAAAAATGGAATGATACCAAGAAACAATGATATATGAGTCAATGAAAATTACTATGAAATATTTGTTGAAACAAAAAATATAGAATAAGGTTACAGAAACAAAATGAAATATAATTTTTTCAGAGAAATTTTTAAGGTTTTTACATAATTTATGCATAAAAGTCGTATAAACTCGTTTTAATTGGAAACCATTCAATTGTAATACGACAAAACAACAATAAACAGAGTATCCTGCGAATGAATGCAGCTGCATTCATAAAATGAAGTTGAAAAGATGAAGTATAATTAAAAAAGGGACTAAGAAAAATTTGTTGCAAACAGTAAGTTATTGAAATATTTAATGTTCAATCATAATTAATAATAATTTACGCATAACAACTGCATAAATATGTTTTGTTTAAAACTCATTCGATTTCAATACGACTAACCCTTTGGCGACATGAATAGATAGAATAAAAATAATGAAAGTATTGAATACATAAACTATCTTGTAAAGTAAGGCCGCTCAATGTTAATGAAAGGAAGTAGAAAAAGGCGTAAAGACGCAACTCTTTCGGTTTAGACCTGATACCTCGAAGGAAACAAGGGGAGATAACAGAAAATAATAAAATATTCGAGTGAAACTGATATTACAATGGTTTCTTGTACATCAGATTAAATTTTGACATATTATTTATTACTCTAAACTCAAAACGCAATAGCTCAGAATTAAAAAAAGAATTATAAACGAAGGCAGGCAGCAATACTATATAGGATCTGATGCACATATAACAGAGCAGGTAAATATCATGCGTTTATAAAATAAAGCTGTCCAAGAGAAAGATCCCTTTCCCATTTTCTACTTACTTTCATACGAAAAAAACATAGAGTGGGAAGGGGGAAAAATATTGATTATCATATATTTTATAGACTTTTCTCCATACCAAATTGTTAAGCTTTTTAATTATAAAATTTGCCACTGCGGGTAAATATTTATTTCCGTGAATACTTGGAATGAAACGTTTCGATTTACATAAATTCTTTAATTTATTAAAAAAAATTGGTGGGTACGAAAAAATTATTAATATAATGAAAAAAATTAATACACAATTCACTTAATATTTTTATTATAAAATTTCCCGCTGAGGCGTGATATTTATTTCAATGCACAATAGAAATTAAATGTTTCAATTTAACTGCTTCCGCAATTTAAATTAAGAAAAAAACATTGAACACGAAGGAGAAAATTAATAATTTTCCTACAATTCAGATATTTTTCCCTGTCACAAATAGTTTAGCTTTCAGATTATAAAATATGCTATTGGCGGAAAATATTTATTTCCATAAATATCATGAATGAAACAATTCCATTTATTATATTTATAGTTTAGATTTCTAATTATAATATTTATAACTGAAGATAAATAATAATATCCATGCATACTCGGAATAAAATATGTAAATTTAGGCAATTTCCGCGACCTAAATTAAGAAAAACATGGGGTGGGGAGTTGAGAAATATTAATTGTCCCATAATTCATAAAGGTTTTCTCACAACAAATAGTTTAATTTTTTATTATAATCTTTGCCACTTACGGTAAATATATGTTTCTAGGAATAATCTTAATGAAACGGATATTACATAAAATAGAAGGTTAAGTTTTCACTTTCACAAACAATTTAATTTTGAAACGAAATCATAACCTTCTATTTTATATAATATTCATTTAAATTCAGACTTCAGCAACCCAATTGTATTTTTATGTCTAAGGTACACTCTTTTTACTTGCTTTGTTAGGTAAAATAGTTTAGAAACAAGCAATCTAGTTTTGCAAATTTTGTGATCATATTGACAACAGTTTGCCACATTGAACCAAATTAAAACAATTTCTTAATTTAATCCGTTTAAAAACGTCAATGCTCTACAAGTTTGCGGATTTTTAACTTTGCTCTCCAGATCTTAAAAATAATCTGTCCAATTTTAAAAATAATCTGTCCAATTTGGTTTCTTAATTTAGAATCTAGTTCCCTGAAAATCCATTTACTAAGTTTATAATTTATCACTTAAAAAAGATGCAGAGTGCATAGAAAGAAGAAAAATTGGTTTTGTAATTTTACCGTTAACTGTTGACAAATGAGGAAAAGTGATCTACTACAATAGGCATGGATCATGGGTAATTGATTACATTTTTTATCTCCATAAATCCATTAAATGCTTTTTCAAATCTTAAAATAAAATTATATAAATTTTATTGTGAATATATTTTAAATGTAATATTAATGTCATAAGAAAAATTAAGCATATCTTATTAATACCCTTCGTTATAAAATCGGTATCTAGACAATACTAAAAAGACATGTCTTGTTCCTTGTATACTCATCTCATATGTCGACATCATCATGATAATTTAAAAAGATGAAAGGAAATTCTTCTTTATTGAGGATAGAGATGAGTTTGTAGAAATGTTTGCAAATTTTGAATTAATACCAGAGACTATTGAATCGTAAATGATCGTTATTATATTTCTGTTATTTGACCAAGTTTGATACCGCGAATAAAACACAGAACGAACACTTTACATTTTAGGAATAAGTTAATCCAAATTTTGGATCTACCCTTCTTCATATTCTTTGAAATAATTTCATTTACTCCATTGTTAGACTCTAGTAAAATGAAAAAGCAACCATTTTTAATCATCACCTTTGTAGGTCCAACCATTGTTTGGCTGGTTATTTGGACACTGCTTAAAAACAAAACATGAAGCTTCATACCAAAATGCTTGGTTATTCAGCACATTTACTAGTCAACCCTGATATTTTCCATGCTAATGCCTATCACTGCCATATAATATATTTACAATAATTTTATTTTGGGTAATATAAAAACAATGAACACATGGAATATTAATACAAACAGCATGCTGCATTGACCGCAAGGAAGGAAGTAAACCGATTTTATTTGGTTGTAAAAGTGATGTTCAAATTTGTGATTTAAGTTGACACTAAGTCATTCGGAAGAATAGTTGAAATTTTGCAAGTTGATATGTCGACAAAGGGGAGGTAAATTTCTTGTTTATGTGATATCCATCATGTCAGATTCAATGGAGTTTGATACGAGTACATTGTGCACCTCAAACATAACTTTCGTTGCTTCAGTAAAAGTAAGCGAAAAAATAAAATTGATTTTAAGTAGCATTGCTTAACACGTTACTTTTTTATTTACCTTACTGAAAAATTATCTAAATGTAAAGAACTGTATTTTTATCTAGATTATATTACTGTTCGTAACCTATATAATTCATTACTCAGATTTACAACTACAAGGGAAAAATATAGCGATGATTTTCTTTCGTTAAATTGTCTATACATCAAGGCAATGAGCATGTCCATAATAAATTTCATTCAGTAATAATATACAATAGTAATTACCGTGATATGTTGGGTTGATGATAATGCATGTGGCTTTAGAGGCGCAGCACACCGCACGAACCCGGAGTTTGATTCCCGGTAGCTTATTGAGCAAAAGTGTTTAGGAATAAAACCCGGCTGGAAGTGCTGGATTGGGATTGGATCAGACCTGTGATAGTAGCTCCACTAGTGAAAAAGCTATGCACCGCGATCGCAAATTAACGTGCCCTGATTGGCGTTTATGGGCATTAACTCCAATGATACTTGCATTAAAGAAGCCTATGTCAAACTATGGACCAATGCAGGTTGAATTGATGAACATTATTTAGAGGAGATTTTAATTTTAGGACTAAGCTAATATCAGTTCACAATTAAATTAAACTACGTGATGTAGTATTATTTCTACTTTCTTTAATTTCTTTACCACGACCTAGGTTTCGTTATATTACAACATGTATAATACAACGAAACCTAGGTGGTGGTAAAGAAACGAAAGAAAGTAGAAATAATACTACATCACGTAGTTTCATTTAATTGTGAATAATGAATTTCAGTTGTTACTTCAAGACAAATTTTATTCATTGCCAGTGGATGAGTAAGTAAAAATGAATTAATTTGTCTATTTAAGGAGCTAAAAGTAAAAACAAGACTGTCGCCCATCTAATTATATAAATATTTCTATACCTTGGTCATATAATGAGAAGCAGGCAGTCTAGAAAAGCAGTTCATAATAGGCAAAATAACTAGAAAAATACAATGAGGCTGCTTTCCGGCTATATAATCGGACCAGATATGAAACCTGTCCGGCACGCCTTTCAATAAAGTTATACGATATCTAAGACGAGGACAAGTAGGAAAAAATAACTTCAATTGAGAAAGCTGACGTAAGTATCTGTCATGATAAAGCGACAAGAATAAAATAAAACTATGTAGGTTGAGCAGCGATAATGGAGTGTCATATTGAAATTTTTGCTGATACGATATTTAGTTATGTTTTGAGTACCCTGCTTTCGTAAGACCTGGCATGAAGATCAAGCCGGGTGCTTAGAATTATAAGCTAAAAATTGTATTTTCCATTCGAGTTAAATGGTAACATGGAGTAAATTGAATAAGAGTAAATTAATGTAATTCAATAGTGCAAGTAAGATGCGATGCAATCAGGCTTGTTTCAATGAATAACATTATTGTATTTAATCAATTTATTAATTTTTTTAAATATTGGGAAATTTTCTTTATGTCAGATCTACGTGGGTATGTTTTTTTAACCTTTTTTAATAACTTCTTTTTGCAATCATTAATTTACTCAAAACGAACAGGCGAAGTTTTTCGACGATAACCAAATATTTTAAAAATTTCTTTCATCATCATCATCAGCCTGTACTTATCTACTGACGGACATATCCATTTCTCAACAGGCGCCAGATACTGTCTTCTACCTTCCATATCCAGCTGTTTCCCGATGCCTTTTTTACGATGATTTATTTTTTGGTTAATAAAATATAGTTGTTTATCGATTATTTGCCAAGAAACTTGTCGTTAACATCATTTAATCAAATTTTATTAAATATTTTATTTCAAATATTAAACATGATTAATTGCATCAGTTATCATAATGAACTAGGATAATAATGGTCCAATGGTATTAATAATGTTTCAGTAATATACTTTGACAATATTAGTAATAATTATGACCAGTAAGTTCGATTTTACATTTTTTTAATACATAATAATAAACTTTTCATTATAATAATACTATATTTTCTTGCTTACATAGCATAATTAATAAATTTTATTTAAATTACCCAATTAAAATAAGCACAATTGCTGGGGTATTTTGTTAACGCTGAGTTATTTTGTTAATATGTCGTGAGAAGATTAATGTACGTTGATGCTTCTAATTTTTGACATTTTTTATTGCACTTAGAGGTGCGTTGATTGTGAGGCTCGTAAAACTGGCAATTTGGCGTGTAAATTTCAATTCTTTAGGTCGAAGAAAAAATAGTATATTTTTGAATATGGATCCCTAGGATAGGATTACTGACCGAGGCGACGATGAATCGCCATTTACATAATCGACGCAGATAGGTTGAATTTAGAATTTTTACCCGTAGATAGGAATTACGGTGTTGTTCGCGGCGTAGAGTTAGAACGGTAATGTCTGAATTTAAGTCATCCTTCTTCATAGTAGGACGGATATATTGGCACCAGAGTTTACCGAGACGGTGACGTTATACTTCTTGTTCGTAATGAAAAAGCGGTGTGCTTCTTCTTCCTAGTAGTATGGATATATTGGCACCCTGTCTGCGAGGAAGGTGAGTTTAGACTTTTTGTTCGTGATGTACAGACGGTACGATGTCTCGTGTGCGCTGGATTCCGCTGCAACCGTTGTTTTTTCAGTATACCTTTTTTGAATTTAATATATGAGCACTTATGTTGGTAATAGCAGTGTACTCGTTGGTAGTTGGTGCTTGTGGTGCAATGTTCAGTAGCGGTAGCTGGGATTCGATCACGGCGACGATTGGTGACAAGCAGCGAAATTACGCCTTTTTATAAACAAAATTTTTGAACACACAAAATGAGAGACGGCAACATACAACAATTGCGATAGAGGGCTGCCACGGGACGATGAATCGATGAGCGTCCCAGAATAAGTTGCGGCAGCCCCCCGTGCTAGGCGCCGCAAGCCTACAAATAGGCCCGAGCCAAGTGCTCATCCTTTTGCGCATCTACCATCGATGGACATGGAAATACGCATGCGCCGCACTTCTTGATAACTTACTATGCTTTCGCCGCTCAGACAGTATAATCCACTGATGCGTTGCGTAGGGTGGAAGGCAGCCATCATCATCTACTGCATGCTGACTTTGTCCTTTTGTTTGGTTGTCATAACAACACATCTCACTTCTTTTCTCAAAGCAAAGAAATTGAGTTCCTAAAAAAATTATTCTGGTTTGTTTCAAATATCAAAAATATTCGTATTTATATGAATATTTACTATTGAATATATTTGGCGTTAATTTTGTACAAATTCATTATTCACAATAACGTGGTAAAGAACTTAAAAAAAGTAGAAATAATACTACATCACGTAGTTTCATTTAATTGTGGATAAATATTTACCTTAATATTAAACTCAGTATTCGAATACTTTAACATAATTGTTAAAAGGCGGCGACTAAATTAATATTAATAAAATCCATAGAGTCCCAGCTTTCAGCTAATGGTATAATTGTAGCACCCATATCGAAGTTGACGTTTTCCATTAAACAGAGTGATAAGGAAAATAAAAATAATCAAATCACGTAAAAACTCGAAATGTTTATACCACTATAATAACTAAGTTTATATTAATTTCGAACGTAATAATATTTTTAATTTATTTCATATCATGATGATGCTTGAATGCCCTAATTATTTAAAGGTCCCTAATCCCTTAAGAGAAAAAAGAACCCTTAAATGATATGTGTACCTAACTTGAAACAAGTTTTATTTAAATAAGATAAAATTTAACCCAATGCAAAATTCTTAAAATATGGAGGATACAACAAGAAGAAATACATGTAAAATAAAATATAAAAATTATTCAGAGTATCACCCAATTTGTGATTCCGATATTGTAGTAGTAAATCGAGATACTTGAAATAAAATTTTTCATAAAGTAACTCTTCACATCAATTGTTTTCTACGACCGGAATATAATATTACCTTTACCTGTTTATTGAGCCAAATTAATTTGTATTGACCATTTACAACCATACTTAATTCCGATGGAAATGTTAAACATTAAGATTAGAACGAGCACTTAAAATATACTTCATTATTTTCATTTACATGTGTCTGGTGAAAGTTACAACCAGCTGAGATATTGAATCGTATTTTAGCCCATAAATAAATTTTCACCTATGTAACCGTAAAAGCCACTCTAGCGGTAGATTAAATAAAGATAGAAATTATTTAAGGTAGATTCAATAACATCTTGACTCTCGTAATTATGACGTTACATTTCTTTTGTAAGGTCGTAAACCAATATAATGAAATAGTTTAAGGAAAGCTCAGATTTTACTAAATTTTTTTAGAAGTATTGAAAAACTTGATGTTATACTTGCGTGTTAAGCTTATTGGCACATGATACACCGATTTCTATTGCATTTTATTATTAAATTGTTTGTTTTCATATGTAATTTTTATTACATAAAATAATGTGTAGCAATATTTAATAAAAAATATTGAAAAAAATTACGCATACTATTCACATCCCATATGTACGCGATTTGTGTATGAAGGTTATTCAAATAGCTATATTCGTTCAGTCAAAAATACTTTCAAACGTGGGTGTGGCGTTCAATTCAGAATTGCATGTCTTCTGCAATCGAATTCTGCTCGAGTACTTCTCAAATCGAGTGCTGCCCTGGCACTCGATTACAGAAGACACGAAATGGGTCTGCTATGTAATATTTACGTGAATAACATTTTACAGTGCATTTTATGGTTCACAAAATGTTAGGATATGCAGTATTAAGTGTTGTTTATTCAATTTGATTAAGTATTCAAATTATTGCTTACATTGCATTTATTTCAAGTATTTAATTTCCCAGTAATTAAAATGAAAATGACTAGATTAAAGTAACTTAAATATATTATTTGGTTCAGTCATTCAAGAAGAAAAAAAGACGGATCACTCATGTGCCATTCAACCGTTTTTATATTACAGCCACTTTTGCAGAAAATGTTTCATATAGAAACTTAAATAGTAATAAGGCATATTAACTCACATATTCCTTAGCAATTAAAACTCAACAATATTTATATTAAAATTTCTGATATATATATAGCAAAATAATATTAATATTTGCAAATATTTAATAAACTACTATGTTTATGTGGATATAAGTACGTACGGCCTCTCATAGTTGCAAGTACTCGTATTTAATAGGTTTTCCTCTAACTATATGAAGATTTTGTTTACTATCATTACATGCAAACGTGTTGAAATTTTAAAGTAAAATACTGATTTAATCTTTAAGCAATAGATACTTTTTTCGTTTTATATAATGGATTATTGTACTATTTTTTTCTTAATTCATAAATCATAATTTCTGGGTATGAGCTGAGGAGAAAAAAAAAATATTTTACATACCTTAAGAATTAATCGAGTTACAAAGTATACTTAAACGTTTAGATAAAACGACTCACTGTCTTCCGTGAAAGCAAATGGAGCAAGAAGATATTAATTTTGTAATTTCTACCATTTAATTTATAAGCTCCGTGACACGTTACCTTTTTAATTAAATTTTATATTGTTTACTACTTGTTTAAAAATAATTTCTTTTTTTCATGACATTTTACTATAAACTTTAAAGGCAGGAAGTACTCAAATAATTTATAATAATGATAATTCATCTCATTCTTGTCGAATGCCAAAAAGAATAGATGGAATACTTTTGAACTGAAAAGTTGCCAAACTACCATAAACTAATAAAACTGAATTACTTAAAAGGGAGGTTATTTATATATTCCATATGACAAAAACTTTGTTCTTACTGTCAATTAAAAAACTCACGACTCGTTAACAAGTGATCGTACAACAAATATATTGACCGTTTCAAGCAGTATAAAATATTCCCTTAATGAGTAAGTAATTCAATTGTTTTCCTCTTTGCTTGGTCGTAATATGGATTTGAAATTAAATTAAAACTAAATTTTTTAAATTTTCTATGGCATAAGTTTTTATGTTTTTAAACGGTTTACTAATATAGTTTTTATGAGTTTTCCTAAATTTAAAGTACCACAATTATTATGTATAACGGCCAACAGCTGAGTTTTTTTCACGTACCACACAAAAAATTAAAGTACCTTTGCAATTCGCTTAACACGTTGACGAATATAATTTCTCTATTGCATGAATTTAAAATGGATCATATTTCTTCTGAAATTAATGTATTATATATGATATTGGTACCAGTAAACATAGAAGCTAGCTCTATTATTTGGAGCCCGCATGAAACTAAGTACAGTCTAATGATTAAACCTGTCCCTTACATATTTATACACGAGAAGAAATATTTAGTTCTCTTTTCTTTGTCCTGCCGATTTTCTTTTAGCTATGCTGGGTTACCATACGTTGCAGTACAGACGAGAAGTTTCTTTGATGAAATTCATCTTCCGGTTGTTAAATGGAAATATTTAATGTCCTAATGTAATGAAAAACTCTCGCTTTCCGTACCTGATATCTACCTGCACTATAATAGTTGTCATTTTTTGATATAGTTGCACTAGAGTGTGATGTGTATGTGATGAGGGAGAATTATCTAAGTAATTAATTGCCTTGTTATCCATATTGAAACACGATTTTGTTAAAACTTTAATATTTCCTTAAATGTATGTAAATAAATAAATAAATGTTCTTTTGTTTTCAATCATTAGAATAGAATAATTAAAATTTTTGGTTAGCTATACTACTTGTACATATTTAGTTGTACTACTTGTACATATTTATAAAAAGCGGTTTTTCAAAGCTCAAGATAATTTAAAAAACAAATCAAAACTTACTTTCATTCATTTCATATGCAATGTTCCGCGTAAACAAATCAGCTGCATTTCTTTACATCTCATGTCTCCTTAGCTCAGATATGGCGTATACTGATATACTGACTGATCTTTATTTTGTCTAGTTGTAATCAGTTTTTTTTTCGGAATTAGGATGAACCATTTTTTTCTGTTTTTCACTTCTCTTAGTGGTTCTAATTCGAATGGTAATCTTTCATTACACACATCTCTCTGCAAATATGTCTTCGTAGAATTTATAGCTTTACAGTACAGCAACAGTTAACGGAATGAAAGTTTTGTGATGAGTAGATTAAAAAACCTCATATCAACCTTAAATTTAAACTAGGAATTATTATAAAAGAATACGTTCCGTTTAAATCAAATAGACCTTTAATTCGGTGTTTACTAAATACACTTTTCAAGCACTTATATATTTAAGGACGCAGTCAAGTGTCAATAAATAATATTAGAGAGCGCTATTCATTTATTATTGCATGCTCAAGATTTTCTTTACTTGTAAGTGATATTAAATTACATTTACATTACTGTCAAGTCTTTTGTTATATATCCCGTAATGCTTGAAAATAGAAGATTTTAACGAGTGCGTCCTACCTTTAATAGATTTCGAAACCTAAACCTGGACAATAACAGTTAGTTTATTCTACATGCCCAAAATCGATAAGCAAGCTGTAGAATGGTAAATACTTAGGTTTTCCCTGAAAAATGCTTTTTGAAACGCCACAATTTATGAAAAAACTTAAGTCATTGAGTTAGTTCTAAAAATAAACAAACTGAAGTGGCAATGGGCCGGTTATATTTGTCGTAGAACCGATTAGTTTTAGATGAGACTAGGTTTAGAGTGGAAACCAGGTTTAGGCAGATGTAATATAGGATGTCCGCTGGTTAAATGGAATTTACGTAATCTGCGTATTGCAGTTGGAAATAATTATAGAGAGAAGAAGTGAAAAGAGAATATAATGGCTTGCATTGGGAGCTTATTTACCTAGTTGTGTACTGTTACGAACAGTTGTGGATGATGATTTTAATGTTGTCCTACAAGGTTCCAATATCATAAAAACCAGCTAGATACGGGAAGTAAAATTTAATCAAAAATAATTATTTAACAACGGCAAAGCTCTGGGTAACAGTTATAAATGTTAAAGTAAATTTGTTACTTTACTGGTTTTATGCTTCACCTACTTAACCGGCTTCGGTGAAATTTATATGGAAATGGGGATAGGCAGTTTTATCCTTGAATATTTTTTTTATAATAAAAATAAATATATAATAAAAATATAATATCGCGTTAGCAATAAAACGATAAACATAAGTACGTATTTAGCCTTGAATAGAAAGGATCATGTTAATTTCATAATTAATCTTCTACATTTGAAAAATATTTTTGGAAACTAGGCCACCGTGTTTTTTCTTTCCCTCCATCTTTCTATATAAGAGAAGCCGCGGATTTAATTAATGTCTAGAGGTCATTTTAGTTAGGAAAATGTATTTTAACCGTAACGATGTTTTAAAGGTTAAAAAAAGTATTTGCTATATTTTGCTTAAAATCCATTTGTCTTATACACGTTTGTTATTAGACCTAGCATATGTAAAAAAATAATTGACCAAATGCGTTTCGTAACAAAGTTCTTAGTTGTTTATAATCCTTTAAATTCTTTGGGCTATTCTTTTTAAGATTTTTTTTCAAATTATGGTAGAATAATTAAATAGATTTGAAGGAGTATATTATATGTCATTTTGTACTATAATATTTAGAAAAAAATTATAATGAAATCTCTATTTTATTCTCAAAGTTTTTTTCATTGATATCCCAGTAAGAGCAAAATGCGAAAATGATTTTTGCTTCCTTAAAACTTAATTTTTTTTTCATTCGATAACCCTGCAAATAAATTTGATTGGCATTTATTCGACACCATGATTTCATAACATCATATTTTTGCAAGATTATTGTACGACATTTAATTAGCATCAGTATTTGAAAACACATATGCTGGAATAAGCTAGAATTTACATGAATGTTGCTAAAATTTTAGGACCTAAAATTTATTTAATGCCTGTGTTTGGCATTATACTACCCAAATACAATTTCAATTTCGTAGTCTAAACTACGAAAATTTTTAATATATTTGAATATATCTAGAAATGCATTATAATTTCATTTTTCACAACTAAATGAAACTACGTGATGTAATATTATTTCTATTTTATTTAAATTCTTTGCCACGACCTAGGTTTCGTTGTATGACAACATCTTCAGGTGGGGAATTTGTAAAGATACTTACAAACTGCTTTTTTTTAAAGAAATTGTTAAAAAATCGATCATAAATTTTTAATCAACAACAGTTAGTAAACAAAATGTAAATCTTAATAAAACTTACCAATAACAAAGAGATTTTCAATGTGGTAAAAAGAAATTAACGTAATCATTTCCCAGAAATCATTATATTGTTTACACTTATATAGGGGTGCATATTGAAAACGTTTCATAATTAACTAAAACAAGAAAGATATGAGTAAATTGACGAGAATGAGAGGGACTAGGGACAGGGACTTTTGCTTACTGCAACCGGTTTCTCTTTTGGAGAAGACACTTGAAAGAGAATACTAGTAGAGCAATAAAAATATAAAATATAAAGTGTGGTTCGAATCCATGGTACGGTTCTTATTCAGACGACAATTTTTTTTACGGTTTGTAATATCTAAATTAAATATAATAGTATAAAAATGTGTTTAGAACTAGTTAAATAAGCAAATTAATTTTTTTGTTTTCCCAAAATCATACATTTGTATTTTAAAACGAATAGGGAAACTACATTGTCTGTAAAATCTATTTCTGCGTGTTCTATTATCTATACACACTAAATATTTTGCAATTAATTTTTTTCTATATATTTGGAAATAATATTTTCTTATATTGAATAAATGTTTCATATATTCACCTAGCTAGCTAGTTATGTTCTACATAATTATTGTAAATTTAAAAACTTCAAAATAGAAGGAAAATATCCGTAATGGTAACGGATATTAGTAGTGAATTCTTATGTAAAAGATTAATATTGAATATATTTGGCGTTAAATTTGCAGAAATTCATTATTCACAATTAAATGAAACTACGTGATGTAGTATTATTTCTACTTTCTTTAATTTCTTTACCACGACTTAGGTGTCGTTGTATGACATCCTCATCTTTGCTAATATCCCACCTGAAGATGTTCCCACCAGGGAAGGGGAAGGGGAAGGGGAAGGGGAAGGGGAAGGGGAAGGGGAAGGGGAAGGGGAAGGGGAAGGGGAAGGGGAAGGGGAAGGGGAAGGGGAAGGGGAAGGGGAAGGGGAAGGGGAAGGGGAAGGGGAAGGGGAAGGGGAAGGGGAAGGGGAAGGGGAAGGGGAAGGGGAAGGGGAAGGGGAAGGGGAAGGGGAAGGGGAAGGGGAAGGGGAAGGGGAAGGGGAAGGGGAAGGGGAAGGGGAAGGGGAAGGGGAAGGGGAAGGGGAAGGGGAAGGGGAAGGGGAAGGGGAAGGGGAAGGGGAAGGGGAAGGGGAAGGGGAAGGGGAAGGGGAAGGGGAAGGGGAAGGGGAAGGGGAAGGGGAAGGGGAAGGGGAAGGGGAAGGGGAAGGGGAAGGGGAAGGGGAAGGGGAAGGGGAAGGGGAAGGGGAAGGGGAAGGGGAAGGGGAAGGGGAAGGGGAAGGGGAAGGGGAAGGGGAAGGGGAAGGGGAAGGGGAAGGGGAAGGGGAAGGGGAAGGGGAAGCACGTTAATGGTAACTTTTTACTATTCTATTGACTCTCATAGCACATCTAATACCATTAAACGAGCGATATCATGTTCCTACAGGAAACTTGAAATACACCGAGCAAACCTCACGGTCAATGGTATCTAATTGATACGGCGTTTGGTCTTCCACATTATCGATTTTTTTTTGGGCAAGGCCTATGGACAGGCTTAATGTCCACGAGGAAATTATGACGCCGAAATGTGGTCAGATTAACTTCATATCCCATCGTGTTTGAGCATGTTTAACGTGCGTTGTCAAATCTTTTATCTTGCATGATTTCCATAAACTGACGATGATAGAAAAGGTGGTCGTAATAACCTCATAACTTCAAGTAGCAATCCCATCGTATTTCGTCATGTTTGATTTATCTTGGCAAGACCTTCGATCTCACATAATGCTGAAGAACTGGTGACACCGAAAGATGGTCCTAGAGCACCAAACAAATGGTACTTGGGTATTTTGAATTTCTTTTCGTAAGACCTATGGTTTCATTTGATTTCCATGGTGTGATGAGGATGCCAAAAATCAGACGCAGACTTGCCATGTTTTGGACATACCTTGGAGACCTTTGACATCGTGTGGTTTCTAGGATGTGAGGATGTATTTTAAATGTGGTCACGGATGCTCCATAGCCATAGTGGCATATATGCATGTTTGATCTCATATTTTTTGTCATACAATTTTCACGATCTTGTGCCCTTTCCTTATTCTCGACGCAGCACTTCAGCCGCAAGAAAACATACTTTACAAAAAAACTCCTCGATAATTAATGGCAAACATGTGTATTTGGTTTTGTTATATTTGATACACCATTCTAATGGCATTTTGTGTATTGGTAGCCTGGAAAATATTGCTGTAGCTTGGATGGTTAAGAATAAAATGATTCTCCAGCACAGTTTGCAGATACGAAATGTTTTGTTTCGTATTATTTAGTACATAGTTCTGATTACAAAATGTCCAATTCCACCCATAACCAAGATAACCATTTACTATTAGTTTTGACGAGACAGGTTACATTATAATTGATATATAAATTATTTTGGAAATATAAAACTTCAAGTTCAAACCAGAAAATAAATTTTCTTAAAGCATATCTATATTTTCAAGCAACGTGGTTCAACATTTTTTATTTTGACCTCGATAATATATTTTTGACCTCGCCAATTACGCCCGTCATTTTCTATTTTGAAAACTAATAAAATTCCTGTTGGATCACATACAAAGTAGGGTTCCGTAGCGATGTTCAGAAATTGTTGATCCTAATTAACTAAATGGTTATGGATTGAGTTTTCTAACCCATATTTGTGATATTAGAGGGGCGGATGCAAGTTTTTACAATTCTCCTTAATTTGAAAATTAATTTCCAAAAAACGGGATTTAAAAATAATAACTAATAAGAGGAAATTATCGAATGCTGAATATTCACACCACTCAACAGGAAGCGTGGGGAAAACATTTGGTCCCCAATTTGCACATATAGGAAGTTCATCAAATTTTTTAAAGCGAGCGTAACGGTATGCGATGAAAGCGTATAGTGTGTGCATCGTTCATTACGAAATTGTATGAAACACGTCACACAGAGGTGTCGCAGCAGCGCCATACTATGTTTAGCGTTACGTAACGCGTTAGAGGCTAGGTGAGATGCCAAATGGAGAGCATGCTGCTAGGATATGGGAAAGCGCTAATTCGACTGACGGTTTTGTATTAAATATAATTTTAGAACAGTCAACGTACAGAGACCAGGGTACGAACAGATCGCCCGTGGCAGGATTTGATATGTCGCGAAATTCATAGATTTTTACAAATTGATGTGACATTTTACATAGATGTTATGCATCTAATTGAGTGTGTTAGAAAGCATGTTAACTTTTGCAACTTAGGTAATAAAGAATATGAAAATAATGCAGCTTTTTGATAGTATATTGGCTGAGAAGTAAACTAACATTTTAGAACTGAATTTACAAAATCTTTGTTAGTCTCCACTTTGTTCTTTTCTTGTATTTATTTCATGCATCTCCTTTCTCTTTTTATATTTTTCAGACATTACAAATTAGAGAAATAGTCCTTTGACGTTTGATTCGCTTGAAATCGGCGATTTGATGCACATTGAACTCCTGACACACTGGACGCCACATATTCGTAGGTGCGGTTTTCATGATGCACTTCGATATGACGTACTTTTTTCGAAGTGACATTCACCCCACACTACTAACATACCGACATCTCGATCGCTGCAAAAACTGAAATTATTTTACGCAAAATAATGCAAATATAATAAATATTGATACATCAATGCTGACGAAAACAGCTGACGAAAAATTAAAATTTTCTTAGTACAGGAAACATCCCTTAAATTAAGACTAATATTTCATTCTTTTGTTTGATTACTTATATTTAAGCACCTATTGAAGGGTATAAGTAAATTTTGCCATAAATTTTATGGTATTTTGCGTAATATCTTATTTAGCCCAGCCTTAACGTGAGTAATAGTCTACTTTTGTGTTATTTATTGGAAATTAAGTCAACGTTTGGGACATCGAAACCGATTACCGTATAAAGAATACTTTTGTTAAAACATTATTTCCCTTATAATTTATTCAATTTTGTTTTAGGTAGCTTCGTTATTGCAGAGAATATTTATAGTGCCGTTATAATAGATACACTGGGAAATAAGATTTTATTGTAAGAAAGGGAAATCGCAAAGTCGAAATATTATAACTAATTCTTTTTTAATTAGTGAACTTCGAGATATCCTGTTTATGAGCTTTAGAATTATATCAATATTCTAGTAGTTTAGAACACCATTACATTATTGCGTACTTTGGGTAGTTACTCTTATAAACCTTTATTACTGTACAATTTTTAAACTACTAATTTAATCTTTTCAGCTGTAAAGTAAATAATTGTTGCTATGATTAGCGAATAAAATACTTTATCATTTCCTATTATTTTTTCGAAAATGTAGATTATATTGACATTGTTTTCTATATATATATATATATATATATGTACATATATATATATATATATATATATATATATATATATATATATATATATTAGCCTGTTTGTACATTAAAGACATTTAAGAAAAAAAATTTAGAACACATAATAAAAGTAATAGAACAAAAATATTATTTTGGAATTGTTGTCTGTTTGTTTATCTGTTTATCCATTTGCCTGTTTACGTCTTTCTTCAAACAGGCATCACGTAAATATTACTGACTCCATTCAAGTGCAATTAGAAACAAGGTGACTGACTTGACGTAATATTTAGTTTTTATTTTATAGTAATCGTTTTACCCAATATTTTCAAAAAATTATTTACATTGTAGTAGTACAACAACTACAAAGAAGTGCCTAGCTAGTCGATGCGTAGTAATTACATAAATGTATAATACATCTATATATAGAAATAAATAGTGCTACATACATGTTTTTAAATGTGCTATGGCCATGCCCATTAGTGTGAAATGGGAATGGCCAAAAGGTGAAGTGTATGTGGAGGTATGTGCGTGAGTGAGTAAAGAGTCCGCATGCGGGCAGACACAGGATGGTAGATGTCATCGTTTATCTTCTTTCATAGGTATTAATTATAAACTTCTTCTTTGCAAAACTTATAGAAAATTTTAATCTGTTTTACATAGTTGTAATTTAATTATTTTTTTGGTAAAAATTAGACCGTATAAATGTGATTATTACGTAATTTTTGAAAAAAAAAGTTATTATGGGGAAAAATAGAAAAGTAATACAATTCAATATTAATTCAGGAATTTATTTCTGTTCGCGTGCACACATCACATAACAAATACTGATCCAATTTGGATGGTGCTATTAGAATAATGTGGGGATCAATTAGTGTAATATTTAGTTTTCATGTCATCCCCACTGGTTCACTGTAGTAGAAAATATGCGAATTCAAGACTTTCAAAAATGAATTTAATTTGCTTTAATACAATACTAACAAAAAAAAACTACTCGACGCATAATAAAGGTACAAATGCATAATGTATCTAGGTATATAAATAGATGGAGCTAAGCTTATATCAGTAGATGGAGCTAAGTTTATAACAAGTAACAAGGTAACGACGAAACTGTAAAATTTCGCTGCGTCTACATATTTCTTAATCAATTTACAAGATAGCAACGTAGCTTTAAACCTTAACCACATATTAAATAGCAACAATAATTTGATTTTCGGGCGATATTTATGCGACTTTAGGCGGCGCAAAACTTGAAGTGATACGAAATAATAAAATAGTTTCAAGAAGAAATTAATAGCTTATTTCGAAAACTATTTTATAAGGTATATTTATTTATCAATTACTACAGTATTTTTAGACTTATATGCCTGTAAATTAAAGAGAGTTAATTATAAAAGACTTTATAAACGCCTCGCGTTTTCAGTTAGTTTAATTTGTCACAACTGACTTGTCTGTGTTGTCACAACAACTTCAGCTCTAATATTGTTTTGTTATTTATTATTCAATAAAGTTTTAGAAAGTTGTGTATAAAACCAAATGTTTACATTAGTGTTTTATAAATTTTATGAAAATTTGTTAACTTACGTTAGATGTACACTGAAAATTAAAAATATCATAAATATAAAAGGATCAAAGAGACAACAATGTTAAACGTGGTCCATTCTTAAATAGGTGTATGACAACACGCCCTTCCGTCAGCCCTATTTTAAGAATATTTAATTCCGGTGATCATGTCATAGGCACACGAGTTTTTAATGTGAAACAATTATTTTTGAAGTTTTAATTCGGACTATTTTTATATTATTTATATTTTAATAAATATGATTAATCTTTTAATTTATCTGGAAAGAAACCTCGTAAATACTAAATTTTTGAACAAAATTTACTACATAATATGTCGTTAGAAACACAAACAAATTTTGAAAATGGGAAATTCCTTAGAGCCGATGTCGATAATTTTTACCACATTACAATAAAAATGCTTCTCTCTTGTGTCTTTTTTTCTTTCAAATCCCTCTTTAACTCACTTGTACGCATGCATGTAGATATTTGAAGACGGAATTTGTATTTTGTTTATTTATCAAATATATCAAACTTTTATGAGCAGATTATAATTTTGCGGAAATCATGGCTGGTAACAATCAAGACTCGGTGGTCAATCCTAAGACTCGGTGATCAATCCTGTCTATATCACAGATTTGAAACTTTTTTATTAATCACTGCTCGCGCTCTAGCAAGGCGTAAGTTCAATCAATTCGTTTTGATCTTTACTTGATCGTAAATTTGTCGAAATTATTGTAAACATCATGCTATGCCCCCGTAGCGGTATTCCCCCCCCCCCCGCCCCCCGTAGCGGTTTTCCGTTATCAGTGTCTGTGCTGGGGTGGAAATTAGTTTCTACGCTGGCGTGCAACAAGTAACATGTATTAAATTTAGAATACTATAAACAAATGTACTTTTTCAACAAAATCTTGTTATACGATTTTAATATTTTATATTGAATCTCGTATTCCATAACTTTCAAATTAAAAATACATCGACATATTCGAAGTAAGTGACTATATTTAGCGCTAAAAAAATGTTGTATTTAACTAATGTAAATAAAGTGACAATCCAAGAGACACATTGGAAATAATACAATTTAAACTTATGCATATTTCTAAAAACCTTACGTGATCCATGAATTAATACTATTTTCTAAATTGTATCTTCAATATGGATTTTCGGAAATATTAATAGATAAAGGCTTTGTATTACCAAACAGAAAATATTTTTCCTTTGAGTTACTTTAAAAATTAATTTCAACACTTCAACTAGTAACACTTCAACATGCTTCCTTTCTCTGTTTAAATTCGCAATACCTATTTAACTGTTGGCATGTATGTTTTTGCACTTTTAATGGACAAAAATAATATTATTTTTCGTGAGACGATACATTTTAATTCCCTCTCTTTGCATGGAAAAGACATTATTTCTTTAATTGAGAATCAATTTATAAAAAATTCCATAATTTTGAACAAATTCACACTAAAATGTATTGTACACCGATGACAAGATACATTACGCGTCGGCTAACGCGTAAAAATAAAAATAAAAATATACGGTTATAGTTTGTTTCAAGGTCATACTACAAATTGTTAAGTATTCTGGGCCGTTATAATTTTTCAGTAGTAGTTTACTATTACCGTTGCAAATTTGTAAGCGCCTTAAAACAACTTATAATTTCGTAGCAGTAAATTTAAGTAACCTGAAAAATTATAATGGCCCAAAATACTCAGCACAAGTAGTCGAAATATAATATATGACCTGGATACAAATTGTAACAATATATATTTATTTTTAAAAATGACGGCAGTTTTTTTTGCAGTATACGCGTACGAAGTCGCGAGCAAAGGTAGAAGTGAATATCAAGTATGTGACAATTTTTATTGTTAAATACTTTTTTATATATACAAACCATAATATTGTAGTCTACCTAACCACCTCTGAGTGCGGTTGTACCTTGTACATATTTTTTAAAAATGATTTAATGGAATATGACAAAAGTAAATTAGCATCAAAATATTGTTTTTCAAATGTTTGTACATTAGTAGGTAAGCGCGTTTGTTAGCGCATTATGTAAAAGCTGCTTAAAGAATTTGAATGAAGTTTTTGCTGGTGCATTCTGTTGGTCTGGACAACATACGGGTCACGTCTTTTTTTAAAATCAACAACTAAAAAAAGAAGACATGTAAACTCGACATTTCGTTGCAAAGTACACCTATTAAAAATTACTTGTATAATTAGTATAATAGATGATGTTACATTTCTTAGATTCAAATTTAACTTATTAATAGTTTCTGAAGATACACACGCGAATGAAGACGCGGGTACAGCTACAAATAAATAATGTAGTTCCATTTGAAATGATATTTCTTACTGCGCCGAATTTTTTAATTTGGTCATAAACAATAGTTTTGAAATTGCGTTTTAGTTACAAACAATAATTATTACAATACCAGCTTACATACATACATATTTTTAATTATTTTTTCCCAAAGCTTTTATCTAAAATTCTATGATGCAAAGAAACTGAACTACACCTTCATTTTATAGATAGTGCTTATTCCGATTATTGCTTTTTAAATTATGACACCATGTTCCTGAAGGTCACCGTACATATTAATGTTTTAAAATCTATTACGGTATTTTCATAGTCAAAACATTCTCGAATCCGGTTTTGGAACTTGTGTAAAAGTTGTTTTAATATTGAGTGCAGGCCAAAACAACATCATCCTGGACAACTGTCAATAGCATTTTGGGAACTGAAATATTTTGCGAGTTTCTAGGTTTTGTTTCAATAGAATAATTTATTTATCTATGATGTTTGATAATTTTGCAAAATACAGGACAAAACGTTTGGTAGTAGTGCAAAGCAAAATATTTAACCAAATTATACATTTTCAAAACTAATACGATTTATTTTACGATTATTTTTAAAACTAATAATAAATTATGTAATCCAATATTTAAAACGGTAAAAATCAGGTTCGGTACTTAACATCAAAATAAGATTGAGTAAGCAAGTGAATGACTGAATACTTAAATTATTACTCCGCGCTTACAAAACGTGGTAGAATTGCTTTTGCTTTAAAAATACAACTTAAATAGCGTAAATAATCTCATCATATCTGTTTCAGGCTGAAAAAAAATAACAGTTATATGTATGCATTCATTTGTTTGTCTATGTTATTTTGTTTCATGTTTCACTATCTTATTTATTTAAAGAAGTAAATATAAATTCATATATAATAATATAATCTCACTTGTTAAGCAATTAATGTGGATTCAACAATTTTGACACGTAAAGAACATACCTAAAGGCTAGTTACGGATTCTAGAACATAGGCGTAACCTAGACCTCATTAATCCTATTATAGTACGCATAATTATTGCGCTGACGTTAAATAACGTCTGGTTTTGACATAAAAGCTTAAATAAAATAATAAAAGCATAAAATAATATAAGCATAAAAGTTTTACTCTTTGTTACCGAGAATATAGAAAAAAAGGTGAATTAGCCGGATTCAAGTTTGATTTGGATGTATTCCCTTATCTACCCTGGGAACTATTCTTTCTTATTCTTTCTAAAACCGCGATATCAATAGTGCTAAGAACCTACAGCAAAGATCCAGCTAGACGTAAGTATAACCTGCTCAACTAGGAACGTATAACACACGCAAACTGAGGACTAAAGAGAAGACAATTCCACCGAAAAAGGGACTGATAAAGTTAGCATGGGATATTATAGGCTATCATGACTTCTAAGATAGGGACAGGGCAAGATAATCCTTTGGTTGCGTAACTTATTCTACTACTGGTATGGTGACAAAAACTCTAAACGTGGTACGGTTTCTTGTAAACAATTTAACAAAAAACATCAACCTCAATCCATTCCAATGAGTCGAGGTCATGTATGAGGATGTAGAAAGCCTTGTTAGACCTCAAAGACTCACTACATTGTTGTCACGGGGGATTTCAACATGAAATTAGGGACATGGTGCAACTAAGAATAGTTATGAACAGCGGAAACTTATAAGTCTGCGTTTAGTCGAATGATTGGAAAGTGTGCGCCTCCATGTGACGAACTACTTTTACAAAAAGTAGACTGCTAGAAAATTGATGTATATTAGTTCCGACAGTGCGATTTGAAATAAAATTTGAAAACTGTTGTGAAATGGTGAAAGGTACATCGAATTTGAACTCCGAGCCGGAGACGTCCTGTTTGATGAAGTTTGCACTCCGTTTAGTATCCGCCAACCTCTAAAATCCCGAAAACGTGCCTACCAAACTGTCCAATGGCCTAGTGTGACTAAAAAAATACATGACAGTTGACGATTTGAATTGGTGGGTACTTATTATATATGTACCAAAAGAATCAAGAGACTCCCAGACCAAATTAATCGCGCGACATTAAGAAAAGAACTTGCAGTCTTCAGCTGACATATCATATTGAAGGCATTCTAATTCGTTGATTTCTAAGTATATTATTACTATTCTTATTATTCACAGTATTGTATGAATGTTATCATGGTGCTCACGTCACAAAAACCTTTTGGTGGGATGACTAATAACCCAAAAGCCAAACTAATGAGCCGACTTTATTTCATATGAAGGTATCCCGGTAGTCATTTTCTATGAAAAGAGAATAGGTCTCAAATAACTAAAAAAACAACAAAGTGCCGAGTAACGATTGAAATAACTTCAAACTCTTGAATGCAGGTGATACATAGGTAATGAAAATCACTTTAGAAAGGGCTATAGTACCTTGATTTATACGCCGTGCCAAATTATATTTAGGTCCGTGGAGCATAATCGGCCGTTATGTGAAATGTTTGTAGACTGCGGCCGGACTGAGATAGGAGGGAGCATTACTGTAAAAATGCATTATATCGCTAGTTAATAATGCATCATTGTATATAATAAAGCGTGACCCAAATTTTTATTATCGAGCTTTTGAATTTTTGGTCACAAGAGGAGAGTACGAAACCGACTCAACTGAAAAAATGTGTAATGCAAGAAAATTTATCTCTTCGACTTCATTCACCTCAGTGTACGAAGACGTTATCAAGCTTTTGGAATGGATCGGATTTGATACCGATATAAATAATCATGACATGATACTTAGGTGAAGTCCTTGGGGCGGAGATAGAATCATTATAGCTGAGTCACTGAGTAACCTTAATCTAATCTAAACAAGTTTCCTGATAGATAAAACTTTGAATGAATACATCCAAGAAATATAATTTCAGTAATTCATATTGCATCTATAACAGTATATGTCGGGAACGCAGTTCTCAAATTTGAGGTGACTAGGTTTACCTGAACTAACTTTTTAACATTTAGGTAAAGTTGACATGGAGAAAAAGTTTATTCAGTGAAATTAATTGGCTAGGCCACATGTGAGATACTTTGTCATATCTTCTAATCCAAAGTACTGAAGTATCTGAAGACGAGAGTCTATGAGTATAGCCGTGTATTTTATGAATGATGATAGATGGAAGTAGGGCGTGGTCCTTTACTGTAGGTTTTGTAAAAAGACTATGAGTAACTCAGTATGTTTTAAAATGTCTACCCCCAGGGTTCCTCCATGACTTACGATCACCAATAAAACTCGTGGGATTGGCAGTTTAAAATGAATGGACAGGCCATAAGTCATACAGAATCAATATCTATTGGTGAAGAAAGGTCCCCGTATAGCGACCATACTCCGAAAGATGCAGAGTGAAATAAATCTCCGCAAGGTGGAGAGACGAAATGGTAAAAATTGCGGGAAATTATTTCTTTGTAAAAATCTCTGAAGGAGGCCTGTTCCTAGTTTCCTTGTAAAGGCAAATCAACAAACATTTTTCTTCATTTTATTTATAACATGTTGTACTGTGAAAGCTATAAATATTTTTAGTATAACTATAATGCAAAACGACTCACTAACCGAGTTTTTTATAACGTTATCGCACCTGCTAATAAACATAATTGCTTCCTAAATTAGAAGCTATAAATCTGAATGGATTACGTCCGTTATTTTCTTCGCTCTGACATAATGTTATCTCATTTGTTTTACAAATGGTTTGCTATTTGCTTTTCTTATTTTTAACAGGAGATTTTCATTTTTCTTTCCGTTCAAAGGTAACTATCTATTGCAAGATTAAAATAAAAAAGAAAACGTGTTTGTAATTCTTTCGTCGTGTTTGTAAATCATAAAAAAATTAACAAAAATTAGTAGATAATAGTAATTCAATTAAGATTGATTTTAACTGAAATTGTTAATGAATCAACAACGATCAAATAATTTTTGGTGTATTATTATAATAACACATTAATTTATTGTATTTAGTTGTTAATATTATATTTAGAAAAATTGATGTATTTCTAAGTAGTTCCCAATTAACATATAAATTCCTATATTGGCAAATATTTTGAAACATTGCATTATATTTAATTTTTGTTTGTGTTTTTTGTTCCATTTACGTTTTTTTCGAGTTCTAGAAATATATCATATCTTAAAATGTTAGTAAAATCGATAAGCTACATGACACCAATACGTATTCTTAAAAATAAGAACCCCATGTCAAAATAATTTTTTAATATTATAATTTTTAAACTAAAAGAAAGCCGATCTAATAAATAGTCAGTAAATCTAATAAATAGCCTAATGTACATTGGCTGGACGTGACATAAGCTTATAACAATCATCGGCTAGACATGGTAAAACCAAGCAGTAATTTTAATTTCTGCCTTTTAAAAAAGTAAAAGACAATATATTTTCTTCCATTATTCAAGAGGAAATAATGACACTGTATTTGCCTAATCTTAACTTGATATGTTTAGTGCCAATAGAAATGCTCGATAATGTAGAAGTGAATGGTATTAATTGGCTATAATTAAAAAAAATTTTACAAATGTACTTATGTTTGTACAATATATTATAATGTATTTTTACTAAGAATGCAGCTAATATATCTAATAATTAATTGTTTCTTGTAACACCCATCCATTTTACTCTACTCATTTTATTATATTAATTTCCACTGAGGTACAAAAACTCGTCAATATAACTGAAAAAGGACATTTAAAAATTATTTGCAATTTCGTCTGCAAGTTACTAAGGACTAATTCAAAAGTCATATATTATGAAAATTTGATTAAAAAAAATATCGACTATTGTAAACATTTATACCTTTCTTTAAAAATTAAAAAAATTATTTATCTAAGTCGATTTATTCTAAATTCATTCTTGAATAAAATGGCCAAAAATGATGATTGAGTTGATTTTAAATGAAATAATTATAGAATTAATTTAAAGTATTTAAATCGATACACGTGTTAATATGAGGTTTTCAAATAATCAATATATCTATGGAATGTATGCCGAAAAATATTTAATAAAGAAAGGAAGACAAAAAATTAAAATTTACGCTAAAAAAGAGTAACATATATTTGTTTAAATATGTGATAACAAAGATTTCAAGTAAAAAACTATGTAGAAAACGTGATAGCAAACAGAAAGTGTGGGTAATTTGTAATGATAAGTTTAAACTAATTGAGAAGTTGTCACAAAGTATAATAATGGCAACATTAAATATGCGTTGGAAAACAGTTAATTTAAAATATAAATAAGTACGCCACCTCCTCACCATGGTTTCATCCTTTGATACCTTCTGCCAGCGAAATTATCATTCCCTTCTTGATCTTTACATTTTATCTTTCCCTAAAAGTGTATGTTTCTAAAGCCATCTCCTAAAATTTCCAATTTTCGTAGCTTTAACCGTATTGTCTTACTTTGTTTGGTTGAGGATGTCCAGTTCATTCATCAGCAAATTTTTTTGTATAAATTAAGCAAACAAAAAATATGTTTCGATGGTATTTGTACAAGTGATCTCATAAATAGTTTTAATTTTCTCCTGGGCATTTAAAGTTTTTCATTAATTCTCCAATTTAGGTAAATGCCGTAGTTCCAATGTTCAATTTAAAATTAAAAAAAAAATAATTTTCGATGTGTTCAGATGATTTCTCAGTACTAGTTTAGCAGCAACAACGGTGGCGTACACAAATCCGGCTCATTAATCAAGAGTTCCATTTCTACTTTAAAGTAACTTTTCTTTATTTATCATAAGTCGTCACTATTATGGACTTCCTAGCAAAATAAATATTTGATAGAAACTAATATAACTAAATAAGAAGGTGAGACATAAACATTGGAGTGAATATACCAAAAATTGTTTCATCTAGGATCGTTATTATTTTCCTGAAATACTTATTTGATCGTCACTAAAATTCCCATGAATATATTTTTAACTTTTAGTATACTGTATTGAGTAAAGCTTAAAATTGCTATATCAAGCAGTTTCTGTGAAGAACTGCTGTGACAGGCGGACAAATATACACGTGCTTGAATTTTAAGGTTTTCCTTTTGAGGTACAAACCATAAAAAATTATTAAGTGCAGATTAATTAAGAATACATGCACACGTCTTGATATGCTATTTTACTCTTCGTTCGCAAATTTACTTATTTTGTTACTTTAAATTCCTGGCCAATATTTCTAATGTTTTGTTTACAATCGATAGTTACTAAGATCATGTTCAGGTATACGTTTTTAAGTAATGGATAATAATAATAGTTTTTTTTTAAATTTACTGGAAATTATCCTCTTAGTTTTTTAAAAAATAGGATAAACAAATAATAGTTTACCAAAATTTAGCTCTTTATTATAATAAAATTTTAATGAATATATTTGGCGTTAATTTTGTAGAAATTCATTCTTCACAACTAAATGAAATTACGTGAGATATTATTATTTCTACTTTATTTAAATTCTCTACCACAACCTAGCTTTCGTTCTATTGCAACATTTTCACGTGGACAATTAGCAATGATAATAAAGGAATCTTTGCTAATTTCCCACCTTAAGATCTTGTAATACAATGAAACAAAGGTTGTGGTGAAGAATTTAAATCGAGTAGAAATAATACTACATCACGTAGTTTCATTTAATTGTGAGAAAAAGTGATGTTAGTATCGCTGCTTTTATTTAAACTTGAGCCAACCAAAACCTAAATATTTATAATTAGGTTCTTGTACCTCAAAAGGTAAACCACAAACCCTTACGCCATCACACATGTGTCCGTCTGTCTGTCTGCGTCTCACATCCGTTTTCTTCAGAAACCTTTTGAACTAGTAACTTAAAATTTTGTAAATCATGTTAACTTACATATATTTCAATATTAAACATATAAATGTCCCTATATTTAGATTGCAAATTAGATAGGTAAAAATTTATCGTATTACCCATTCATTGCAAGAGCGCTAAGATTTAAAAAGACATTTTTAATATTATTGTAGGTATTCTATGTATCTCCTAGATATTCTCCAAACAATTACAAAACTGTTAAATATAACTTTAGGAGAAGTTTATCTAAAACGGTGAATTAAACTCATAGTTTTAAGAAATTCGCGATATTTATACGGCTGTGACATAGGTAATAGATTTATATGAAAAGGTATTATATGAAAAAATTTAAAAAAAATTAAGCAGCAGGAACAGAGAAAAGCGACAAGCCGATAAAAACAAAGAAGCATATTTAGACCATAAGAAAATATTTTTTTTATATTACAAGCATATAATAACAACGAATAATTAATATGTGCATTCTTACATCATAAGAATTGACGATTGTTCACAGTTAAATGTAACTTAATTAGATCAATTCGATACGTGTTTCACCCGCAGGACTTTAAAATACCCTTCGTGATTTTCTTTGAACTTTAAAATATTAATTTTTTCTTATGGTTCAGAGAGCTTTTCATACATATATATATATATATATATATATATATATATATATATATATATATATATATATATATATATATATATGTATATATATATATATATATATATGTATATATTTCTAAGATAATACAATAATTCTAAGCGTATCATCATGGGTGAAGGCTTATTTATATGGCAGTAAGGAGATTTCCATGGAAAACCTCTGTCTCTTGAGTAGATTCCTAGAGAGAGAAAGCAGACGACATTAATATATAATCACGGAAATGTTATCTCTATATATTGCAATTATTGGCCTTCCTTGTAGAAATGGAGGAGACATAAGGTTTAGTTCTGGTCCTGTCTATGGCATTATTTAAAAATGTAATATACGGCTAGTAATGTAATATTCTACTTATTTAAAAGTGTACATTTCAGTGTTCAGTATATAAACAATAAATAGATTTCTTAACTATTAATTTTTATATTTATAACGAATTCTGTGTATGATACGCAATTGCGATGAATAAAAAAAGACGATTTTTAAACGAAGCTAATAGCATTTTCTCCTTGTAAACTTGTACTTCGCAAAGAAGAAAACAAATATTAATATAAGTAAATGAACGTGTACGACTACATATTTATGAAAATTTACATTTAAATATTTAAATTGATATTCTACATCAATCGTGGATAAGTTTATTTACAAGTTCGTTTAGTGGAATTATTATAAAAAATGTTATTGTTCTCTGAAACTTAACATAACATTGAGAAATATAACATAAAACTAAAATATTTACAGATTTATTTTACGCACCATTTGGCTGTACGATTTTTTTTAATTAAATTTCTCTATTATAACCAGAAATCGTAATCACTTCATCATGTCGGTACGTTCATCGATTTGCCCTTCTATTTGTCCGTCCGGTTGTCACAGCATCACAGTTTTCGCAATTTTATATCTATTTGCAATATATGCTATAAATACTGATCTCTGTAAATATATCTTATTGTTATATTTATAACAAGAAATGTTTCTACTGTAAATTCTCGAAAACGAATCGCCTGAAAACACCACGTAGTTTTTCATTGGGAAAATAGGGTTATTATTTATTGACTTAAGTAAAAAATATACTACTGTTTCCAAAATTAGTCAAAGGATATTAGTGTAACTTCCTGATAATCTGAAAAATGCGTACAGAAAACTAGAAGGTGAGATAGTTTGAAATACAATTCTATTTTTAAAAAGTTGATAGTCTAGAATCCGGTTGTAGTTTTTACCGCTTTATGAATTTTGAGGTGTGGCATTGTATTAAGAAAACTTATGGTCTTTCTGTGTAATTTGTTTCCATATTTGTCGTGTATTTTTAAATTATCTTTAATTTTTCATTAATTAGACCTACATCAAAAACTCAATTAAGACACCCAGTGTTAAAGAATTTTATTTTGTACCTTCAGCTTCAATAAACAAATTCTAACCAAGTTTTCATGGGACCTCGTCGGGGGAACTCACGGTTAATAAATGCCGGAGATATGAGTTAATATATAAAAGTACGGTCGGATATGGGGCCTCCTCTTTTTAAAAAGTCGATTAAAAATATATTGTGACTCGCTATTCAAAAAATCCGGAATATCATCTGACGATATCTCACAATGTCTTTTATTGTTCTCTTATAAACACGTAATCTTATACGTACATACAAGTATCAATATATTTTAGCAGCAAATAAACGTTTTCCTTATTTTTAAAGGTACACATCCCACATTTCATATTTCTTGTTTGTCTATCTAAGTCAATGTTTTAAACAAAAAGTGAATCATCCAGGAGAAATACGTGTAGTTTGAAATTCTTACAATTGCTTTCGAAGAAAATGATGATAAATAATTTTTCCGCCAGTAGGAAGTATTTTCGCAAATATTAGCTTTTCATATTAATATATGTTCAGAAGCAACCACAATAGTAGTCATCCCGTTAGATCGACCATCACTAATCTAATTCAACGTGCGCATGTTTAATAAAAGAGGAAAATCGTGAGCCTAAAATAGAAGTATCCGGAAGTCAAATATCCAACTTATCATCTAATATAAATATTGGAATATTACTTCCTTTACCTCCAATATTTATAATTTAAGAAAACGAAAATTGTTACTAGAACATACTTTTCCAGCAGCACATGATCATAAATATTAAACCAAACGAGTTCACGTAAACAACGTATTCAAAATATGGCTTACTGCTTATATAGTATGGAGTAAATTTGTTTATTGACTAAATGCTAGGTAAATAGTATGAAAATGTTCTTTTATCCACTAAAATAAAATAAAAAGAAAAAGGCATAATGATCACAAAATTCTTTGTTTATATAATATAAATTCTCGTAGAGTAGATGGTATAATAGAAGCCAAAAGTGTTTGGTTAAATAATGTGTGAATTATCACATAAACCTTCGTTTAAATTGGCCCTTCAGATCAGAAATAATTTCTGGGAACTAAAATAATGATTGTTGAATAAATAAGTACAAACAAATGCTAGAATGATATTTGATTGGTTTTGAACTTTCTCGCGAACTTGAAGATTTCAAATTTTTTCATACCCTCTCCATTATATTGCACTAGATGTAGTAATATATTAAGCGCTATCACACTCTTATATGAATGGGCTTTATATTATGTATATATATATATATATATATATATATATATATATATATATATATATATGTATGTATGTATGTATATACAAGACTCCATTTGATTCTGTATCTACTACCTATCCTAGTAGTGTCCGTTGGGGTCCTTCGCAGGTCCTTAAAAAAAGATCTTTATTATATTTGTGGGGCAGGAGACAGATTATTACAGATTCCTGTAGTAGCTCTGAAACAATTGAGGTGGTGGTTTGAGGATAGTGTGCTAAAACCGAATTGTTTCTACTCTTAGTAACTTAAGTTGTTTTATTGTATACAACATTTTCTATCTTCGTTTTGTAAATATTAAATTCTTCAATAGGAAAATATCAAAATCTAAAGATTTAGAACTGATTTAAGTTTAGCTTTAACAAGCTTTGGCTTACATTTAGCCTTATTGGGTATTAAATCTAAATAAAAGACTTAAATAGAATCAATATAGATTCTTTATAATTAAACTTCTTACATAAGATAATATTGTGCATGTGGGCAATAAATTGACGTAGCAAAACTACTTAGAAATTTTAGAGTAAACGACTTTTAACGAAATTAAGTGCTGAATCAACAATCGTATAAATCGTGATTGTTATTAATTTTCAATTAATTCTATTTATTGTTACAACATAAATTGTACGGGTATCTAGAATTGATAGTTTGGCTAAAGCAACTTAAAAACCACTCAGTAAAGGAAATAAAAATAATATATTTACGAAAACCACTATTGAGATAGGGGTGATAGTTATATTAAAAAAATACTTTAATATGAGTGAATGAATAATCCAAAGGGTATACTTTAGGAAGTATTAGTACATTATAATATTATGTAATCATTTTATTTTGGAAAGTTATTGAGATAGAATGTATAGAAATAAATAAGAATTACATTCCAAAGCACATGAAAAAAATTGAATTTTTCTTTCATTTTAAGGTATCTGCATTAAAAAAATAGAAAAACATTATTTTTAGCTTAAGAGAAAATATCTCTCCACAATAAATAATTTATCTTGAATGAATGAACGCTTAAACAAATACATTTTTTCCCTGACCGAGTTAAGAATTGTAAAAATTTTTATTTCGCTTAATAAAAATGCAATTATATTTAATTTCATATAAAATTACATCTGTATGCCAACTGATTGGCCAAGCGCCCAGTTAAATAAGTTTGTATTGAAACAAATAAGTAAAAAAATTGATAAAATAATATAATGCACTGGTTTTTTTGTCGATAATCGTCTCAAACTTCAGAAGTGTCCTCTCCAATTCCAATAATTACGATAATGGTCTCATACTTCAGAACTGTCCTCTTCAATTCCAATAATAACGATAATGGTCTCACACTTCAGAACTGTCCTCTTCAATTCCAATAATTACGGTAATGTTCTCACACTACAGAACTGTCCTCTTCAATTCCAATAATTACGATAATGGTCTCACACTTCAGAACTGTCCTCTTCAATTCCAATAATTACGGTAATGTTCTCACACTACAGAACTGTCCTCTTCAATTCCAATAATTACGATAATGGTCTCACACTTCAGAACTGTCCTCTTCAATTCCAATAATTACGATAATGGTCTCACACTTCAGAACTGTCTTCTTCAATTCCAATAATTACGATAATGGTCTCACACTTCAGAACTGTCCTCTTCAATTCCAATAATTACGATAATGGTCTCACACTTCAGAACTGTCCTCTTCAATTCCAATAATTACGATAATGGTCTCACACCTCAGAACTGTCCTCTTCAATTCCAATAATTACGATAACTGTCTCAAATTTCAGAACGGTCCTCTTCAATTCCAATAATTACGACAAACGTTTAAAAAACTAAAAAATACCCGAAGTGAAAGTAATATTGAGAACAGAATTTAAAAACATTTAAATGGATTTTGAAAATATAAAATATATACATATATTTATATATATATATATATATATATATATATATATATATATATATATACATATATTTATTTAAATGGAACAAGAATTGATTTATGTTAATCTGAATAAAGACTTTGTTAGAAAAAACATCGAACAGCAATATATTATAACGTTGTCTTATCGTTACTTTGACTTTTCCATTTTTGGAGGTGTTTTCAAAAATAAGTCCGGATCTACTGTCATAAATGGAAAAGAAATGATGAAAGATCTACATAATTATTTTTGCTCCGTAAACTGGGTTAACAGATACACTGCATTATTTTTCCCAGAGGAGGAGATAGAACTCTGATAAACAAAATTTAAAACATAACAAAATTTCCGGTTCGGACGTAGTACCTAATACTATATCAATGGTAAATTCATAAGTATCAACTAACTTATTCATGAAATTTACACATAATCCACAACACAATTAAATGAAACTACGTGATGTCGTATTATTTCAAAATCAAAGATCTTTGCTAATAGCCCACCTGAATATGTTGTAATACAACGAAACCTAGGTCATGGTAAAGAACTTAAAGAAAGTAGAAATAATACTACATCACATAGTTTCCTTTAATTGTGAATAATGAATTTCTACAAAATTAACGCCAAATATATTCAATATAATCCCAAAGCAAAAAAAAATTTTCGAAATATGGTATGAGCTCTGTAATAGATCTATTTTACAAAAAACTGATGCAAGCCTAATCACAAATTATAGATTAATTTGTCTCATGTCACGTACTTATAAAATGTTCGCATCGACACTTCTAAGACTTATAACAAGAAAAATAGATTAAAACAAATCGCTTGAACAGGTTAGTTTGATGAAAAACTTTTCAACAGTTGATAATATACACACTCTAAAATTAATGCTAGAAAAATAAATAGAATATGATATCATTTTACATATTGGTTAAATAAACAGCTCAAAGGCATTCGACTTAATATCCCACGAATCAATAGTGTAGAACTTTGTAGAACTTATCAAAGTGTTTCAGCAATATATACAACGAAAATAAAGCTAGAATCACCACATCCGGATTTCTAGAAAGAGCGCACCATCTCAATAATTTTTACAAAATAGAATATGATAAAATGGATATGTAAGTTTTCCTATTTATCCAAAGTAATCATAGTTGTGAATTTTTCAATAACTTCTAACAACTAGAAGTGAATTTTAGACTTACATAACGTCAATTTGAAGAATTTATTTTATGTTCATTCCAATGTAAGTGTTTGAGTGGAACGGATAACATATGTTACCAATATTGAGACTTATTGTGATTTATCATTTATAGGCATAATTATGTATTATATATTTTATCGGTACTCTCCTCATAATAAGGCATTTATTAAAATCTTCAGAGATTTTAATCGTACCGAAAATTTTCATCTGGGGCAACCTATCTCATAAGTTCGAATTGAAATAACTGGCTGAGTTACTCTCATGGACATTTGATTGATTATAACTTAAATTAATATTTAAATTATTTCATCCTACTTTAAATTATTTCCAGAGAAATTGGTAACCCTTGAATTATTTGGTTTCTCCCGTTGGAATTCCATAAATATTCGGATATTATTTATTGTACTTGAAGAAAAATATTTCCAAAATATGAAGAATAATGTTATCATTTTACTAGTTTTCAAATAGTTGCGTTGCACAAAAGTACTTTAATTAGACTAAGACCTAATCCTTCGTGAGCAGCCGAAAGGATTTCACAAGGTTTGGATTCTAATGGGAAAAAAGGAATGATATAAAATATCATTCCTTTTTTCCTAAAACTTTTGACATAAAATATCATTACTTTTTTATGCAAAATTTAAAAAAAAAACTTTTTACCGACAGTGATATTAAATCCACATTTTTGTGTCTTCCGTTCTTTTCAAGTTTCGCAGTTTTTTCCGATGATGATTGACACTCTCAAGTCTGCGAGTTTTAAGAATTAATATATTACGGCAAGTATATATATATATATATATATATATATATATATATATATATATATATATACAGATAAAGGAATCGACTATTCCGACACAGGCTATATTCATATAATAAATTTAAAACTTGCATTATGATTTAATGGGCTAGTAATTCTAATTTGTTCACAGGCATCATAAATACCAAATTGCTGTTATTCCAGTATATATTTCTTTCCATACCAAACATACCTTCATGCATATGTAATGCGTTACTAAGATGTAGAGTCATGTGATATTAATTTGAACACAAAGAACACACTGAGTAAAAAAATATATAAGTATCTAAGGGAATCGACTACCCTGCATTATGTTCAACGTATCCGGTGCCATTAATAATAAATACACAGGTATTCCCTGACGATGTTGCAAGACAGCTTGACACGTTATGCTTTCAGAGAAAGTTTATTTATTGTGCTTAAAGCTCTAATGGAGTTCGTTCAAGTTGAAATTTTCGTACACACTGAAGAAATGTACCAACGTAGATTTGTACGTATGTATAGGTATCGACAGTCTTAATAGATGATGGAATCTTTGATTCCACAACTAATTCCAAGTTGACAAATTATCCGATACAGTATAGAATTATTTGCCAGCTTCTAATAGGAAGCACTTTTAATTAAAATACTTGGATTAAATTCTCCTAACGTAAGTTTTCGCAATCGCTGCACTTTTTTATAAAAGTAATTGTTCATGATAGTGATTATCAACCTCATTTTCTTTAAATCAGTTTTAAGTAGAGGCAGAGACATTAGCTGTCAACTAAGGAATACATAAATATATTTTACTAATTCGGAATAAGGCAATAAGTAATTACCCAGAGTTTAATAAAATAGTAGGTTTAAAATTCATCGTTTTTTACTTTTGATCTTATTTACTGTCAATGGGTGAATTTCATATCTTTTATAATTTATTTATATAGAAAAACTATACAATATCGGTAAAGCTACACTCGAAACAATCATAGCTTTAACTATCATAACGTAGCATAAGTAGCCTAAAACAGCATTGCTTCAGCACGCGTTTGGAGAGTATCTTTAGCGGACTGAGTTATATTAATTTTTCGTATATATATATATATATATATATATATATAGTAGAAATTTCAAATGCTTTCTGATATTGCTCTGAAAAGCCGTAATAAATACTTTACCAATGACCACGAAAGAGCTCGTTAAATTACACCTATATTGATTACGTCACTTTAGTACGACCAAATGTAAATAAATACCAAAAAAAAGTTTAATAATACGGCAAATACTGATATAAATATCGCTAAGATGATATTCGTATCTTATGTTAAGATTGAGAATCGTAATTCATCGTTTATTGAAACCAAATGTTGGCAGATTGAGTTTATGATGCCGTGTTCCTCCATCGATATCTTAAAATTGATGGGTATTAATTTAATTTCAAATAATCTCATCACTTATTTTTAAAAATAAAATATTGCATAAGAACTTCATTTATCATACAATATTTGCTAGAATCGTAGGACATGGGCATATTTACCTAAAACCAATATTTTTCCATAATTTTAGATTGCCTGGTATTGGGGATGGGGGAGGGAGTATATTTTTTGCATATTCCGCATCATTATACTGAAGACATGTAACCAAAAACTATGGCATCAGCAAAACCAATCCTTTCAAATGGGATATCCCATACTATACATGGTAATTAACAATTTTTATCTGAGTTCTTACTATGCTCCTTCTAACACAAAAAGTTGATTCGCATACATACACACAAAAGACTTGATTCTCATACTAAAAACGAACGAAACGCAATTTAAGTTTCAAAAAAATTGCATAATTATCACAATGTTGAATTTGTATAGAACTGATAATATTTCTTTACTAACACGATTTTATTAGCTTTACCTTCGTGTATGTAAATTAAAAACTTTGCAAACTTATGCAATTCTGATGATAATACAGTAATATCGTACAATCGAGTTTATATGATGGTGGAGGAATGAGATGGTCCTTAGTCTCCCAGTTATTATATGAAGAGAGAAAGTCTCAAGTGGCAGGTTGAAAACTTAAATGAAATGCTTGAAATTTATATATGTGTATATATATATATATATATATATATATATATATATATATATATATATATATATATATATATATACATATACATATATATATATATATATGTATATACATATATATATACATACATACACATATATATATATATATATATATATTACACAGCGAGTTTCTGATAATTGTAGTATGTGAACAGAACAAGGAAGAAAATTTAATCATTCTTGTGCAGCTAGCATTATCACATAAAATTATTTAGCAATACTCTCGTATTTGAACTGAACAATATTTAAAAGTAATGGCAAAGTGATCATGTTAGTAAGGGTAGAGAATGCCAAATTTAAAATCATTGCCATACTTAAGCAGAGACATATACAGTAATTAGACATAAGCATCGAATGTGTCACATACATTTTCCATGCCCAATTTGTCTTTTGACAATGTAGCAACAAAATATTCATTTCCTGTTTAGGGATATGTCATTAATAACATATTCATCTGCATTTAATACAATCCTTAGTAATAATTGGCAGGCTTACATTGCTTTATTGAAAATCATCATGGGACTTATCCTCTGTGATAATCAACCAACACTATTATATTTAAATTCAATATCGTAAATACAAAGTATTCGGGTAGATAAATATTAAAATCGGTGTTCTAGTTACTCAGTATGTTTTATTGGATTGGCAGTATTTGGTTTTACTAAATTTATTCTTTAGTTTTCCCTAGACTATTATTTCTCTTTAGCCATTTCCACTAGAATTGTGGAGAAAATTTCGTACGGAAACTGTAAAAGCTGTTTGCGCAATTTGAAACTAACATTGCGCTCTAAATATGCTTTCTCAGCGTCATTTACTACCTAACGTGGCTCTTCAAAGTTATATTACACAAAAAAGTACCGATAAGTAAATAGATAAAATAATATATATTAGGTAAACGTAAAGAAACTAAACAGTTATTCCGAGTCGATATTGTTGTTTCTTTAAGTTCTTTACCACAACCTAAGACAGAAACGTTTGTTTTTTAAAACATTAATATATTGCCCCCTAAAATGATTTAAAAACTTTAATCAAACATAATTTTAAATGCATTTTTTAAATTTTTGTTTCACAAATTTTATATTTATCGGTCGTGAGTTGTCTCCACTTTTATATTTGTGTAATGGTAAAATTATGATATATAATATTTACCAAGACAGATCAATTTATGAGTTTAAATATTCAAGCTGCTTGTAAATATTTATTTTGCAACTATATGCTCGTATAATTTCGGAACAAAAAATAACCACATTATGTATTGATCATCGTACTGTTTAAGATAGATTTACTTAAATAAATAACATTGAACAATAACATCTATATACTGATATGCAAAATTTGTTTCGTTTCACACATTTTCATCCATTGTCGTAACACATAACCATATTTAATGCGAACTCTCATTGAAACATATTATTCTGTAATGAGTATCCCAACAAGGTAAAGTTTCTTAAGTAAAAAGTAATTGTGTTAAAGATATCGCGGAATTTGAGAGTGAATATTTGTTTAAAAATATTAGAACAAAAGTATTCTTTCAACCGTTCCTTTCTCGAATATTTTTACTTCCGTGGATTCCATTAATAGCAATATTTTTATGAAACCACTTTTCATTTGTCGAAAGTGGTAATAATTTAGTTACCAGTATAATGTTATTAAAACATAGAGAAAGTATAACTACTAAAGTTTTGGTTGAATTCCTAGATTGTATGATAAAGTGGACATCCTAACATAAGAAAACATATTAGTGGTCAACGATGATTTTTCATAAATGTCCATATTTTTTAAATAGGATATATCATTTAGACTCAATAAACAACAGAAAAGGTTTGAAGAGTTTTAATTATACCAAGTTCGCCTTTAATTTATTTTATTATAATTGTTTTTAAATAGTTTAATTTCATATAATCGTTTTCAATGTAAAAGTATTAGTTGTCAAAATTTTTACCTCAACTGTGCGGTCTTCGGTATATTAAATTATTTGAATACTCCTATCACTTTGTTTAGTTTTTATTCTTCTGTATTTTTTAATATCGTATATTTATCGTATATCATTATATTTTTGTGTGTATGTTCCGTCATTTGTCCGGCTTTTCTCAACCAATTTGAAATGTACTTTTTTTTAAATAGAAAAATATATTCCAAATATAGTCATTCTAAATTAATTAGAATATGAATAATGATATTAAATATACACTATAAAATTCATCATTGAAGAGCACAAGTACCGTGATCGAGTTAGGATGATGAGGTCTAATGATATTTTGATAACATACGACTAAGTGTAACATAAATTTGATGTTTAGCAAAATGATAGAGCCGGAAGTTGTTGACGGGAATCCTTCAGTGATTAGGAATAAACTCATTGGGTTTAGACTAGTTTGACTTATTTTGACACATTAAGAATTTGATAAGGTAAATAGGTAACAAATTATTTACTGAAACATGCAATATAAGTTCGACATTTGATCGAAAAATTCTGTTGTTGGTGTACTACCTGCCTAAACCGTGAGACTTAAAGACTTTATCTTCGGGTTCCAAGTCTTCAATCCTGACGTTGCAAAGGTACTGACTGCTTTTTTAAATCATTATTTTTGGGCTCAAGGATAGATTCTATCATTGAATTTTAGATTCCAATTCTTCAGCCTGATGTTGCAGCGGTACGGCTTGTTTTATACGTTAAGATATATCTTTGATATTAACAATAATTTTGGATGATTCTTTTTTACTTGCATAATGTCCTAGTGTAGAATCGTGAAAATTGGTTAGGATTCACCAGGGAAATTGAAAATGCAATACAAAAATCCTCTACAATTAATATCAGAGGTGACAAGATTTTGTTTGGAAGATACAGGTTTAATGATGAACTAATAATAAATTAGAGAATATAAATTTAGAATTTTCTCTAAAGTTTAGACACGACTAACTACAGATATGTCTACCTTTTATCAAAGTCAAGAAAGGGTACAATGATGTAGTCGAGAGGTAAACTTTTAGTAGAAAATAAAAAAAGTAAATAGATAGATAAGTACTTACAAGTATATAAAAAAAACATGAAGCAATTAATTTGGTGGGTAGAAAATCAGTAAGGTATAATCAAATGCATAAATTAGTTAAAAATTAGCAAATAAGTAGGTAGACAAGTAAGTATATGCAAATAGATTTAGAATTATATATATATATATATATATATATATATATATATATACACATATGTATATATATACACATATGTATATTTGCATATATTGGCCATACAGTATATAATGGGATTGAAACACTATCCATGGCGAAGGCAATACAGGAAATATAACTTTCGTGCCTATGTAGGCATATAGGTGTGTGTCTACATGCATGTATGTATATTAATACATATGAATATACATAATTACATATACATAATTACATACATAATTACATACATATGAATATACACATTCGTTAAACGCTGCAAATGTTTACTCCAATTTCAATAAAACAATATTGTTCATAGGAACGTTTTCTCACAATTTGTGGAGTGAAATAGTTTTTAGTTTAAAAATGAATTCACAATTTTAGTGCCTATGTCCTTAATAAATATATTTTATTTCCTTTATATAGTAATTTATGTAGGAGACAACTTGTAACTCATTAAAAATAATTTTAATGAGATTTATTTATAGTTACTGTATGATTTTTTTACTGAAATATCTTTCCTTTTTGTAATATTTTACGTTTACCTATCCGTATGTAAAAATCAAAATGACTGGCACCTTAGGCTACCCATTAGCTTAAGAAATTTTCCAACAATTTCATATTGTTCTCAGGTATGGCAGAGTATGCATCCAAAAATTTAATGCACTTTTTCGAATACTGTCCAGCTCAACTGAAATTTCTATCAGATTTTTTCACTTAATTAGAACGCAAGAACACATTTACATCATTAAATTTACTTATCAGCTTGAAAAATTAAATAAATTTTGAAAATGTTCATTCATTGGTCCATATTTAATAACTTTTGTATTCCAGAATAGCATGCTACAGATATTAATAAACTTACGCTACTTTATATTTGCCTTTTTTCACATTATTTGGTGTTACGATAAACTTGACGGTGCCAATTTTTAATAACATAAACTACGTTACGTTAGTCAACTCTTTTAAATTTTCAGTATTGTCTAAATTCTTATGTCTCAAAATGAAATTTATTTTAAATATACAAAAGTGTCGATATTTACATACACTGCATTTTATAACAAAACAGTTTAGAAAATTGCACGTTATTTTTTTATAACATCTCTTAGATTAGACGCCAATTTGTCTTATATATTATTTTATTATGTAAAATTTAAAAGACCATTACGTTTAATTTATTATAATACGATTTATTATTTACGTTCTTTGCACTAACATTTTACTGTTGATATACATTTTTGAAGATGGTTTTGATGTGACAGAATTACTACAGAAACTTTGCAGAGGCTTACCGACTTCAAAATTGTGTTAGTATTAGAAGCGTCCAACTTGTCTAAGTAAACCCTAAGTAAACTGTCACTGAGATTTATTAATTTATTAAGCCTTATCACAGAGTTAGGCTCACCAAACTGCCTAGAATTGTTGTTTAATAAATATAATGGTCCTTGAAAATTATCAGCATGCAAAATGTCTATTTAGATCGGGATTACAAACTTAATTAAACTTTGATAAAAAATTTCTTGAAACTTAATAAATATTAGAAAAGTTAAGTTCATATCTCAATTCGCATTGTTTAAATGAGCATGCCCCGCATTATTTTATTGCTCACTAAATAAACAGGGGTAACAAAAAAAAAGCAAAGAGCAAAAACAAAGGCTAGTATAACAATATAATACGAATATCGAGAATAGTGGCCGAGCACGAAAAAACGAAATTTTCGTTTATAATAATTTGTAAAATTCTTTATGAATATAAAATATAATCAGTTGTTAAAATTAATAACATAATTCATAAAAATGTGTAACATTTTTAAAGCGATTTTGTGACTTTTTAACCCAAACATACCAATTTATTCTCCGCATTTGTAACCTCCAGCAAGTGACTTAAGGAAATTGTTAAGATATACAAAGAGGTAGTGTGGCAAAGTTCGGTCTAGTCAAATTAGATGTTATGGTAAGAAATATGTATTTACGACCCATTATGTACAAATTCGATTAACCTGGCGGATATACTGACACGTTAGCAATCTCTTCCGACCAAATGGAACATCAATCCAGCCTTGTTCGACGAGCGGCCAGGAATCAAATTCGGATTCTGTTGGTGCGCTACCTCTTGGAAGGCCGTATGCCTTTTAATAAACCCAATATAGTTCTAATTTGAAATAAGTTCACGGTAACTAACCAAACCCAAGTTAGACATTGACAAAGTTGCATACATCTGACAAGTCTTCTTAATTAAATGTTTCTTCTTTAGAGTCCAATATAGACGAGCTTTTCTGTTTTTCTAGGAAAGCCATTTTTCTTACCTTGTACCTTTTTAAATTGAGCCGATAGTCGTCTTCTCGTCAAACGAGAGTTGATGCGCCTTCAGGTTTTCTTATACAACCAAGCACCTAGCTCAGAATATGGTTTATTACGGTTTTTAAACAAGTCCCGAATACATGTTCGGTCTACCTCTTATTTGATCCATTTTCCATTTGTTCTGGTGAAATTTCTGCGGAACATTTTATTGTGTTTTATATGACATACTTTTAAAATTTCACAAGTTTAATAGAAAAACACTTGAGGCTTTCTCTATTATTGGTTTATTGGACAACAGGATTTTCATAAATAGATTTCCACTAAGTTTGACATTGTTTAGTACAAAATATTATCCAAATCAAATTATGTCCAAATAATTATCGTACAGGGAATTTTGTTCACGCTATGACTGGTGGCAGTAGATCGAGCGTAATTAAAAAAATTAAAATCCCTTATTTTGTGGACATAATATTTTGAAACAAACACTCGTGGTGTTTCTATAAGCCAAACCACATTTTTAAAGCATCAATTAAGTAATTACTAACAATAGGAGGCATCTTTGAATATTGTGCTAGTTAAAGGCATATATTACAATTTACTAACTCTTAACGTTTTCAATCAATATGAAAAATGATGGTTAAAATATTAATTTGTTCAAAGCCCGTAGGGTGGAATTCTTGACATTTCATGCGTTACAAGATTCAACTTCATTTTGCGCACAGTTTTGTGTCCTGTGCTATGGTTGATGTGATTTTCACTTAAAGCTAAAGTAATAAAAAATAATTAAATGAAATAACAAAAATTTACATTCTCATAGCTGAGAAAAATCAGTTATCTAGTCCAACTGTAAAATATATGTAATTATTTTTGGAATAATTACATAGTTAGTCTTGGTACAAGTTTAATGAAAATATAATTTTAAATAATTTAGAGTTTTCTAACCTCTGTTAGGTGAAATGGACTTTACTTGTCGCGTTACTTTCCTTCAAACAATAACCTATTTCACTAGTTTAATTTAACTGAAAACTCCAGCGTCGCGGCACAAAAATGAGATAAAATTTTGGTCCATGTCTTAAATGTATTATTCAGGTAATCTTCTAACGTCCTTTGTACCAAAAACATCGTGCGATTTTATTAGGATTGAAAATCAGCAAAGATTAACAGAGTTATATTGTAATTAAAATAGTAAAAGTGTTAGAGAAGATAAACCTTTCTTTATTATTAGTGAATTACACTTTACCAAATTAATCTTTCACTAATATATAGTTTCGAAATAGCCTTAATGCGAATATTTGGCATTATAGATACGCGCTTTTGCGTTATATATAATGACCCCTGGCACAGTGGCTAAGACGATAAGTGCTAACTCTAAAAGGCTAAGTGTTCAATTCCCGTCAGAGTCTTTAAAAAGTAATAAATTATTTATCTATTTGTGTTGATGTATTGCACGTTGTGTTTGAATGAGGCGTTGAGTCAAACCAGAGCAGTATTATTTGTAGTATTGTTTATCCTCACATGTGCTCACGAAGACATTACATTGAAAACATAACAGGAATTGTATATTAATTAACCTGATTGGTGACTGGGAGACAGGTAAAAACAACTTATATATATATATACATATATATATATATATATATATATATATATGTATATATATATATATATATATGTATATATATATATATATATATATGTATATATATATATATATATATATATATATATATATATATATATGTACATATTGATAAACTTCATCCAAAGCAACCTCCTACAATTTATTTGGAAAAATTAATAGCTTTATTGAAACAGATCTCAGATTAAGATCGCATTGTTTGGCAGAGCTTCTTCCATGCTCGTATATTGCAATGGAAATCCAACTTCATGCTTTGATAATGAAGTGGAAATATTTCGTTTGGTTACCACAGAGAAGAGCTAATATCTAACTGCTTCGAGCTACTAAGATCCCATAGTACGAATGAGTGCCTAAAGTATATGGTTACAGGAATTGAAAAGTAAGTGGCTTATGTTAATTTTTGAGTTAAACTATTGTATTTTTACCCAGTTTCTTTCTGACTAATTCTTTCAAAGGTTCGGTTGCAGTAGGTAAGTTATGAATCCATTTGTTTATGTAATTAAATAGACATGTCCAGGGATGTTACATTCACGAAGTCCATATTGTATTTTGAAAAAGTCTAAAATCTGAGTCATAAAAACGAATTCGTCTTCATTAAGTGGGACGTTAGGTTTTTTTATCGTTAGGAACCCCTTCTTAAATCTATTATTCTGTTCTATTGCGATGTAACTGGTGACGATGTGACATTCTTTCAATTTTTCTGAAAAACGCCGGTGCACTCGTGTTTCTAAATATCAGTCATCTGTAACAATACAAACCCTTTGGCGTTATGAAAGTCGTTTTGTGTCTAAAGTTTGCGTGAATTTCAATAAACGCAACTCAAGATCCTTCAGAGATTACGGTGGCTATGATAGATCGTTACATAGCCGAAAATAAAAAAAGACATTCCTTACAATTTTGTTATTGCCATCTGTCCGTTTGTCCGCCTGTACGTCACAGCATTATAACACTTTAACTTTTGTGCCGATGCTGATGAAATTTCATAGAAAGTTATGGCTTTGAATTACGTGAAGACATCAAAATTAAAAGGAAACTGTTATATTTTATATACATCGCTAGGCATCGAACTTGCGGATGATAGGATTTTAAGGATGCATTTAAAATTCAAACAAAAATTTGTACTGATATTTTTATATAGTCTCTTTTTTGTGAGATATGAAATGTGTAACCGTGTTCCGCATCACATTGTTAACCAATTATGTCAAAAATCAGAAAAAACTAAATACCGTCAAGTATGTACTTCAATCCAAAATTATTTCAATTATCTTTGTAACAATTACAATGTGTGTCAACTTTGCAAATTAGTTTCATTTTGTCACCACCTCATAGACGTAAGAACATGATGATAGAATACGAAAGAAAAGAAAGATGGAAGATGATTTGTAACACTGGTATCATCTACAATGTGCCTATTCTACAAGTTCTATGAGTTGGTGTTTGTGAGAAAACATGAAACGATGATTATATTATTACTTGATGGTGACGTTAGATAATGATGACTTTTTGTTTAAAATACTTTTCTATTTCATTGCCTACTGACAGAAACCATGTAACTTTCTCAATTGATTTACTTACATTATCATTTTAATGTCATTTAAACAATTAATAAATAATTTATGATTACTTGTATATAATTAACTATTATGTGTTTAATACTTAAGTGCTCAAGCGTGAAACTTACTCTAGTTGCACTCGCCATCATCTTGTTGCTTTAATAATATTTGTAGATCTAACTTCAAAAAAAATAACTGCAGGAACAGATGAAAATACGGAGCTGGATATTACTTTTCAAAGTAAGTACATTTTATAAAAATTCTGAGATAATGTAAAATCACAGGGGAATCCGTTAACTTGATAAAATAATTTCTAATGTATTTTTGTCCTGCGTGTAAGATTTCATAGAATTCCTAAAAATATGAAACGAGTAATTGTGACAATAAAATAAAATAAATACCCTTATTATAAATCAAAATTTATGGTGTGTGTGAGAATGGCGATTTAAAAATACAAATCGCAGAAATTCAAATGTATATGTATAATTCAGTAATATAATATATATTTACGAAACTAATGAAAAATTTTAAAATTATTAAAACAGTTTATATTCATTAATATTTTATCACGCACACTCGAACCTTACTGCATGGACGTCAATAAGTGAATTTCAATTCGTCCAGGATTTATTCATTCACAAAAATATTACTCCACCAAATAAACATATGTAGACAAATATTTACCTATCGAACAGAATTAAATTTTTTTCGAACATAACCATGTCTCTTATGCAATATAACCTAAATATAACCTGAGTGAGTGGCCATACTTATATACCTACATAAATGCATCAATAATGAAAATCAGTTCGACACAGGTACAAACTTATGTTCGAAACATAATTTTTTTTCATTTACAGATTACTTATAGACTACCATTTATGCAAAATTAAACAGATACATTTAATAAAGGATTCATACACAGATTTCTTTCTCGTCTTTTCTTCTTTTACTTATAATATTATCCACTATTAGTAAGAAAGCCTCATTATTCATTTAAAAAACCTTAGTAACGCGAATTCATGTAATTTCTCTCGTAACATGTGGTTTTTCTAAATCTCTTTTACTGTTTCATATTCAAATAATTATATCAATCCCGTGCATGTGATTAATTTTAATATTTCAGTGAATTCAAAATACATATACGATAAAGATTAATATAAATGCTTCTCAATGTCGATCTCAGAAAATCATATGTTAAGATTTTAATATAAATATTATTTTTAAAAGAGCTTAACTACAATTTTAAAAATTTTCGAAAACCATTACAACTCAGTTTATTGAAATAATTTCTATTCGGTTTTGCATACATTTTTCTTCAACAATTTATTACAAATTTTGCATACCTAAAACTTCAGAAATATCGAAACTGGTATGATTTAAAGGTAAAAAAATTATTTTCTACGAAGTTTCAATAAATATTTATTTACTACTCACATCGCCAAATTAGGCAATACACTCCATTAATAGTATTTTAAAATCGTCTGGAAACATTTCCTAACTTTACCCTCCCCATTTCACGTCTTTCCATATCCGTCTTCCTTAATCCTTCTTTTTTCTTTACTTACCCATCGGTCGTGCTCTAAAGCCTCCTGACATATCCAAATTAGATTATTATTGCGTTGTGTTTTTCCTCAAAACATATTACCATATTTTGTTATCATTTGTTCTGTAATTTTACAAATGCACTATAATTTTGGTTGTCTGGAAAAGATTACCCATTTAGCAGTATACTTGTAGAAGGTAATAAATAAATAACGACAGTGAACACATCGAGCATTCGTTTTTATAATAAGTAAACATTTTTATCTTCCCTCTATATTTTCGTAATATTAAAAGCTGCTTACGAAGTAAAAACGGCAACTTCTAACTGTAATATATAAAAAGGCAAGGTATAGGTATATCGTCAAATTAGGTGAAAATTTCAATTTATTTATGATACCGTAACTCGGTCGCTAGACTGACGGAGGGGAATATATTATCACTTTAAATAGACTGCCGTAACCGTGACGCGGGAAACTACCGCACCGGAAACATGTGTGTTGTGAGCAAACATGGGAGGGTGGTATTTGCTATCAATTTGAAATGTGAGTTTAGTCATCGCTTTCGTATCGATTTAACCTATCATTAGCCCTATTTAATTGATGGAATATTAATGACTTCAGTATCACATGTGCACAATTAAAAATCGTAATTGGGAAAAATACTATCATGTTATATAGAATTTTGTGTAATTTTCAAAGTTCCAATTATTTGATGTAATTTAATTACATCAAATCATTAGAAGATACAATAATACTTAGTGGTTATTAATATTTGATAATACCCTTCTAATGAGATTAAAATTTAACCATTTAATTGATAATGGGTAAGAAATAGGACATTTCAATATCGTATACTACACCAGTTACCTTGATAAAAATGTCAGTCATACTTAGACCCTCCAACTCTTCAGCAACGAAACCGTGTCCATACTTGATGGAGGCTTGTACGTGCTGCCCAAGTTATCTGTACTTGATCGTATTGTCTATATGTGCAGTATTAATGTATGTACTTCTAGCATGGAAGTCCAAAATTTCTGGTATCATCATCTTTGAAATTATTTAAATTTTGGTTTCACTTTGCCCTTTAATATCGTATTGAAAGAAAAATGTAAAATTTTCAAATTTTCAACCTCCTACTTTTTTAGATACACATTTGAAACAATACTTGGTTTACTCGAATGAGTTAATTATTCTCTAAGTCATGATCCCATTCATGGATACGTGTCGAATCCGTAAATTCGAAAATTGTAAATTTAACTTGCATGTATGTCACATAGACATTCGAGACAGTCGTTCGCGACGTCCGTCCGCCACGAATGTCTACGTGATACTGAGATAAATTTTCATCATTCCTCCTTAAAATAGTGTCGTTATTTCTATATTTAGTCGATTTAATGTAGTTACAAAATTAATTCAACAAAAAATGTCGCTCATTTAAACACAACATTTATATGCGAATGGGGAACATTTGGATGGGGAGGCCATAATAAATATTGATCGAAAGAAATTTTTAAGTAAAAAGAAAATTTTAGTTGATGTAATTAAATATTTGCATCATTTTGATCTATTATTTAAAATATAACGTTAATTTCAACCTTACAGAAATAATTTTAAATCTATTTTTCCCTATGACTTCGTTTGCACAGCTGCAGTAATGTTTGTGTCTGTGTGACAATTGAAGCTATACTTTATTTCTATTGGAAGAGAAATCATTTTTTCCAAAATGCGACTAGTGTTGAATAGTGAGATTGTGATCGAGAGATAAAATGAAAGAAATTTCATCTCAGTCTTTTTATATCTCAGTCTCCTCGTTCGTCACTAACGGCTCCTAAATTGTCAGGAAAATAGCTCAAATGCGAATGAAGGAAATGCACTTTGAGACACATCAGGCTACTTAATATTTAGAAATTTTGGAGCATGTTATTCATAATATATTCATAATTGAACCTTTTGTGATATACCAAGAAGTTTTCAATAACTTCTTTAACGGTAGCCATGCTGCCAGTTCTGAAGGAGTCAGTTTTCCATTGAAGTTTTTGTCTTTCATTAAATTTCGTACATTCGGTCCAACAAAAATATATTTCAGTTTAGCTTCGGACAAAGAGGGAAATACAGTTTTTAAATATTTGAATCCATCGCTTTGTTTATTTAAAGCCTTCACAAAATGCTTCATAAGGCCAAGTTTTATGTGCAAAGGGGGTAGTAAAATTTTTTTAGTTAGAATTAAATTTTGGCGAACTATATTTTTACTTCGTGGCTCCAAAATAATTCTTTCACGCCATTCTTTTCTCGTATAATTATCTGCTCAGTATCTGTTGTCCTATTCACATGAAAAACATAGGTATTTTGTATAACCGACATCGTACATCGCCTTCAAACTAAATTCCTGTACAAAAAATATGTCAAGCAAACAAAACTTTGCAAAAAAATATTACAATTACACAACGAAAACCATACGTAGCATATCTTCGGTAGTAATTTCAAATTGTATAGAATACTATACAAAAGATATAATTTGGGTTATGTGTGTGTGTGTATGCGTGAGTGTGTGCGGAATTGCGTGCGGGCCTACGTGCATGCGTTCGTACGGGCGTGCGTATGTGCGTGCGTGCATGTGTGCGTATGTTTATACATTTTTTTTAATTTAGTGAGGGTTACTAACAATTTCTTCAAAATATTTCTCTTTAATAACAAAGATTCACAGTTATGAACATTGAATCAATATTAAGATATAAAATTAATGCAATAGTGTAAACATTATATTTCCACACATATCGATCGACGAAACCTAAAAATAACAATGAAAAACTGCTAATGAACATGATAAAGCAGCGCTAATGCGATTCTCATAAAAGCGTTCTTCTTCCTGGTACATCTCGATGCCGTTAAGTTGTTAAATATCCATTATAAAATTATTCCACAACCAGTGACACAATGACTAAATTTTCATATATATATATATATATATATATATATATATATATATATATATATATATATATATATTCACTACACGTGAGCCGATAGTTTTGAAATAATTATTAACATATTGGGCAGACATGGTTATGTCATTAATTTTGTTTTTATTTATTTAACTTTTTACATGCGGCATGAATTATTGCTTTATTAGTAGTTGTTTATATAGAGGGACGGAGGAAACTAAATATGTATTTACTTAATTGTTTTGACCTTTTTCATCACGAATATTGTTTTCAATCATTTAAAATCATTTGTATATTTTTCCTAATTTTTTTAGTTTCTAATATATTCATTTCACCCAAATGGCACGATTCACACTAATAGCAAATAGCAGTATGGTAAAATAAAATTCAATTCATGAACAGAAATTAATAAGGAAAGAAAGAGAGCATACATAACTTTATTTATGAAATACGTAGAAAAAACTTATGTATTTAATATTCTATTCATAATATTTAAATATACGGAATAACAAAGGGTGCCCCCCTTTGATATAAAATACGAATGGAATGTCAACATTTTCTTTCTAAATCCAAATAAAATTGTGTTTATTTATTCGAGTTATACATATTGAGAATCATATTTTGGCACAGATGTGCCAATTTCAATACATTTTGGATAGGTTTAACAATGCTTGGTTTAACAGTTCTTGACGTAAAGAATCGTCAATCGAAACGTTGAAAACTATGGTAGCTAAGATATGATAGCAAACTACAAACATACGGAGCAAGTTATGTGATTTCATTTAATACAGTAACATAAATTAATTCTAAAGATGTTTTGTAAATTAATGTGTTTGGATTCATAATGTTTGAAAAATTTGTAGAAATCTGTACCTATACCTGTGACTGATTATATACTCACAACTTTCCTTTGGATTTTACATGCATCGGTAGAAAATTGGGTCACCAACCGAAAAGCTTGACTTAGGAGAAGCTCAACATTTCTACAATACTAGTTTGAAAAACATTGTACCATTGATCAGCTTTTTTCTTCGGAAAATTTATACGTATTACTGAGAAATTTTTAAACGTTTATGCTCAATATTTGGTTTTATGAATAGAACGTTGCTCTAAAATGTTACCTCGTTTCGGGAAAACAAACTAGGAATACAATTAGTAGATTACTTTTGTTGGAATATAGTGGCCTTTTGCAATTTATCTGATTAATTTTTATTTTTTTTGAATACGTAAATGAATAATTATAACAAAACCACTCCTTCCATCTTTTTGAATTTGTAGTTTTATAAGTAGAGAAAAGTTTTTAGAACAAATGATTAAAGAATTATTAAGGATACTTCAATTTAAGAGAAATTTGTGTACACAGGATTAACTGGAAGTTTTGTAAGACAGCATTGAATTAAATTCATTCTTAGAAAAATCGTGGTATTATTTGTTATGAAGAAAAACATTTATGATAATTCACCGTATAGTTTAATAAAAATTAGTGAATTGAATTCATTAATCATGTAACATGAAATAAATAAAGCTTTAAACATCTTTATATAGTTTAAGTAAAGTGATATCCGTAATGATGATTATAAAGGTTAAGAAAGACCTGGATAATATCCTAAGTAGCGTTATCCATTTGTAGCATAAAAAGATTGTTTTGAAAAAAAAATATGTTTAATGTATATATCTAGTCGTGTGGTTAATTAATTTAATATGATAGGGCGTTTCAACATATTTCCTTTAATTTCAAATACCTTGGAAATAGTAAATATATTTACAAAAAATGCAATACCAACAAAAAACTCTGATATATTCAATGTCTTACTTTTATTCGCATCTTTACTTGATACCCAATCCTTTAACTGGAATGAATTTGAATCTATTAATAAGGAGGCTGTTGAATTTAATAACCATGTCTATAACTTATTGACATGAGACATTCTTTGAAATTAAAGAATTTAGGACGTGAAGCAATATCGTAGCCTAAAGACTCTAAAAGAATTTATGGTCAAATGAATTAGTCAAAGCAGAGTTGTAAGATTTTTATCCAAAAGTGTAACAGGCTCAAAGTTGCTTAAAAGTTAGCATTTCCAGAAATGTACATACATAAAAAAAAATCCTTTCAAAGTCAACAATCAAATCAAATGTTCAATTATAGTAAACCTCCTGCTGGTTCAAAGGACTATCGGTTCACCTCGAATACTTAAACACATTTATTTATTAAATTATTAGTAACACTAAATCTTAATCTTAAGTAATATTATATTTTCCCTCTATTTATTCAGCATCATACTAGGCATTAAGTTGAAGTTATATCAATTGAAAAAAATATTTTAAAAGTTTCGAAACGTACCACGATACTGTTGTTGTGATTCTGGTATTATTACGTAAATTTAAAGAAAGTCTTGAAAACAACCCCAGGCAGAAACTTCCTTTGATAAAAAGTAAACATACGAAAGGGATATAGAAAACATAACAAATAAGCGGTAAAGACATAGATTAGGTTATGAAGAAAAATCTTTGCGATAAAGACTCATTATCTTAAAGCGTAGTAATGACCAGCTGAAAAAAAAGAGTTTGGGTTATATTTATATATATCTGTTACCACGATATTGAAAAAGGTAATGCCCACTATTAGCGTGGATACTTTATAAATTATATAGTTTTATATGAAATACATATAAAACTGAGGTTTTTATTTAAGATTTCATACCCCAAATTATGTAGTTTATATGACAATTATGTCGAGCGATCACGAACTTATTTTCCTTCAAAATTACTGTTTATGGCTTGTCTTTCTTTCTAAAAAATTATGAAAATAATGTTTCCATTTATTATATCTTACCATACATTATGTAGATTAAATTCCGTGAGCGAATTTAATGATAGAGAAAAATATCACCAAATCGATAAAGTCGCTCAGTAAGTAAATATGCGTGGAGCAAGCCGGTTATTAGGGAAATCATATGTTTTGTGAGTTCAGGTTATAAATATTATTTTCGTAATAATTTTGTTGCTTTAAACTTTTGTTTTAATTTGGTTTTATAATTTTATTTCATATTGTCAAAACGTTCTACTTTTTGTATCAATATCATACGAATCAATATTTAACAATTCATCCTAAAAATAGGCACGATTAAGGATGTCACCAAAAACTTATCCCCAAATATTGACGTTAGTATTGAAATGAGACATGGTTATTACACATACTTGTCATAATAAACCGTTAAATAAAGAAATATAAGCATTATTAAATCCCACGTTGATAATACCATAATATTTCCTTATAGTATTTATTACAAAAATAATTTCCTTCCCTTTTTCCTAAACGTACGATTGTACACTTGAAAAATTGTTCTTTTTTAATTTCAGGAATAATTATTTCATGACAAATAAAACAAGTTTCCGGTAACCTTTATAATCTATCAAAGAAGGACCAAAACCACGTTTTTACTAGAAAATGGCTGAATAATCAAGAATGTTGTATCGAAGCTTTCAAAAATATGTCTACAGATTGGAAAATGCTGAAGGCGACATGATAGATATTTGGATGATATTATTCTGAACAAATAATTTATATATATATTGTCTCTCTACGCAATTCATTTTTTTTCAATGGCTGAAATAGTAATATTTTTATTTTCTTTTTAAATATAAAGAAATTCATGGCCCACCTTATGTTATACTTGCTGATTTCTATCTGATGTTAATTAAAAATACAAGATTTGGGATTTTGTGCGAGCCTTGTATTTAATTTGCCGTTATTTCCAGTTCAATTCGTTAATTTTTCTTTCATCTAACATTACATTAACTCAGTGCCATTCAATAGAAATCTTTGAAAGGAATTAATTATTGTTAAAAAATAATACTTTGATTATTTTATTATTGTAATTAAATCTTTTATTTTGTTTTAAAAAATACTATTGCTAGTTGATATATTTTTATATGATACTGCTGTGCTCTGCCTAAAGGCGACAGAATTTAAGTTAAAACCAGACATTTTTCACTGTTCTGCCTTAAAAATAAAACAATGCCATTAAAAAGGTAGATTTAAAAAAAATACATAAATATGTGTCTTCAATTGGATAAATATTTGTAGTTATGCCTTTCTATAAAATTATATAATCTGCTATTGGGGCGGAATAGGCAGCATCAACACGTGTAATGAAACGCCACGTTACTCACCTTTATTTAATTTTTTTATGCGTATACTTGATTTTACACCTATTGATATATTATTTAAGGCTTTGAAATTATAATTTCTCAATAACTCCAGAATCAACTATGGCTAATTGATCTTTCGGCAGACCAATTCGTGTTTGTGAATTTTGTATTACTTAACACGCCTTAGTAGTGCATTTGTAAGTACAAATATTTATTTTAACTATCACTTTCTACGCTTCCAATTATATTGATAGTGTTCATTTCCATAACCTATACACACGCTGTAATGACCATAGATACCTGATGTAACACTCACCAATTTAGACAACGATTGAAAAGCGATTACGTAACGACCACGGATTAAAATATTAGAAGATAAGTCTGCAGTAACGACAGGGTGATGAACAAACGGTAGGCGCTGTTATCCTTAAAGACACAATTAAATCATTTATCTTGGCTGTAATTTTGTTTAAAGCCTCGTTTGTAACAGTTGAGAAAAACAATTTTATTAAGAAATGTGTCTTTATTATTTTATTTGTTAACTTTCTGTCTGTGTCTACGGCTACGTGCGCAAGAACTTTTGGATTTGTTTATGCAGATTAATTAAAAATTTACGTAAACTATGAACATATATAAATAACCAAGGGTTTCTCTTCTGCAATTTATTTTCACCACTTTGGAATGTCATAGAAAAAATTTATATATATATATATATATATATATATATATATATATATATATATATATATATATTATTCACATCTATAAGGCACTGATCAAAGACTACAGTAGTTATGTAGTTCCATACAGGATCATTTCTATATTTAAATACACATCAGACTCGCATTAGCTGGGCACTATGAGCTACGCAATGCCTGCCTGTAGGTACAATATTTACAATATGATTAATGGAATTCAATACCAATATCATTATAACTTGGGAATCGTTTGAATTATCGCCATGAAATAAATACAAAGTTAGCTCCGGGGTTTCCAACTAGGATTTGTGTATCATGTTAATAGCTTCAGCAACTCTGAAGTTAAATTGGTTTTAGGAGACAGACATTTTTTTTAACGTTACGTTGAGTATGGAAATGAAAGTATTTAAAAATTTAAAATTATAGGCATACACTTCAATTTAGTTTTTTTGTAATGATTTGATTAGGTAAAGCTATATAGACGATATTAACCAAAAAAATTAATTTAAAGACAAAATTTATACGATCGACTTTAAAAATCTTAGCTAATAGATATTTAGAAATTGTTATTTTCTTTATTTACCATAAAGCGTAGAAAACTCTTTTTATACATCGATAGATTGATCTTTATGAGATGCACAAGTCGTAAAACCATAAATATTTAATTTATAATTTGGTACGATCAAATTAATTTCAGGACACAACTTTATTATTAACTGAAAAACATTGATAAAGTGAACAAAATTTAGTAATAGTTGAAATATCAGATAACGTTAACTTATTCAATTTGATTTCACCTAGCGACCTCATCTAAACATCGAAGTCACACAGCGTGGCGACACACTCTTTTTACATCGTTCCAATAACGGGAATTGAACGTAACAATATATAAGTTGACCGTAACACAAAATGAAGATGTTCTAATGCATTTTTAATATAAATTTAGAATTCGTACTCCAGGATGTCACTGGCTGCGGGTTCCTATTATTAGTGTGCGATCTGGTGAGCTAATTCACCGAATTAAAAACAAATTTTCCTATATATATATATATATATATATATATATATATATATGTGTGTGTGTGTGTGTGTCATATATATATATATTTGCTTGGAATATAATGTTGATACTTAACTTAATAATATTATTAACACCTATTTCAATCCAAAGAGGAAGACAGTAAAAATATCAAACCTAAATAAATTGATGACGTAATATGTGGATGTCATCAACACATGTGACTTACGCATTAACGTATTTAAAGTTAAGAGAATGTAGTTGCCTTGTACGTTAGTTGCACATTTTATTTTTCTGATTGTTTTTCATTATAAATCAATCATCTTCTAGACGAATCAAAATTGTTTTGGTTTAATTAATTTACCTTTTTAAACAATTTATTTTTCTACCAGTATTATTTGCGAATAATAATAATTTTTTTCTTGAGCAGTATTACATGAATAATTTTAAGTGACTCCCCTGGAAGAAAAAGTAAAATAAAATGAAATATTCTGAAGAGTATCAAACAAGAAGTAAAAACTAGTAGCTATTCATTTAAATCGGTCGTGGTGCGAACGTCTCGTGTTCTTGGTTTAATATAAGACCCGATATCATAACCATTCTTTTATATAGTTTTAAATTATATCCCACTTTTTTTTTATTTATGTCATCATAAAGTTTAAATTCATTCTTTTTTAGTTTTCTAAAATACTCAAATATGTAAATACTAATAACCACAACGCGAATATCTAAGTAAAATCAATCTTTCAAGTGAAACGATAAGTCGTTGTAATCTATTTATAGTTTATACAAACGTACCTCATTCGTATGTTATTTATGGGAAAGTATACAAAATATTAATTAAATGCGACAAAATTTAATAATTATAAACGTTAATTATCATCATTAGTATCAATACCTTTTAAGCACATGAACTTACTTCCCAAAAAGTACCACAAAAAAAATATGACAGTAATGTGATATTTTAAAAGAATACGGTTTACTTGATATACTGATGTTAATAAAACGGGATTTCAAATTGTGTCAAAAAACATAAGCCGACGAAATGTTGAAGAAGAAACGTTAGTATTTTGAATTTTATTTATTAAATATTTCCTCGTTTATATGATCCGGCAAGTAAGGCCGGGTTCGTAATGAACCTAAACATTTTACATCTCAATAACATAATGAATAAAACAAGGATATGTATTCATTCTGATACACATATTGAAAAATATTTTGAGTAAAAAAATCCTTATTTATTTCAGCCTATAACATCCTCAGGCCACTTCTTATTGTTTTTTTTTAAAGATCATAATAAGGAGAGCTACATGATATTCACGCGATAACGGCTATATATTTAGAGACGAATTTTGGAAAATTTGTACCATTTGCGAAATATAAAAGAATTGGACGAGTATTATTTTTGGATATCCATAAAATTCAATGTAAATTAACTAAAGACTCCGAAAGTAACAAAAAATAATTCTCGTATTTAAGTTAACACATAAAGTATATTGCAAATTACACGATATACAAAATCGAGTGGTCGATTGCGCTATTATGCAGTTTAAATTACTATAAAAATAACACCAGTAAAATTATACTTTAAATAACTAAGTTGAATCAAAATGTATGACTGTACTGGTTTCTAATCGATTAATGTTAAAGGTAGAATTTAATTTTGGTTTACATTAAATTTTTGTTTAGACGGCATAGGATTTAACTGACAGAGATTATGTTTAGCTTCAGCGCCGTTTGTGGAGAAAAGTTAGCTTCAAAACGGAAAGTCGGTTATTCAAAGGGTCCAGGGAGTGTGCGTTACAAATGTATCTTATATTGAAGTTATTTATGAAATAAAAAAGCAAATAATAAAAATTACTTCGTAAATGGTGTTGATTAAAGTCAGTGTTACAATTTTAGAAATGTAACGAAATTTCGAATAGAAATAAATATTGGATATGCTAATCGATTAAGCTAAATTAATAAACCAGGTGTTTATGTAATATTTGTCATATGAATTCAAAAATAAGTAAGTATTTTATTTATTTTTAAACATAGGTTTTTACAATAGACAATAAAAGAAAAAAACCCAATTAAAATTATTTTTAGATTTTTTTTATTTGATTTGAATCGGGTTTTTTCGCGGTAATTATATATTTAATGAGTAAACCTAGATATTATATACTAAGTACTCACTATGTCCCGACGTTTCTGACTGGTTGCACAGCCTGTGGTCAAGAGAAGTGAGTACTTAGTATATAATATCTAGGTTTACTCATTAAATATATAATTACCGCGAAAAAACCCGATTCAAATCAAATAAAATATGTGTTCGAATCGCGAAAGTTTGAAAAAGTCTATTTTAGATTTTTGTTAATAACGAGAAAGGCAATTCTTTGAAATTGCTATATAGTTGTTAGCGTATATCAGATGAAAGGAAATATTTATTTAATTGTGAATACATTATGTGATATACAAACATATACATTATGTGATATATTCACAATCCTGACAAAAGATAAAACATACTCGTGTTACTAAATTTGTAATGTGACAAAAGTTTCGTTGTCAAACTTTTAACATTATTGTAATTTTTACAATTGTGCTCCAAATCAAAAGGAATTTCAAAGATATTTACTACAGATGGATGATTTTGATTATCATTAGTCTAATTAATGTATATACATTTCTTTAAATATACATCTCAGTGCGGACGCAATTATTTGCATCTCATCGATTTAATAGGATGAACTATTTGAGTAGAAATAGAGGTTATTTAGATCATTCTATTTTAATATGTTTGTTTTGTAGCTTGATAGGATATTATTTCTTCGCGACCAGACTTTGATTAGTTTTATTGACTATAAATTTGTATAATATAAATATAAAATAAAAAATATATTTACACATGTATACATATATATATATATATATATATATAGATATACATATACACATATATATATATATATATGTGTGTGTGTGTATATATATATATATATATATATATATATATATATATATATATATATATATATATATATATATATATATATATATATATGTTTCCTTTTCTATTTTGAAAAGTATTTATCGGTAACACCTGGAAGAATTGGTAGTATCTGAAATTTAAGAAACCTGGTATTGAAAAAGCAGAAAATCTTGAACGTAACTTATTCAAATGTTTCCTTGTTATCTGTTAAAAAAAGTGTCTAAAGCAAGAAGCTACAATATTTGAATTTAGAATTTTATTTATCAAGTTGGCTTTTAGACAACTTGATAAATAAAATTCTCTATGAACATGCCCTGACCGTTTTCATTTAATGCCATAGCGTAATTTAAATATCAATTAAAAAGTGATTATGTTTACAAGCCAAATCAGAGATACTATTCGAGAAGCGATTAAAAAAATGGTAATATTGTAACTTTAGCTTATAAAATGCTAACAATATGGTATAAAATGTCAATAATATGGTTTTCTTAGAAAATCTGGTTCAATATATATTCCTTTAAATCGTCGCTTGTTTTAAATGTTTTATTATCTTACCTGATGATAAACCATATATTTTATTTTCTTAACTCAATTGTGCAAACTACCAATTTTTAACATAAATTTAAAATTTACACGTTATTAAATAAAAGGATATAAATTTGAAACAATAAAAGAAGAGGACCATTATAAGCAACTGTCCAAGTGTACTCGTTAAGGAACCGAAATGCAGAGTTTGGCCGGAGGAACTTGAAATCGTCATCATCTTCATCAACCGGAAGACATCCGTTACTAAACAAAGGCGTCTTTCATAGGTTTAAAAAAATGATCCTGTGCCCCTTGCATCCAAATGTTTCCCGCGAACTTTACCTGGCCACGTGTTCACGTAGGTGGTGCTGTCCCGTTCTGCGTTTTTTTGTACGTAGTTGTCATTCGAGAACATTTTTTTCTTCGACTTTTCTTCGACGAATAGTGAAGTTTTCTGAACGCTGTCCAACTGTGTTGTCTGATTGACTTTTTTCTCGAATTTAAATTGTCCCGACTGGACCTTTTCCCTAAATGTACGTAGTGACCAGTAGTATCACTCTCAACATCTAATCATGGTACTCAGGTTTATTTTAAGATCTTTCTGTTTAGAGAATGTGCATTGTTCTCTAAGAATTGTACTAAAGCCGTCCAGCAACTCTGCCGTAAGCTCTCTATCATTAGGAAATCCAAGGTAAATAATTCATTCGCTACTGATATTGACATCAAACTAGTTCCAAACCAACAACCTCACAACGTCCTTCAGCTGAATCGGTTTCGTACTCCAGTATAGCAATCGGATTCGTATGGTTAGTTAGTCAATATGGCACCGCTGCAGAGAGTAAAATCGAGCCCAGGTTTTAATAAAAAACGAAGGCTTACTATAGCCCATCAATGATAGGCATATAAGTTGATCATATAGCCGTATTTTATTTTCAATTAGCATGAGTCTTTGAATGGGATGTTAAATTTTGTAATATTATCAAATTGATTTAGGAAATCGACTTACCTCCTATAAAAAAACATTTTATGTGTAAGTAATCAATTTAAACGAAACTTCAAAACACATATATAATGTAATTAAAATAACATTACCACTTACATACCTTAAAAATTAAAGACATGCGTAGAATATATATAGTTTTTAGGAAGGAAATGCAGAATTTAATATACTCAAAATAAATTTATTGTAAATCCCACTTTATCCCACAATAAATCCACAAAAGGGATACATCTGATCGGGTGATAAAACGCAGCGAAAAACAGGAATTCATTTTATTCTCTCTGGGGTATATTAAAGCTCACTCAAATGTAATAAAATATTTTCAGGGTAACGCGGTAGTAGGCCGCTTTGTTATATCTGAGCTTTTTTCTTTGAGCGAACTGAGCCAATATTAAGCAGTAATTTGTATTATATAACACACACTGAAGGCGTCTATAAAAGAGAAAGTAAGTTTCTGTAATATTACAAATAAACTTCTATATCAAAGGTTTTCGGATTACAGAAATATATTTAGGAATTATTATTTCCGTTATATTGTTTAAAAAATAATTGACTTTTTAATCCATTTGAGTTTTTTATTAATTTATTCAAACTTATGTTATATTATTACTGTTAAAATATATAATAGTTTATATATTTTAACAGTAATATATATATATATATATATATATATATATATATATATATATATATATATATTACTGTTAAAATATATAAACTATATCATATTATCCGGAACATTGCTTGGCTCTTCATAAAAAATGTTATTGCTTATTTAATTTTGATTTTATTTTTTAAATATTTTTTATTTGATTTGCTTAATTACACAAATAAAAATATTCCCGGACATTCTTTAATTTTTAATAATTTATTATTTTACTAGATTATTAGATTATTCTACGGGACTATAAATATTTAAAGCTGATTGAACGTTATATTTTAAAGTAATTTTAAAGTCTCTTGTATCCTATGATATATGTAATCGAAAATATTTCTAAATAGATTATTAAAATGAATTAGACCCTGTCATCTGGAAGGAGTCATTTATTAAAATGTGTTTTTTTTCCTTTCATTCTTAACTCTTTTCCTACGTTTGCTTATTATTCAGTCCTAACTTTTATTCAGATCAATTTGTAACATATAATAGTAGTAAATAAGATGCCCTTAGTATTTATGCGTGAAATAATTTTTTCTTCTTATTTTAATGTGGCAATCATTAAAATTTTTTTTGTATTCTCTGTCATTTTGTAAAGAAATAACTGAAGTACAGATCATTAATCAAAATCAACTAATATGAAATTTATATAAAATACGTTTGATTTAAAACATTTTGTTAAATTTCAATGCATTTTTAAACTCTTTTTTTTCTTAATCTATATTGGTGTTTGAACTGTTATAAAGCAAGTGCCGTTGCGCTATTTCATTATGCATACTTTGTTAGGATTTATATTATTGTTTTTAACAGGAAATTACAAAAAAATCTTCAGATACCCAATTGTATTGATGGTTAGTGTAGGATTTTACTAAACACATCGCCTTAACCACAACCGACATAATATAAATCTACTAGTGACTTTTATTACATTTTATTCCATTATTACATGGGTGGAGTACACACCATAGAATAGGCTTCCACTGGAGTTTTATATCATCAATTCATGAGCTTTAGTTCACCTGTAAATCGTAATATATTCGCCACAGTTTAATAATTTCTGAAACTTGTTCAATGTGTAAGTCACGGTATAGTTCACCATTTTGATTATACAACGGGTCATTTTCAATTCCCCTCAGCACTTTATTTAGAGAGTTTTTATTTGCTTTTTATGTTTGATTTGGGTTTCAAGGTATGATTATAGATTCGTATTTTTATACTCGACCAACAATTCTGAATTTCAGTAGGCAACTGAAAATATTTAATTTTTTGAATTTTTTTACAAGTTCTTTCCATTTTTTTTACATCTAGATTCATTCTCAGAGAATTTTCCATATTAGCTTATTTTATTATCAATAACTAAAAGAAGTGGATTTATTTTATTCATTGAAAAGATTGTTTTAGCAAACTTGATTTCATTTAACTTGATTATTATTACTTTATTTTTTATTTATACACTTTTTTTATTTTTTGGGTATTTACTTAATTATTTTATTTATTTTTCTTCATTTTAATTGTGCACTGTTATATATCTAAACGTTGTAATAATAACTGCGTCATTAGCGAATGTTTCATTATTTTTTATTGATTATCAAATCCGTTTTTTAAAGAAACCTAAAAAAATAGTAATTGCGTAGACAATAAAAGTCGTGTATATAGCAACGCTTCTAAATGTCAATAAAAGATTTATATCATAACACAATTCGATTCGCTCTACCTTCCAAACCCAAAAATACGGTTGCTACGTCCTCGATCCATATGTGTGAGTCGCATTTTTATTTCTGTCACTTGGGAAAAATACGTAAGAATGTGTTAAATCCAAAGCAAATAATTGATGATTAAAAGATTAATGTGGATAACCACCAAAATTTCATAGGAATTTTTGGCAAATGTTTTTAATAAAATAAAAACAAAACTTTTGTAGAGCAAGAATCGATAAATTTTAAATTTTTCAAGGATTTAATTCAACATGAGCAAAATTTTTAAAATATAATATAAATGTTTTACCGGCATATTTCGTTTTAATCTTCATTTAAATGGCAATATGTCAATTTTAAAAGAATAAACTAATCAATAACCAAATAATATTAAATAATGAAAAACGAGAGAAAATTTCTAGTTCAGTTCGAAGGATCTCCCTGCACCAGTTGAATAAAATCAAACTTTATCCTATACCAATTATATCTTGCGGATTCGCCCGCGTGCGCTGTCGACCAAGTTGTTGAGATTTATCCCTGAACGGTTATTATCGCAACACTTTTCTATAAAATGTAATATTAAACGACGTGCCATGTTCTCCAGGGACACTTGAGCATTAGTATATATATATATATATATATATATATATATATATATATATATATATATATATATATACAAGTATGTAAATACCCACAACAGTAATGTTTAAGACAAACATTACATTAACAAAAGGTTTTAATTAGAATCTGTGAAGCAATGAATGAACTTAGAACCAGGCTATGTATAAGTAACGTCTTAAACTATCACCGAGGCAACATTTATATCGACTGTTTAAAATATCAAGAAAAAGCTAACGGAGAATTATAACATAACATTAAAGAGATCATAAAGTTTAATATAGGTAAAGTTATAGTACACTCAGAGTGCTATTTTCTTTCAAGCTCAATCGTTATTTGTCTGCATAAATGTTCTTTTTCATGTATCTTTCATTTCACGTTCATCAGCTAACAATGGTATAAAGTCATAACTGAGTTGCGTGAAGAAATATTTTCTTTACACAACTCCATTATGTCTTTATATAAATAAAGACTCAAATTTTCCCCTGTTTTTACTTATAAGGCTCTCAAATGTGTACTCATTCTATAATGAAGGTATTTTAATCATATTTTCTATATTTCATGTTTGCTGCTGGTTGCATTATTTTCACAACTCCATAAATTCAACGTACACGTAGATAACAATATATCTCTGAATAGGTACCTATTCACCGAGTCTAAGGGTAATAATATACGTAAACTTTTTTGAATGAAAGCGTCAATTGGACAATTTCCGCAACGCATTTTCGACACGAAAGCCAACCCTTCAATTTGTCGTTATATCCATTCGGATGCAAATTTCCGTGATCGAATTTTGTTTTCGTTACTTTACGAAAAGAGTTTGTAATTTTATTGGATCTAGATGATGTACGAAAAATCTCAGTGTTGTTGAAATTTACTGATTCATCACACACGCCGATATTACTATTAATTTGAAAGAAAATATGTCAGTAATACATAAAATGAAAATACGGAAAACACATTCCTTTCTTATATATAAAAAGAGAAATCAAAAGAGAAGCTTTATATAAGTGAACCACTCGTTTTTACTACGACCACGTTAAAAGAAATTTGCGATTTTCTTTCTCTAAAATTTTGATCAATAAGGTTAATGGAAAAATACAGAGTTTGCCAAATACAGATTTAAACTAAAGATGGAAATCTTTAGTTTAAATCTGTATTTGGCAACCTTACTCGAATAATACCACATAGAATATGTTAGCAGCTACGTCTGTGACAAATAATTTTATCATCAAATAGACATTTCCAATTTATAAAAAGTGAAGAAGACCGCAGGCAGGATTTCCTTGACTTAAGGGAAAAATGGTTTTCTCGTCGAAGTTAGAGGTAAAGAAATTTGTATATATTTAGACGGTATCTCACCTGATTGTCACAGAACATGTGACAATATTTATGATTTATTCAGTGAGAAACTGAAGGATTATATTGATTGAACTATACACACACGAAACACACTATTATTCGTTATTCCAGGAGTGGCCACATACCTTGACGTAACTAATTGTATAGATTCTAAAGTTGACAAAAATTATTTAAATTCACACTAAAATTTAATTTCATAGACTGCAAATTCTACTACGTCTAAGAAAATTTATTTACAAAATAGTAGCTTAGATTCAATTAGGTACCTATAACCTAAATACCAATAACATTGAATTTTTGGTATTTCTAGAAATGAAGTCTTGTCTCATAGATGCAGAAGTACAATTTAAACTAAAAATCATAGCTGAATTTATTTCCTGAAAGTGATGAGGTAAGTTGACTGAAATACTGATATATATATGAAAGCACCAGTATTTAAAAATTTCATATTTTTTGAAGTTATGGTTGGAAAGTTTTGAGGGTGGGGAAAACATGGCATATCAATTTGAAGATTAATATTTTATAGAAGAGGCTAAGAATTTAAAACATTTTTTGAAGAGCACCATTGCAGTTTTTGATGAGCACCATTCCACACAATAACGCACGTGAAAAAAATTCCCTCTCCTTTTACATGGAAATACATTTTTTAAAAATATTTTATACATATTAACTAATATCTCTACGATATATGATGCAACAGATGCGTAGCTTGATAGAGAGACTATTTCATGTTAATTTTGCGTAGTAGAGCTGTTTATATTCATTATCGTTGTGAAGGTAGTTGTAAAATATAGTTACTAAAAAATAATTAAGCTATTATAATGGATATTCTAGCATTGGAGATCAAATTGGGGAAGGTAGACAGCATAGCACTTATCAAATAAAAACTTTAATGTTTTGTCTCAAATTTTAAGTGAGGGAAATAAACATGTAATAAACTGTAAAATTCACCAAATGATTCATTCACCCATAAAGTAAAATTCAAAAATTAATAAACTGTAAATCGATGGCCACTGCTTACTCAGATCAGCGTTCACATTGAATATTGTCACTGCATTAAATATAAAATAATACACAATATAGGGTAAAGAACATCCGATTAGAAGAGAACAGTTTCAATTTCATTTATGCATTTATGTAATTATCATTGGGGAAAGAAAGTACTCGAATGCCGACTACCTACCGGAAGACGCCGAGTGGTACAAATCTAGGTGGATGGATGATCTGGTAAATACTATGGGAAGACATTGGATACAAACGGTATGTAAGTCTATGGGAGATGCTATATTCAACAGAAGACGTCTTCCAGATAATGATGTTTATAATAAAACGGCATAACATTTCTCGTCTTTGAATTGAACTGGTCGCTTCCAAAAATTTTAGTTAGGGTCATTTTACCTAAATATATGAACTTGTTCACGAACGTTAATATGAATAGGATTTTGAATAAAGGCTTATAACTATAAGCTAAAACTACATAGCAATCTGTGGATATATGTATCTTACTTAAAACAATAAGAAAACGGGAATATACTCAGTATCCTATATTTTTAGCAAAACTGTTAATTAACTTTTTCTTCTCCGTTAGTGTATTTAATATCAAATCTTCTCAAAATCATATAATATTGCTTACTGAACATTTCACACATTTAAGCAGAAAAATATTGTTGGAGAAAAATTTCCCATATTTTTCAATTATCCCTTGATCGTTCCGAAACTATAATTATTATATTTATATACTAGGATATTTTTGTTTAACAATAAATTTTATGACAAAAAGTGGACATATTTTGAATTATATAATTTATTACTAATTTTCATTGTGTCTAAGAAATTTGGACTTACCAATCCGTTAAATATCTATTTTTGAATGTATGGATGTACAATATGGAACTGATCGTTGGACCTTAAATTAATCCTCATATAAAGATATTGTTTCTCAACCGTACACCAAAAATCAATTACAATACAATTGTTTAATCACTGGAATTGTTTTAAGTTATTCAAACGCTATATATTTTTACCAAGAATTCGCTAAACCAATATGTATTGCCATATCGATACCTTCGCATAAAATTATTTCCTAATAACAGGTAAATAGTAAAATAATTCTTATGCCTGTATCCTAAGAGTCATAATATGATACGAGTCCTCCGTGAAAATTAAAAGCCTGTTTTAATTGATTTATTTGAGCCGAGTTTAAATTGTTAATGCGTAATATTAACTGTTTTTCTTTCATTCGATCGCGACCACGCGCCAAGTAAAAGTCAGTAACAAACATTACACATGAAGTTTAAATTATGTTCGTTATAAATATAGATACCGTTTAATTTGCTTGAAGTTTTTTTTCTTTTCTTCGCGTAATTCTTTATTTCATTATTTTAAAGTACTTATCATAAGTAGTACTTACCGGGTTTTCATTTAATATCTAACAATCAAATTTGAACCGTAAGGATGGTTTAAACATAAATTATATCCAGTAGCCAGTAATCATGAATCTAAATTTTATTCTCTATTAATTAAAACTTGAATAGTGAAACAAAAATGAAATGATTGAAGTGAACCGATTTAAATTTGAATATCTAATATAGCTCAAAAATGGAATTAATAAAATCTATTTGAAATCGACGAAAAATTAAACAGCTAGCTGGCCTTCAGACCTCTTCCGCCCAAACAAGTAAAATCTATTTACGTCGATACAAAAAAGTGTTATTATGATACAAGTACATACACACCTACGCTCTTACATAAACACACATTTGCACTTATACACATATCCTTTATTGAAAAGTAGACAGCAATCATGCAAGAATTGATCGTAAAATGGACGAATGCAGCTTTTACGTTGATGTGTAATAGTACAGAAAACATTAGAAAAAACAAAAAAAAATTGAGAAATTATGAAACGGACATGAAAACCTGCTAATTGTGTTAAGCAATAGTTCTCTTAGAAACAGGAAAAAAATATTTAAAAATTCATGAATAATAAATTTAATTTCGTTTTGCTTCATACCTTTTCAAACTTTTTTTCAATTGCTGATTTCTAATAATTGATCTTAAATTCTAAACGCCAATAAATTAATAAATTCACTTCAAATTGAAGTAATTAATGTAAATTTAGCTTCAGGAAGAAGACGTCTCATAAATTTTTTTGCAGACACTTTGTATAATATGCTCTGATTTTGTCTAGTCAAATAGCAAGGTAAGAATTTGGGTAATTTTTTCTGTACATTAAACTGTTCATTATTTTATTTTTGAGTTCATCCCTCGTTGCTAAGGGCTGTAACTAGCTCTTGGTAATATTTTTATCTTATGATGTTCCGCCATAATTTTTTCCCAGAACTGTCTAGAGCGTCATGCAACGGAGTATCAAGCGCTTCTCGGTTATGATTCTTCCAACGAATGTGGCTGTATCTCTGGAGACTACATCCTGCAGCTAAGTCATTAGTAATGATTATCTCAATGCCGTCAGCAGGATTACATGTAATATTCGAATAACTTCCGGAGACAGGTGGTGAACAACCGTGTTTTGATTCCGAACATTTTCAACATCGAATGTTTGTTCTGTGTTCCGTCTGTGGTTAAGGTGATATTGAAGTCGTAAACTTGCTAGAAAAGTTTTTGATAATGAAAAGAGTTCAATTTGTTAATTTTGTAAAGTATTCCATAATGCAATGTCAAAATTTATCACAAATAGATTGTACGTACAGATCGATAATGGACACACACACACACACATATATATATATATATATATATATATATATATATATATATATATAAATATGTATATATATATATATATATATATTTATAATTTGCTTTGAGTTTCTCATACGTCCCAAGGGCGCTTTGCTACTGTGTAACGATAGATATGTTGTGTCGGTCGAATTTATTTATGAGCTAACTGTGTGAGGCTTATCGATAAATTTTCGTTACGAGTAAATATTTTGTAACGGTCTCTAAAGTTTTTGCAACTTCGTATTATAAAGGTACTTGGCGTAATTTAATGCGTATTAATGTGTCAATTTTCTTCGCAAAGTTCCGAGCACTTATACTCAGTCAGCACTTTCCACGGTTAAGAGATTTTCTTATTATCGGTATATGATTTTTTTATTTGTATTAAGCTATCAAAGTATAATAAGTAAATTTCAATATGTATAATAAAGTATGCTTGAATCTTAAAGAGTGAGGAATATACGGGCGTGGACGATAGATACCTAGTTATTCTTGAGTTCTAATGCGTGACTTCACATATTACCACTTCAACAAGTTTTACTGTATATATATATATATATATATATATATATATATATATATATATATATATATATATATATTGTAAATATTTCAGTCTATTTGTAGCAAAATCATAATTTTGCTATAAAATATTTAGAACCGGTATGGTAAATTGTGCAAAATCACCATAACAAATGAAAATTTTCTTCAATAGATGAACGTTTCTTCACAGAGAAAAAAGCCAGTACCGTTCACCTACTGGAGATAGTATGGGAGAATGTACATCAATTACGATCTGTTGCTCTAAGTTAACTTTTATGTTTTTCTGGCTTCATGGACAAATATTGGAATTTTCATAGAGGTTTTCTTATAATCAAAATCTCGACAATTCCAATTTTTCGACAATATCTCAATCGGCTTCACTTATTTCTTTCATAGACTTTCTTACTATTTTTAATTAAACTTTACATGCACAATTTTTTTTATATTTTCTTATCTACTATACAAAACAATTTTTGAAATTTTCATTATAATTCGAAATATAATGCCCATATTATTCATACATCAGATATTATTATGTACGTTATGAAATACTTAGCAATCTCATAGATTGTTAAGTATTTCATAACATGAACTTAAGTTAAATATATTAGAAGCTTGTTCTAATATGTTGCTCAGTAGTGTAAGTTACAAATTTTAATAAAATGATCTCATTTAAAAATTCTCCTCCGTTAAATTGTTAAAAGAGATCATTTTATTAAAAGTGTTTTATTAGTTGGTTGATTTTTCCTTTCAGGTCACAATGTGAATATAAAAGAAAACCCAGCAATTAATTTTCACGGTATGAGCATTATTTAATTACAGTTTATTCAGAAAAATCAACTGTAAATTTATAAATATATAATGTATTTATAAATATTTATTGACCAAAGCCAGAATGAAATAAGTAATAAAATTAGAATAATAAAAAAACCCATTATTAATTATATTGAATTGTACATTTTAATAACAATTGATAAGCGCAGGAAAAGTCAGGTATATTTAAATTAAATTAGTTTCATAACTTAATTTCCAAAACGTATTATCTTATGCCCTCTTTTAGTCAAATGTGGTGACTTGGTTCTAGTGTTAATATAATCTTTGAAAAATTATCCGTAAATATGTTCATTAAGTCAGTTGACCGTTGCAAATCACAAAATATAAGGAATTTTGAATTCGCGGAAATAGATTAAGAATTAAAACAATTTTGTATATTTGATAAGCTATTTGAAAAGTTGCGATATGACTTTCTGGAAATCTGGAACATAAACAAATTTGGTAGGTCACTAATTTGAATATTTGTATTTTTTTGTGGATATATATGCATTTTTTGTCAAAAATACATAAGTGTTCATTTATTAATTTAGCCAAAACTTATACTTTTTTACTTCCCCACTTTTCATCTTATCATCCATCCTTGCCCACCTTTCTAAGTTATTGTCTCTGATGATTCCTTAGGCGCTGCACTCGATGAGGTGACGATATTAATTTCATTTTTATGTACAAAGGATACAGAAGAAAATTATTCGATGCAGGCGGATCTGTAGCTGGCTATGGCCGGTAGCCATGTTAAAGATAAAATGGTAACACCAATTATATCTATCTACCACCGTATATACTTGCATATATACATTCGGGTTCGGCAATCATTCTCTTTCACATAAGCTAAAGCAAGTTTGATGGATATCTAATTATTAAAGAGACGAACAATTTTTATACAATTATGTAGGTGTAAGAGAATAAGTGTATTCTCTCATTTAATATAGTGATAGAAATAATGAGAAAATTTTAAAAATTAATCTAATCACATCTAGACAAATATCTAGAAAATACATTATAATTCCAAGAAGGCGTAAATGAAAGTGGTCAAGTTTGCGTTGGAACAGATGTAAATTTTAATTCTGTAATCATATACGTCTCTCGAAATTAATAATAAAACAGCAAAAATAAATTTAGAAGTATGATCATGTGGTACCACCACATGGTGGTCATCATTCATTATTAAATCCATGGTCATAAAATTTAATCACAACTTTTATTCAGGGCAAACGCTTGACGTAGAAACTTGAAATGAGAATGCGCACTTTGTGGAGGAGGTCTGGCCACAAATTATTTGAAAAATGAGTTACTTTCTCGAAAAGCCTTCACAATTTTTAATAACAGATGAGAAACTTAATTACTCGTTAATACATTTTGACAAAATAAAAACTGCTATTCTAACTTTTTTGCCCAAAAATATGATTTTGATTCAAAAATTTAACGAAAGTAATTATTTTACAATAAAAGTAATTCATTATAAATAATTACCACGTCTGCAATAGCAGGAAATTTATCGTTCGAAAAACAAACGAAAAAACTCTGCACATCCCACCTGCCATTTCTGTTCCGGATGATTGTAGCAAGATGTGACCGACAAGATTCATGTCGGTGCCGATATCACCGCTAATCTGGAAGCTATCCAACAGTAATCTAGAATATGAAAGAATGTAGCGAAAGAACTTCACAAAGCGTAGAATTAAAGCGGTTATTTTAGGTTGATATTTTGATATATTACGTTATTTTAATACTGCATCAAAAAAAATTACTTGATATTTTAGGATCAATTTTTACTTATTGCAGGTTTTTATTAAAAAAATGTAATTTTTAGAACTGTATGTTCAAGGAAAAATGGTTATGATCAATTATTTGAAACACCTCATTAAAATAGGTATTTTCTCCTTCTTATTTATAACCGATGTTCAAGAATCAAATAATTACTACACGGAAATTTTATTGGACAATTATATGGCAACACTTCAATTGATATATGTAAATGAAGCGGAAAATCTACTAAGAATATTTTATTTTATTTGAAAAAAACTTGTTTGGTAGTATAATATTTTTTGGTGTTATGCTTGTTCTTGTCTGCGTTGACGCCAAATTTATGTATATTCCTCTAGGATAGTAATAAGGCATATTAACCCAAATACATTCACATAGGTAACACTCAAAAATAATGACATGGAAATTTTAAAACAACAAATGTTTGTGGGTTTTCTTTCAAGGGGCGTCTGTGTCTACAATGAATTTTGAATCTAAGATTATGAAAAAACCGATGATTTTACATGTCACAGTTTTTGAGATATTCACGATGATATGTAAGTACTTACATTAGGTATTATCAAATGTTTATAATGCTATATTAGTGATAATTCTTAATTTTAACTTAGTTCACATTAGTGACAACTTATGTGAAATAAAGTAATTTCATTTCAAACGAGGAAGCCTCGATGTGGGAGACAGACTCGCATTTTCCCGGTTTTCCTTTGTATCTCAAATAGTATTAATCTAATAGTAAAAGAACGTGTTTTCTTATTTAATATGCTTATTAAGAAAACATTTTAAAAAATACACATTCTTTTTATGGATCTTATAGATTAAAGGAAATGATATGACCACGAATTTATTTTCTATTTACAGAATCATGTAATTATAAATATGAGAGAAATGCCTTTACAATGAAAAGATAACAGGGAGAAAACAATACGCAAAAGCTGGATACCGACATACTTTATTCTCGCATTCATTTCAGTGAATTACTTGAGTGGCTTTTCACACAAAAATGCGAAACAAAGTGATCTCGTGCTGATCCATCTCATTTATTCTGGCGGACATGTCAGTGGCATTGTACGTATGCTACATAGCTTTTTCTTTTTTTATGCACATTAATATGTTTACTGATTTCCCTGAGGATAACAATTTCTTTGTTTGAACAAGATAAATGGACATGCGTATAATGAATGCGATCGTTTAAATACGCCTCAGTGATAACATAACTATGATGTTATTACCGTTAAACAGTAAGTTGGAAGAGTTCTTTTTAGTTATGGCATAACATGAGAAACAATCGATATATTTTATTTACATGATAATTAAAAACAAAGACCTCGTACAATTCATGTAAACAAGTGTACTATGTTTGACGTGAAAGATAAATGCTGTATATTTTATATTATTGGTTATCGGAATTATTACGAATAGAAAACGAATTTGAATTTATACAGCAAAAATAAAAACAGTCCCGTAAAACACGAGTAGAACCTACACTATAAGGATTCCGTACACATTTGGGACCTTTAAAATACATAATTTCTCTTAAATTATTCATAATTTCAATTTTTTTTTAAACAAAACATATTGTCTACTATATATCATACATGAGTAAAAACATAGTGTATATTTAAAAAAATATAGGATGATCGTTATAATTTTCCTTTAATCATCTATTCAGAATTTACCAATCTTGTTTCTTCATGATTTTCGATTCAGGGGTTTCGAAAGTAGATGTGGCCTAATTTTTATATATTTTTAGAATACCTTTTAAATGAGCAACTTAAAATTATGAAAAAATTATTAAATGCAATTTTCCTCATGAGACGTTCTTTTCAATGGTACGCAAATGACGTAAAAATGAAAAAAAATATCTGAACACTCTAGTTAGCCACTCCTTATTTCATATGACTATTTTTCAAAAGATAACTGGTGTAAAACATGTGCGTTAATAATATGTATTACTGAAAGTATAGTGTCTAAGAAAATAGACTGAGACAGAAAGGGAGACATACACACGAAAAATCATCCGTTTTTACTTTTGAAAGTTAAAATTCTCGATTTTGAATGCTTTTTACATCCGGTTCTAACTTTCAAAGTTTTATTGGTTACTTTATCATCATAATGTTATTATTAGTGATATGAATTATAACCAATCGGACTTAAGTTTCATCTCAACGAGGTAGACCCTTACCGTTCATATATAAATGGCAAAAAAGTAAAATTGTTTCAAATAAAAAAGCTAGATCTTACTGCTCTTTTTGAAGGAATTGAAATATAAGGAGGTATCTATGATACGGTAGTTGACTCATTCTAAATTTTGATATTTTTCGTATAATGTAAAGACATAAGAAGAGAAACGACTTGTGTGCTTCAAGTATCAAGTAAGTTTAGACCTACCTATACGTGTTTATTTAGCGCAAAGTGAAAATGTGATACATGATTTGAAGCAACAATAAATTGCAAATTGATATAATTGTTTGGCAACCATTTGCTAAAATTGGGTTCAATTTATATGTAATCAGTTCAAGTAGCCTAATAAATTAGAAAGAATGAAGCGGGTCAAGTCAAGGGATTTTTGATGAATAAAACATTCTGAATTTCAACATCTACTTTTCTAGTGTAATTTGGTATTGATAAAGAGTACAGGAATAAAGCTATATGTAAAGATCGATAGGGAGTTTTTACAATATTTAAAATAGTTTGTTAATTTTTAACTTGTGAAATCACAAGTAAATACTTTTAATAGTATCGAAATATATTAGAAAGTCACTACACATAATGACGAACTAAATTTAAACATTAAACAAATCAAGTTGTTAATTAATCGGAATTTAATATGATTGAAATTAATTCATCATGGAACATATGCAGATAATTAAAATTATAAATTAAATTAAATATTTGATACGTATATGATTCGGTTATAACCAAATTGTAAATATAAGGAAAGGAATATCACTGTCCAAGGTCTGAAATATTACTTTAAATTTAATATTAAGAAACTTTTGATCTCGTAAAATTTGACAACATTTCTATTTTATTTTTCATGATTCTGAACTTCTCATTTTTAAATTTAGTACCGTTTTCTATGGATTCTTCTTAATTATTCGATGTACATAATATGAAGCACTTGAAAAAAATTAAAGCACTCGGAATGTATTGTCGTTTATTCCAATAGTTTCCAAAATCATCAGGAGAATTTTACAGCACCTTGATTTCTTTTCACTTACCATATAAATAGATAAATTATATGTTGAATTAAACATATTGTAACAATTTTTACACCTGTCTAATTCGTCCATGTGGCTAAGTTCCATACGTAGTTCTATACAAAACTACATCAGAGCATATAGCGCCTCCAACCAGAAAATACTCTGATGCATCTGACAACTCCAATTCGTAAATTGTTACCGCACTCTGGTCTTACAGTTTTATATTATTCTCCATATAGTAAGGACTTTGCAAGGTGCAAAGTATTCGATTATTTTGGATTATTGGAGCGATTTTGGATTATTTTGCAAAATGTCAGTTAAAGAGGCGACGATTTATATCTGCAGATGAATTAGTGGGTATTTGGTACAAATCCTGTGCGTCTTTTACAAAGAACCGCTGTGATGAATTGTTAATGGTTTGTGTACGTGCAAAAATTTACTAATTATAATGGATTACATATTGGAAAATATTGATTAATAAGTTGTACCGTCGACTACGAATTAAATTTCGGAAGACGATACAAAGCGTTTTGTTTATTAATATATACTATTTTGTGCAAACCTTATGCAATTACTTACATCTATGTACATACAAAAAAGAAGTTACTTAACAGTTTTAATGTAATATATGAATACGCAAGTATAATATAATAACTGACTGAAAAGTCTAAAAAAAAGCTAGACATTCCACCTCAATTAGTCAAGAGATGGGCTAGAATGAATTCTAGGGTGACCGCCCTGGTGAAGCATGCCCAGTATTTGTATATTGATGAAAAGTTTGCATTTTGTTTACATTTCAAGTTGAAATAGAACCCTCGTTAGTTTTTAATATACATGTATATACTATTCAATAAACATTTGGCTCGAGCTACTTGTTAGAACAACTTGATATTGGGTCTGATAAAATATATACCTAATCCTAGCATAATATTCAATATGTACTGGTCGTGCTAGTTTGTACGAATAGAGTTCTTTCTCTACCTCCTTCATTTTATAGCACTGATTGAACTTAAGTTTGTAATTATATTTACATAAAAGAAATTGAATATATTTGGCGTCAATTTTGTAGAAATTCATTGTTCACAATTAAATGAAACTATGATGTAGTATTATTTCTACTTTCTATAAGTTCTTTGCCACGGCATAGGTTTCGTTGTATTACAAAATCTTCAGGTGGGCTATTAGCAAAGATCTTTGCTAATAGCCCCCTGAAGATGTTGTAATACAGCGAAACCTGGGCCGTGGTAAAGAAATTCAAAAAAGTAAAAATAATACTACATCACTTCAGTCAGGGAAGGAATTCTAAAATGCATTCTGATCTCTAATTACTATTATGTTTTTTAATATATCAAAATTATAGATTTATTTATAAACAATAAAAAACCACAATTTTAGATCGTTCTTATGTAATAACTGATAACCATATAAAGATGAATGAGTGTATATTGCCATAAACTAATCTTAAGGAATTAATCTTGATATATTACCTACCAAAAGTGTAGCCAATTGGTATTGAAAAAAAGAAACAATTCCCCAATCTTTCGTAATTTAATACTGTTACGAGTATCTAACCGTTTCCACCGAATTTCCATATTTCAGATGATAGAATATCTAGTCTTTAGCTCGTGATGATAAATGTTCGATGTTAGGGAGCTTATTTATGTAACGACTTCGAAAGCTCGTTATCGACCAAGTTTCCATACAAGTCAATACGCGAAAATGAATTTCTTGCTCTTGCTTCTGACGTCACAAGTTGCTGCGTACGGGCGGATGGTTATGAATAATATAACGAATTATTCATATAATAAATCATGAAGTAGATAGTTCGCAGAGTAGCATGCGTAATAATGGAGGTAATAAGCATATTATATTGAGATAGAAAAACAGATAAAACTAATGAACTTTTTATGAGTACAATTAATGACAGAATCATTAATTATCTTATTTATAGATCAAATTACGGATAATTCATGTATAAATCAGCAGTCGTTTTTTCACTAAGGAAATAGTTTATTACTACCTAAATAAATTAAGGTATTAGAATCTATAACCGAATAATGATTGTGTGTGCCATATTATGCATTATTTCCCCAATATACTATCAAGATGTCTACTTCAAGATGTCTGCTCATTAGCATTCACCGTGGCTTAGTTCTTTGGTTGGTTGTGCTATAGGTATGTATTATGTTATGAGATTGTAAGTTAAAATATCCACAGAAAAAAAAATCTGTCAAGCACGAGTGAAACTCGCACTACGAGGGTTCTGTACACATTTAAACATTTAACGGTACATAATATTCCTATTACACTATTTACAAAATGTTAATTTCAATAACGTAATTATATTGCCTACTGCATCTTTCATTGATTGATATTTGATAGTCTTTTTATCAATGAAATTCAAATAATCGTAGATATCATTCTGCTCGTCATAAATTATTATTAAGAGACTCGTCCTATAGAAGCAGCTCGCTTGTACGTTTTGGTAGGTTTTAGCAGCTCGTTTGAACAAGCTGTGTAACTAGCTGTTTTTGCTATGTAAATCCCACCTCCCTGCGCACAGCTCGTGTGTTAGACGAATGGCGATACAGTTTAATATAAAACGTCTGTCGTTTTAAGACTATCAAAAATGTTTATGAAATTAATCTGGGTTTCTGGAAAATCGAGAGTATTAAAATGCTTATTAAAACTATTGATGATCTTGATAAATGCATTTGCAAAGAAATTTTAGGTTGAGAATATTTAACGTGGGTTTAACCTGTTAGTCATTTTCAATTTATTTATGTCGGTTTTACTATTGTAATATACTCATAAAATAATAGTAAATTTTAATAAAGTTTTCAAATTTATATCAGAAATTACGAAACTGCAAACAACGGGTATGTATATATATACTAATCCATAAATTTATCCGCAATATAAGTTCATACCATGAATAATTGATTTCTTTCATTTTGATATTTGATCTTAATTCGCGAAGAATTTCTATTATTTCTTGAAAATATTTATCTGTATAACAAATGTTTCATAAACCGTTTAAAAAATTTTTGGCCGTTTTTAATTTAGAAACCTTCACATGTAATATGAATAACTAATTTTACTACAAGTGTCACACAACGTTGTTTTGGGGGAAAATTTGTTTTGAGCAGTTTCAGATCAGCAAACAGCACGACTCGGCGAACAAGGTTTATTTTACTGAAGCGATCGTAATCAGGTATTGCAACAGAAAATTAAATTCTGTAAATAAATGATACGCGTATTCTTGTTTAAATCTACATTGAGCAACGTAATTATATACACATTTGCATGTTTTGTGAATTGTTTGTAAATTATACCAGACTGGCTGTTTGAACGTTTGGTTTCAGTTAACATGTTAATTACAAGAAAATTCAAAATAAAATGTTTTATTTCCCCTCTCGTATAAGGACAACGATATAGTTTACGTCACTGGAAAAACTATATGATTTACAACAGTTAAAAATATAAAGATATTTCTTATACAAAACAAATTTTTGTTGTTGTTAGCGCTCTGTGTAAGTTACTGCTTCGTCTGTATTTAGCGTGATCATTTAAGATCAAATAGGAAAATTGTGTCTTTTAATCTTACAATGTTTCTTAAAATGACATTACGTAATTATTTTTCATCGAATTAGGCAATATGAAACAGTTTGCACAATTGCAAAAGTCATATTTTTTATAAATTTTATTTTCGTTTCTCGCACATATGTAATTTTCTGTTATTCTGCAAAACAAGAAAATTAAAAAAAAATTGCGCTTGTGAAGTAAATATCTCTTGATAAAAATATATTAAATAGATAAAGCTTTTAAAAGAAGTAACATCCGTCCTGTCGTTTTAGTCGCCTCCCAAGTAGAATGTGTTGATGGCAGTTCTCGCATTTAAATTTTTATGTTGTCTATATTGTTGTATTATATTGGTACACGGGAGTAGCATTAACAGATTTTTTGATGTATTAACTTTTTTATGAAATACGCAATATATAATGTATAGTGAGTTAAAGAATAAAATACAAAAGTTATTTTATTTAAAATTTTATAATGAATGTAAAAGCTGACTTTCAAAGAAGAAAAAAGTACAATAAATGAAAAAAATTTAAATAGTGAAACCAATTTTAAATCGGTACTATTAATTTTTTTTTTACATTATTAAAACCATCATATTTATTATTTTTTTATGTCCTTAATGTGTAATTTTAATTTCAATAATTTACATTTATTCTTTTTGGTAAATTTATACAATAAATAAATTGTGAAGTTAATGAAAAAAGTTAGGAACAAATAAATCTGAAGACATTTCTCCTGAATAATTTTTCCTTCAAATCTAATTTTTTATAATAAATAATCACAAGCAATAATTTTTATTCAAGCACGTTATTTTTAATGTGCATTCTCTTATGTTATATCAGAAAAGTTGTCTAATGTTCATCGGTGCTAAATTACAATTGTTCCGATTATAAGTATCTCCATCTTTCGATAATTCTCCGATTCGATCCATATTATTCTATTTATTTAACGGCTTATAAACTAGAGATATTTGTTGACTAACTATTTTTATTCTTCAGCAATACTTTTATATACAGGGTATTAGCTAATATGGCAAAGCCGTAGGATGCTCATATTCACAAGGATAAATTCATAACGCGATATTTTATCAAGAAGGTTTTAAAACTACAAAAGTTTAGAGCATACAAGGCTGTATTATGATATGCATTGTCCAGCTATGTAAGTTCATTAATGTCGATATTTAAAGACATCTATGATGTTTAATGTTCCGTAACGAAAATGAAAAAAGAGCAATCATTGAATCGACTCGGTGTATGTTTTTCTGTCCTGTATTATGTCGTCAAATACCATGCTATGTAAAATTGAATTTTGATATACTTGTAACTATGCTAACAAATGTCATAAATATAGACGTAAAATGAAAAATATGAATAATACATTTTAAAGGTAACTTTGTATGGTTCAAATGAGTCACTCATTTCTTTTTTTGCTTTCTATCCTGTCATAGTATTATATAAAAGCGATACATGACAGAGTGTACCTTACAATTACAGTACAAAGAACTTTATCGCGCGAGTTCTAATTGCACTTGACCACTTTTTTAATACATTCTGTAAGATCCTATATTTTGTACCGATTTCAAAGGACAGCAGAAGCGGTACTTAAATTTATGTTTCTAACGAAATGAAATGAAAATTTTCGTTTTAATTTTACATCTATATTGATACCATTTCTAGCATAACTTTTCTGCTCAAATAAATTCATTCTTCTTGCTACCCAGCTTCAGTGGCCAGGGGCTAGTTTTTGAATGCTTACATGCTTGTATAAATTAGTATCTTCCAGTAAACTTATTTTACTAATATATCAAGCATTTACAGTAAGAAAAAGTAAATAACTTTCCTTGCGTCATCTATACGTTTGAAGTTCAGATCTTTCCAAAGTATAAAATAAGATTATTTTGACGCGCTTTTTGCTTATCTGAAATTCTTGAGCAAAGATTTTAAAGGGAAAAACCCATTTTCGATCATTTTTATTCGATAGTGATATACTACGATACATATATTGATAATTCACATCCGAGATGAATACCTCGATTATTTTCATCCCAAAACAATATTCTTTATAGGAAATGGAACCGATAAACTTCTCTGTTACTAGACGCGTCTTTTCGTTTGTTTTCTCACATGTAACTCTTAATAATATGCATCAAACATGACTTGACCTTGTTTATTTACAAGTTCAATTTTTGCCAGGTATTGTAAGCAGACAGATAAATTGTCTGCTGTATCGAACTTAAACCTGAGACTCAATTGCGATCTGACTTAAAAATAATATTTGTTTTCGAAATGTATCATTCTTTCAAATTATTTTTATCCTATAATTCATATGCAATTCTCAAGATATTTTAAATTTCTTTACTGACACTAATTTTACTGAATGATATTTTGTGAAAAAATTACACTTTTCCATTCTAAAGCTTCCGTTCATTGCAGTTTTTATGACCTGTAGCATGTCCTGTTTAAAAATTGTATTCAAACACAATGCGATGGTATCCACACCCATTTTTTTTAGTTAATTATTAAACACATACCCTCATCAGATTTCACATCATATTGTTACAAATATTGTAAAAAGATTACCCTATTTTTACCACAGTTCCTTGGGTCATACCGTCATTTTGCCTCGCCCTCCGCAGACCGCCTTTCTTTCTGTTATTGAGACGTGTTTTTATATAAAATTTATTCTATAACCTATACTACAGTAACTACAATCGGTGAGCAGAGTTGTAATTCGAATACTAGAGTTTTTTCGTGAAAGACCTTTCCAGAAATCACGTGGCAACGAAATGATAGAGTTTTTTCGTGAAAGAGCTGTTACAGAAATCACGTGGCAAGGAAAAAGTGTTTGGCGCAACCGAATTTTACAACCGTGCTTTCATAATGTTTTGCAACAAACTAAAACTATTCCGTATCCACTGACATATATTTGTATTCTTGACTTAATATTGCAAAGCTATGAAATAAATAAATTAACTGATGAACATTATTATAAATTTCTAAATCGATTAAATTTCTACTTTTTTATCAAGTTACATATAAATAAAACGAAATCAAATTTCTATGTTAGAATAGAGCTAACGTATTCGCATGAAACAAGAACAAATTTCCTCACATATTTCAGCAGCGCATTCATTTTCCGCTCAAAACAATTTCCCATCGTTAGTCATAGCCGGGCTCAACCTAGGCATTTCAACTCAATTTCTAAACTCTTCTTCCGACTTATCGCACGTTTGCGAAATTGAAAGGAACATTTTTTGCGACAGAACTTATCAATAGCGGAGATATTTTATATTTATCAAAATATGGGAGTAATAATCATAAAATATTTTATTTATTTCACGCAATATTCTTTATATACATTATATATTACAGCGATGAGCGAATATACTTCTAATTGTATGTCCATGTAGTTACGAACGAAATAAGTTAACGTCATGATTGAAACATAAATTTTTTAAATTAATTGGAAGAACGGACGTTATACGCGAACTTCATTACTTTTATCTACACCAAATACAGTAAACACAATTAAATGAAACTACGTGATGTAATATTATTTCTACGTTTTTTAAAATTTCTTTACCACGACCTAGATTTCGTTGTATTACAACATCTTCAGGTGGGATATTAGCAAAGATTAACTCTTAGGAACATCCAACAGCATTTATATGATTCAAACACAATAGCGGAAGCCTGGTTTGTGCGGGTTTTTCCATTGTTTGTATTAGTGAATTTATTGCAGGGGCGCAGTGTAGGTTTTATTATATTTCCGAGAGTTATATAATATATCAGTATTTTAGTGAGGGTAATAAATTCAATTGTTGTTATTATGTGAGGTTATACAATGCAAACTTTACTGTGTATGTAATAAAATTAAATGGAAGTTATTCTCGGTACTATATTTATAAAAAACCAAGGGTATTTGAAAGTAAAGACAAGGTAATACACTAATTCTACATATCTCCGGTTTTTTGTAATCATATATTTATTTCTTTTATTTTATTTAATTTTATTTATTTATTTATTTTTTTTATTATACATATTTATATTGCAAGATTATCCAAAGATATAATAGATTATAAAAACATCTTATTTTTGTTTCGCCGAATTTGTGAATAAATCCTTTAGGTGAACTTAGGGCTAAAGTCAACTTGGTCAAGTATTAAATAGTTTATTATTAAAAAGTACTCATACTTATAACATGACTTAAATTTTCATTAAAACTGAAGAGTTATTAATTAGTTTTGACAGAAATAACCACACAACATAGCTTGACATTGTAGGCTCTTTGCTTTACTCGCTGTGTTGATTACCAGTGTGATAATTTTTACTTTTTTGTCTTTGATTTTGAAGTAATTACTTAAATATATTAACATTTTTATTCTTACATTTAATGCAGTTTGAAATCATATATGCTTTATACACTCATTTTTTCGAGTAGGCTGAATAATCTCCTTATTAGTGACAGTCATAGAATACGTGTATCATTAGGTGAAATAAATTGATCTTTTTATATTTGTATCAAATATGTTTTCTTTTCTTAGTTCAGATAGGACCAAATTTTTAAACTCTCGCTTGAAATAAATCTAATATAGTTATTTGGACAAAAATTAAAAAGCCCAGTTTTGAAATTTTAAATTATCCTCCATTTATCCTTATTTGTACAAATATGATATGATAAGAGGATATGGTCTTTGTAACATTAATATGATAAATATTGAATCAAATAAAGATGCACTATTAGTCATACAAACATATCTAATTAAATAAAATGCGGGTAAATTGACACAAAGCCAAGAAAACTACGAACCACCAACAACTGAAATAGAATAGCTAACGCGATTGTAATTACAATCCCCTCTTTGTGGTCTACACCTAGAGTTGTTAAATTAGTCCTCCACATGTAACTGGTGAATAATCCTTAACAAAATGACAGCGTTGGGTCTGCCATCGACATAGAGCATGCGCGTTTCCACAGATGGCGTTAACGAGATAATGATTGCAAACGATGCCTTTAGTAACTCATTAATTTATATTGAACCTAATGCGAATCTACGACTTGAAGAGCAATTGATTGTATAAATTGATCTCTACTTTTTCCCGCTTTTGCAAAATATGCAGATATTGTGGAAACCCATATACTTTTGTACTCTTATAACCTTCTTGTTATTGGAGTAATGTTCATTTTCCTGGTTTTTTATTTATCGCCTAATATGTTTCTTCCTTTTCGAAAGTTTTGCAATATCTTTGTAATTACCATGATATGACAAAATGATAAGACATAAAATGAAAACAATATTTAGAAGAAAAATACAATAAGAGTTGGAAAGAAATTTGGGAGTCTAATTTAGCAGACTATTACGAAAGTTAAATTAATATTGTTTTCATTAGATTTAGAGACAAAATTTGGCGAGGCAAGTCAAAGTATCACATTATAGCTAATGGAAAATTCTGCTTTGATCTTTCCTTTTCCTTAACTCACAAAAATTTATTTATAGAAAATGTGTTTTTGCCCATGATGCAATTTTTGATACTCACATCACTACAAATGGTCAATAACTGTTGCTATTTTCGACTGTTGGGTTCAATCGTAAAGAGCAAACTCTCGTATGATCCTATCTTCAATAAAACCGCCACGATTCTTATAAAATTTTATTTTGAAGTCGAAAATAACCTCGTGTAACGTTTATATATCAAGTTCATTCTTCGATGGCGCTTAAATCCATGTCATGCGATTGCGAATAATTTCAAATATAATTTGAAAGGATACGACTAGAAAAGAAAAGGTTGTGTAAATAATTTAACTGCCCCAAATCATCAGCATACTAAAATCAAATACAATTTATTAGACAAAATATACAGGTCGGATAATTATGACTGGTAGCTAAAATTCCAATCATTCAAACGGATTTTTTTAAAATAATTTCGACATATAAAAGAGAAAGATTTATGTTATGCCTGCGAAAAGCGAGGTCGCTCTAATAAACATTTTCAAATAATTTGATAAGTATGCAAACAAGAATGTTCAGATTATATCAGTTAATGAAGATATTGAGATACATTTTTTAAAATTTGTTTGTATTATATTAATGATTGAAAGGTGATATTGAACATTAAATACATAATTACAAGTGTGGTAGAATAAAATTACTTGAGTTGGCTAATAGTATGTATTTTCAAGCATTTTAAAAAAATACTTTAAAAAAAAAAGTAGTCGAAAAAAAGCTTTGTTAGTTTTCTACCTATTATAGATTAATATGAATATTGAACCATTAACGTTAATTAAATTCAAAGGGATTTGGTAAATTTTAATGTTGAAGACTAATAGCTTATTCCTACTTCTTATGGATATAATTAAATTTTATGTGGTTTTATAATTTATTTTTTTTTCATGAAAAAGATTATCCGTTTTATTTAAAAAAATTAAAGTCATATACCCTCCATAATAATTACACCGTATACTGAGAACGATTTCCCAATGGAAAAAGTATAATCATACACAAAATGTGATTTTATACAGGTAGTACATCTCTAAAACTAACATTTATTGTTTTATTTCGGGACATTAAAATAAATAATTTACGCTGCAGAAAAAAAAAATACATAGTTCCTGATGAAAAGCATTCGTAGAGCTAATATACAACCACGCAACTAAAATTTTGGTCTTGCAATGTTTCGATAAATTTGTATATATAAATATGTACTAAACATGAATCAACCCATAGAAGAAAAAACTAAACAACTAGAGTCTACTAGAAACTGTACATAAGTATACACAACCTAAGTAACACAATAATAAAATAATTTGAATGCTCATTTTGACGAATTTGGGCGAATATATAGTACATAACTTCATCATAACGCATATATGTATGTGTATGTGTGGGCGCGCGTGTGTGTGTGTACACACACAAATATACTATGGCGTAGTATTCTATGGCGATCTGGAAATAACATTGGGAGATTTGTATTTAAACCGACTAGAAGTTTTTCCATGAATCCTTAAGAAACAAAATAAACAAAACTTTCCTGTTTTTAAAGTTAGTGGGATTTTGTTTGATTAATTTATTCACGATTTACAGATAAACAATAACAGAATGTGGCCCCATGACACAGGAGAGTTGATAATAATTCAAAATATATAATATTAAGATCCAAAACCAAATACCTATTCATATTGTGACATCCTGTAAATAAGACAAAATTCGTCAAAGGATGGATTGAATTTAATGCAATAGAACAGCATTATCATGCTTGAACGAAGAGGTGGCCCGCATAAATTAGTCTGGTGTATTGATGGAAATTTAATGTCCGGAACGGCAGAGATGATCTAATGCATTTTTAATGTCCATTTCATCCACTGTTTAACGTCAGTGTTTCAAATAATTGAATTTAAATCTGCAGAATTACTGTCGATTCATATAATAAGACGTAACGTGATTCGAGTGCGTTTCACTAATTTTATCAGTCGTTAAATCATAAATTACAAATGAAAAATTAAATGTCAATAATACATGAGGGGTACACATTATTTGCTTATTTATTCCATTGTGTGGGTTATGGAGATATGATAAAAGTTTTTGCAATAGCCAGGAATATACGTTTTTACTTGGAATAGCTAAGTAAGCATATAAAGATATGCAAAGATGTATGAAATAGTTGCCATGTTATTGGAGAGATAGCTATAAGTATTAAAAGGCATGAAGTATTAAAAACATACAGGTATTTAAAGGCATGAAGCACTAATACGATGAAGTCAAAAGAAAGAATGTAATTTATATGTCTGTATTAATGTGTGTATATACGTAAGCTGTGTATATTCAGGCATGTACAATCTATATAATTAGCTTCGTTAAACGTCGCTTGAAGTATATATGGATGTGATATTTATTTCAATATAAATAAGAATTTATTAAATTCCTCGGTATATCATGACATTCTTGATCATATATCCTATATTATCAAGAATGTCATAAAGAGTGCTTTAAAAATAGAAAAATAAAATATTTTAACAAAAAATTGAACCAACATCAAATAACCTGCTAATAAGAAGCACACCGCAAAGTGTAAATAAATGAAACTACTAGTATTTAGTTGGACCCTTCGCGGTACGATATCGATGTAAATACATTTGGAAAACACTGCTACTGCTAGAGATTTTTGGAGTCACTGCCGAGTGAAATGTAGCACGCGTTCAGAAAGAATGTATCAGAAAGATATGGTAATATTGCAAACAATATAAGAAAAACATGGTAACAGAGGACAATGACTCAATTTGGTAAGTAGATTCAAAAGAAAAATATAAATTGAAAATGGGAATTCTAGCTGTGTGAATCAAACATTTTAATGGAAGATAAAGTTTACTTATATTAATATAAAAACGGTCAATGGCGAATCAGGTACAAGTATTTAAGATTCCGTGCCTCGTTATAAATGAAATTACTTTATCATAGATCATCATTAATACGGATTTCCTAGCGTAATAAATAATGTATAATCTTTTTGCTTGGTCATATAGCACAAAAGGTTCGTTTAAAAACTATTATATTCAGAATCATTTTCATAGTTTTTCTACAACCTTTGCGTAGATATCTAAAACTTTTTTTAATAATTTCAGGTTCGATATTTTTGGAAATACAGGGCTAAGGAAAAAATGTTTTCGAGACACTTATAAGTAACCCTAAATCCTGAAGCACTTATTGCACTTTTAACTCACTTTTGTCCACTAAATGTAAACACTCAACTTTCGTCCACTAAATGTTAAACATTTTTCGAGCAGTAAATTTTGCCTCTTTCCCTCCATGAAATTTGTTATTGTTATATGTAGAGATTTGTACGGGTTAATATATTGTATTACTATGTCTAGTTTTACGTTTACATGTCAAGCGGTCTCTGAGAAAAATGGCTATAATATACGGACAGATAGAAATGTGACTAATTTTGTAAAGATTTCTTTTTTCTTTTGAAAGTGTTGAAACATAAAAATTACGCTAACGGAAAGAAAAGACCAGAAAGAAAATTCGCGAATCCATGACAACGCCACAGTTAATTAAATGTAGTTAGGTGATTTAGGCAAGGAAATGTTGATTTTACCTTGCCAATATCAATCTTGCATATTTTAGCGATATAGAAAACGACAAGAGCCGTACACAATATTAATGCACTCTTATCATAAAATCAAATGTCGCAATGAAAAATAGATTATTCCCGTTGTGACAAACGACGGGAACATACTAAAAGAAGTGCAAGGAAATTAATAATTTCCGTGCAGCTTCGGTTGCAACGTGTCGCGTCATTTACGCAGTTTGTTTACTTATATATAGAGTATGTGTGTTTGTGTGTGTATACATATGTGTGGGTGTGTGTGAGTGTATGTGTGTGTGTGTGAGTGTATATGCGTGTGTGCAGGCGTGTGTGCTTGCGTGTATGTATGTATGTGAATATATTACTTTTCCGCAATAAGAACATGGATGGAGTTGCTGAGTAAAAACTGTACACGTAAGTTTTCGTCGTGATTGGATGTGATTTTATAATAATAAATATATTATTTTTTAAAATTTCGAGCTTCGAAGGTCTTAACCCAAAACATTTCAAGTGCAGAAAATCATGACAATAATCAAGTCTGTGAAAGAAATATCGTATACCTGTATGTAACATATGAATTAAACCGTTCGACATTAAATGGAAACGCAGTCGGGGCTAGTTGTCACTAACACTGTATAGAAGTCAAATAAATAATTACGCCAAAAATAAAAAAAAATCAAACAAATTAAATAACAGAAACAAAACGGAAACACATTTGCGATGTTAATGTTACGCAATAACCGCGACGGTACGCGTTTTTTGTTTTTGGCGGCACCGGTAGCGCAGCAGCGCGGCGTGTCTGAAATTACAAACCACTTAAAGCTACTCCTGTAACTAAACTATTGAATATTGTTATTTGATTTTTGGTGCATGGTTGAAGAACACCTTATGGTATATGGAGATTAATGTAATGTCGAACGGTCAAATCTACACTACATATATGGAAAATAAGCAATAAAATATGGAAGCAGCATTATTGAAAAATCTGTTTTGCAGCATGTATACGTCTCTGATCATCTTTGTATAGTCACTGCTCGATTTCGAAAAGTAATGTTTATTAGGAGTTCTATAATAGTTTACGAAACTTTTTAAGGTATTTCTTATTTAATAGCAGAGTGGAAAAATTTCCTTAGATAGACACACACTCAACACACACAGGTTTGTGTGGCACGTGCGAACATGCGTGCGTGTATGTGTTCGCGCATATGCGTGAGTGTATATGTATGTACGCGGGTGCGAATGTGAGCACGTGCGCGTAGGCGCTTGTGAGCCTAGGTGCGTGGGCGCGTGGGCGCGAGTGTGCGTGGACACGCCTACGTACGCCTATTGGCGTGAGGAAGCATGCGTACGCAAACGCGGGTATGCGCATGAAAGCGAGCGTGCAAGCGCGTGGGTATGCGCTGGCATAAAAAAGTTATGTCGAAGCAATAAAAGAAAAAAACTATACGTAAAATAAATAATATGGATAAAATAAAAAGGAAATTAACATTCTATCTTATATTATATTATTTACAGATCACAAAAGAACCACCTAAGAATGTTCTTAGTTCATTTTATTTTAGGTATTTAAGTCTAACCCAACATTCCTTTTTATCGCTTCCCAAATATCCTAATTTTGTTACCAATATCTTCCTCTTTACTTTGAAAAATACAAGTTTGATTCAATGAAAAATTCTAATTCATATATTTCATTTATCCACATGTTCCAAAAATTTAAGTAAATTTATTTTTACCGTCCGTATGTTATTTGCGGTACTAAGCTTTCATAAATAGTATTTCCATTAAACTATTTACAAATAGTAACACCGCTTTTTATGTTGTAAATAAAATATTTCGTATATATATATATATATATTATAGACAAAAATCAAATTTTAATTTTCCGATAAACTATAGATGAATTCCTGGCAGTGCCGTTTTTTTCATAAATTAATTTAGCAGTTTCGGTGATGAGGAGTGGACGTATAATATACGCAGAAATATCTTGCCTACAATAACACGTTATATTCAAAACCCGATTATGTTCAAAACTGAAAAACAATTCTCGGAGTAATTAATTAGCTTACTTAAAAATTTCCACGTAAATATATTTGATGATCTCACTAAATACGGAAATTGCTGTATATCCTATCGTATTATAAGTAGGTTAATACTCATATACTTTATACAATTTCAAGCTTTTATGTCAAAAGTTCTCTAAGAAATCCGGCTGTGACCGAAAGATATATGGTGACGTAAGTGATCTTGCGCTGGTTTCTCGTTTCTCTTTTTGAATTACGGAAACCTAATGCTGTGTTAAATACAAATAGAATGCTAAGACGGCTCCATGTACAGTTCTATGCTTATAGTTATAAAGATAATAAAAGCTCATCTGTTAAATTAGCTACATATATTAATTTTTCAGTAATGAAAACAAAATCGAGATAATTTTCCTTAAACTATATGAAGCATCTAAATGATTTGTTGTTGTTAAGCCAGCAGATGTTACATGGATGTGTTTTATATTTGTATTCCAATTACTTCAGAAGACAGAAGGACCTGGGAGTAAGGTTGATTAAATGTTCACATATTTTCATCAAATATTTTTCAACTCAGCTTGACGCTCTACCATAACGTATCTGATGCCTTCATACACACGTAAGCTAAATAATTTTTTTGTCGTCAGATCTACAAATATTCTAATGTATGAAAAAAAATGATGCATCATTTTTAAAATTTTAATTTAAAATTTTTAAACAATACTTTGGGATTTTCAGAATAAATATACAAATTATTTAATAGAACTAATTAACCCATGCAAATCATTCGAAAGTAATAAATTTAGCGTTTTGTTCATATATAAATTACGAAAAAAATTTAGATCGAATGGATATCGGAACACGCATAACATAGGATCCCATTGTTTTCTGCATTTCCTAAATATGTTAATGCAAATTCACTGTATGGTTTTTCATTTGAAACCTTAATCAAATGTTAAAATTTTATTTAAAATTTTGCTTCTTTTTTTGTCGTGTTGCAATGATACCATTAAAAATAGGGAATGCAGTGGAAGGAAAGACCCTAGACTATATATATATATATATATATATATATATATATATATATATATAATATATATATATATATATATATATATACATATATATATATATATATATATTTATATATATATATAAATATATAAAACATCTTTATAATGTGGAATATAGTAAAAAAAAGTATTTTTTCTTTAGGAAAGCCAAAGCATTATTTATTCTGAAATAATAGTGACCATTTCATCAATTATTTTACATCACATAAAATATTATATCTACTTTATTAAATTTTACTTCGTTGATTTGTCCTTGAGTAGTTTGGTAGTAGAAATCTTGGTCGTAAGCGACCTATTATTGTTGAAAAACTTACACGAGCAATATTATTTCACATTGGCTGCTAAGGAAAATATTAAACAAATATTTTTGATGTTCTCTCAATTGTATACAGTTTGAAATTTTAGAAACTTATCAAGCAATAGTAAGGTTTGATTTTATTCGGAAAGTTTTATATATTGTTTCTGTACTTACTAACCGACTATATATATAAAGATGGAGAGAAAACGATAAAGCTTGTAAATATACATTTTGTTACAATTCAATATTTAACACCTGAACTGAATGGTTCCTATGTAACTTTAATGCATATAGACATTTATTAACAAGGATTGATGATGTGGAGAAATGAACTTGCTTTTATGCTAACCCGGTATTCATATTTATAATCGATTGATTTTGAAAATATTATAGGAGTACATAATATTAAAGCACAAAATATACTAATATTTTCAAGTTGCGTTTCAGATCAAAGATAAATACACATACGAGTATACATATAAGTCAGTCTTATAATAAATTAAATTTTACTAAAGGGAGTACATCGGATCTTGTTCGGAAAAATGTGTCAAAAAAGGAAAGAGTTAGCACTGTGAGCGTTTCGTACACAATAAAAGACTTGAAAAATTAAGAGTATACAGTATTTGTGTTAACCGATTTACAAATATTAATTTTTCTCTACGTCAATATGTTGCCTGCTATATATTTCACGGTTACAAAAATGGGGTGCACATTTATATAATGGTATTTATTGTTGTGTAAAATGGGGTGCACATTTATATAATGGTATTTATTGTATTGCGGTGCACATTTATATAATGATATTTATCGTTGTGTAAATACGAGATATATTTACATTGCACAACATATCTATCGCAGACCTAATAAACGCATTATAAAATGCAAAGTTATTTTTATAGTTGATTTAAGTCACTTGAACGGAGTTTCCATGAACTTGTTACGGACTCAACTTAATATCATAAGCAGGTTGACTATGATTCATAAACTTTGATCTAAAGACATAAAACTTGCTTAACTATAACAATGTTCCATTAAATTTCTTCATATTTACTACCATTGTGAATACTTTTCAAAATTAAAAAATAGCAGTTTAGGTGGTATAGGGTGGAGACACGTAAATCTAAAACGAACGCCCCATTTAATGCTTAAGATTTCGTAAATAGATCCCTATAATGAAGAAGTGTTCATAAAATACGCCCAATATATTTGAAAACCTTTACAACGATATGGCACATAACGGTATATGCCAAAAATATTTACCCCCACTTTTCATGTAATGGGTAACTTTTTCTAAATTTTGTTTTGCTCTGTAGGCGTTATAGATATGTGTCACCATGCCGAATTTTAGGTATATAACACTAATAGCTTGTGAGATGACTGTTATATATTGACCGACAGATAGACATATTAAAAATAAAAGGATCCGCAATTTGCCTATGGAACTTTAAAAAAAAGACAGGACTTTCTTTTTCATCTCTAGGAAGATATCTTAAGCTACTGAAATATAATCAATTTTTGTAAAAGGGTGTGCAAACCGCCATGTCGTGACTAGCGTTTTTCCAGCAAACCCAAAAAAACTAAACTTCAGAAATAAATATTCTAATAAAATCTTTCAAAGCTTTTGCGAAACGTAAATATATTTTTCTACAATATCATTAATAAAAAAGTTTAATTTTGCTTTAAGATTTACAAACCGAATGAAAAAAAGCATGTTGATTTTCTATATTATTGTGTCATAATCCTGGAAAGCAGCTTGCCATTTTTTATTGTACTAAAATTTTCTTTGCAACATTAGATTCATTAATCAGTGTCAGAAAAGGTAAAAATTATCATTTATATGCCTATGTCTTACCTGCATCTCTGTGAAGGAATTACCGTTTTTAATGGATGAATTTTGGAAAGGAGTATTGTATCAAAGTACGATTTTATTTTTTATTGCTACAAGGAAAATTTAACCACTGCGAGTAAGCTAGCTAATAGAGTTTTTCACTTTATTTGTTTTGTGAGTCTGCGTGTACTTTTATACGAATGGGTAACTCCACTTTTGGAGTATTGGAATGATGAAACTGAGAGATTTTAGATTATCTGTACGCTACACATTGTTTGTGTGACAAATTTCAGCCTTAAACGAGTGACGAAATAGCTAGAGCTTCAATATAACTCATAAAATTGAATATAAAATAAAAAATAATGAATAATTACGTTTACAGTACTGAATTCTGCGACCATTACATTTTACACAGAGAAGTTTTTATAGATGTGTTTTTATAAAATTATAAATGTCAAGTGGATTACTAGATTTACGAATATTTATTTTTTTTTAATTGTGAATTTTTGATGTCAGTTAACCGAACTAATTTCATTTAAGAATTCTAGTCAAGTGCTTGGTATCTAGAATTTAAAAAAAAATTTCATTCTTCATATAAAATTGTTTACATTTTTTCAACCCGTAGCTGGAAAATTAGAGAAAATGAACTCATTGCACATATTTTTGCAAAGAGGGATTAAAAATTAATTTAAAAGATTTTTTAATGCCACCTTAATAAGCGCAAAAAATATTATGTGTACCCACTTTACATGCCCTGGGAAATAAATAAACTATTAATATTTTGTGTTTTTTTTCAATTGAGGTTTCTATATTAAAACAATAAAACATAGAAATGTGCGCATTTATAATTGTAGACCCTATAAGATGGTAGTTAGGAAAGGACAGGCAGATGGGAAAACATAACGAATATTTTTTTTTCAATTTGGCAGCGGAACCCCAAAGGCACTTGAATAATTTTCTATTCGAGACGAATTGAAGTTTACGAAAACACTTCATCCGTATCTAATAATTTCCATCTATAATACATTTTAAGCAAACAACTTAAAAATCTACCCTATCTTTTACATTTATACATACACAAAAGATATTTTCTAATTATTATTACTGCTTTATTTAAGAAAAATGCCTATATTTCAGAATAACTGTTACTGTACGACTTCAGTATAGGAATTCGCAATCAAATAAATTATGATATCTTTTAATTAAAATTAATAATTCTAAGAGAAACAAATATCTTACAGTTCTTCTATCATTCAATGCACTATTGGGTAACTAACCAAGCACGTAAAATAGTTTTGTCAAAAATTGTAATCGAAATGGACAATGAAATAGAATATAAAATTTAAAAGAGCAAACAACGAAAATTTAATAAGAACACTATCAAGTAAATATTAATAATGACTCTATTACATGTGGCATATATTCAATAAATAGTCATTTTTTTCTAAATTATAGACAAACCAATTCACTTTATCCACAAAAATTAATCGAACTAAAAAAAGTAAGTGACCTAATAAATTGATGAAGTTTCGTAAACATAATATTCCACATAAAAAACGCATAAACATTAATTTTCCACTTTCATTACATATTTAAAAAGTGCACTTTTCAAGACCATCCAATGCAGAATAAATCACTGTTTTGATCTCTGATTCGCGGGTTTGCTGTGACCACGGAAAATCGAGAGGGGAAGTTAAATCGGCATAGAGTTTTTATAGCTTTCAATATTTCCATACCACACATTATTACACTCGTTGATCTTACGTTTACAGTCTCTGAGTATAAGTAGTTTTAAACGTGACCCTATTGGCGTTGGTAGGATTTCCAAAATTCCATATATTACCGTTTATTATAAAGACATTCTAACCTTCGTATAAATATGAAAAAATTAAAGTGTTATCAGACGTCACTGTCAAATGTCAGAGAGTCAAATGATTCGTAAAAGTACGGATTAAATACATATAAAATACATATATATATATATATATATATATATATATATATATACATATATATATATATATATATATACACATATATATATATATATATATATATATATATAGCATTTATACACATACACGTACGTGCGTATGTATATATAAAAAAAGCACATATCCAATCAATCCTACATTCACTGAAATACATTTTTGAGTAGTGTAAGTCGTCAGAAGTTTTATATCTACTGGATACCATTTATATAATACAGAGTTTACATGTATTTAATCGAAAATTTTTAAAATGTACTATTTTCCTAAGCGGTACTAAAAATATTTTTACTCGATTGCATTTAACATGCATAATTTACTACCTCGTTCAGTAAGTCAACACATTTTATAGCTTCGAATCTCATTGCATTGGAAGGACTTATCGAATATGCACGAGTTTCTCATTTGATCGTTCTTTAACTGAAATACTTCGAATTGAAATCACAAATTTTAATATCTTATATACCCTCAGCTAAGAGATAAAATTATGTCATAAAATTAAAAACGGATGCTTTAATTTTTAATACAATGTTATTGTATTAAAAATATATAATTCTGTAGCAACACTTGTCACAAAAAAACAGCAACAATTTCAAATAATATAAACTGATCCCACAAGGACATTACCGTACATTCCCAAAATTTTAATACATACCACTCCTCCCTTTTTGTTACCACTCTCATTTCAGAAGAATAATTTCCAATTCATTCACAGAATATCATTTATTCTCTCAGACATGCAACTTTTACAAATCTGCTCTCGTTTTCTTCTTTGGTTGAGTCTTTACATTACGGCGTAATTTGATACAAGAATATTCTATATATACCTGTCGCTATACTTTCCTGTTATGTTGAATTGGTACGTGTTTAAAAGGGTATCAAATGAGCTACTCAGGCCCGTACGGTGTGAAATAATGTAGACGCGGAAGGAACGTGAAATGTATATAAATTAATGCGGGGTTTGCTTATGTTGTATATAGTTAGTTATTTATATTATCAAAATATATAAACGCTTGATAATAAATCGGCGTACAAGGAAATAGAAATTTGATGTTTATCGCTTTGCATATTGACTTGGGAATTTGTTTTAGACAATATTTTTATTTGTTTACCTAAAATAAGACAAAGTCATCAAGTTTTAGTACTTTCAAATAATATTAAATTTTCAACTTTAAAAATAAGCTCATAATATAATAATAAGGTTTTACAAAGTTAAAAGTTTTCAATCTTTTATATAGACTTTGTTAAATTGTAAAAACTGCGTTAAATATCGATTATGTACGTATATATGTTTAAAGTTAAATATTGATTACGAAAAACTGAAAGATTTGAAAGGGAAGTCCCCATAATATTATAAAGTGCCACGAATAAAACAGTACAATACCATATTATTGCCATCTATTTCATGACAGAAGGCAATTAAATACATAATTTAAACAAAATTAATCTTGTTCGTTACAGGAACAAGATTAATTTTTCAAATCAATGATATTATAAAGATTACTGCCTTTTATGCAGTGTGGAAATAAAAATTTCCACACTCCACACATTTTTATTAATTCGAAGCTGCGTAATACATGTCCCTGAAATATGTGGTGCTTATATGGAATTTTAGAACACAATTTTGCTCTCTAGGTTTCTAAAAATACTTAATTTACGAAAAGCCTTTCTAAACATGAAACTCATGGTTCACATTGAGGTAACGTGAATTAGACTGAGCCTTAATTTCAGAAAAAATTATATATCTTTTCACTCAATTGTCATTTCTTGTTATTTCCATTTCACTTTTCTGCTTGAATGTGGATTCATTTCAGGAAAATGATATAATAACGATAATAAACTTAAAAAGATCAAGGAAAAGCGAAAACAAATTTAATATGCTTATATATTTTAAAACGTACTGAAGAAAAAAAGAAATAAGAAAGTTTATGTGGAGGTATTGATTTAGCCGCAAAAATATCAATTTTAATTCTTTCATTGTTGAATATATTTGGCGTTAATTTTGTAAATTCACAATTAAATTAAACTAGGTGATGTAGTATTATTTCTATTTTCTTTAAGTTCTTTACCACGACCTAGGTTTCGTTGTATTACAACATCTTCAGGTGGCTATTAGCAAAGATTAACTCTTAGGAACATCCAACAGCATTTATATGTTTCAAACACAATAGCGGAAGTCGGGTTTGTGTGGGTTTTCCCACTGCTTATGTTCGTGAGTTTATTGTAGGGGAGCGGTGTAGGTTTTATTATACTTCCAAGAGTTATACGATATACCAGTATCTTAGTGAGGGTAATAAATTCAATTGTTGTTATTATATGAGGTCGTACAATGCAAACGTTCCGGTGTATGTAATAAAATTAAATGGAAGTTATTCTCGGTAATATATTTATACAAAAGCAAGGGTATCTGAAAGTTAGAACAAGGTTATACCACTAATTCTACATATTTCCGGTTTTATTTATTCATATATTTATTTATTAATTAGTATATGTATTTTTTTTATTTTTTATGTTTATTTATTCATTTATTTTAATTTTTTTGTATTATTTATATTTATATTTATATGTGTATTTTAGCGGAAACCATTTAAAGAGCACCATAGCATCAATGTTGTCTAATTATATTATATCTAGAAGATAATAAGTGTGGGTGATGATATTATATTTAGTTGTCCATTTAATATATTAACCTTGGTGTCTTTTTATGTCTGTTTATTCCTAATATTTCTAGGATATTAACTTTATTACCTTTTATATTTATTTGTAATATATAGGGGGCGTTATCAGCATGAGGGTGATGGTTATTTTTACTGAGATGTTTAGCAAAGTGAGATGTGTCTGGTTTGTTATTTCGCCAGCTGGCAATGTCTTCTTTATATCTTGTAGTGAAATCTTTTCCTGTTTGACCCATGTTTACTCTATTACAGTCGCTACATTTAAGTTTATAGATACCACTCTTTTTATGTTTATCTATTTTTTCTTAATTATTAATAAGGGTTTTACCCAAGTTATTTAAAGTACTATAAGCACATGTTGTATTATTTATATTTTTATTACTAGTTAAGAGTTTCCCTAATTTGAGAGATATATTGCCTATGTATGGGATAGATTTATAGTAAATATTATTATTATTGGAAACGACCGGGTATATTTCTTGTATTAGTATTTTTCCTAATTTATTATGGTGCAGTTTTGTGACAATTGATGGGTTACAATTATTATATACTGCTATTTTATATATAAATATATATATATATATATATATATATATATATATATATACATATAATAAAAAAAAATAAGGGCAATGAATAAATAAAACCGGAGATAAATAGAATTAGTGGTATAACCTTGTTCTTCCTTTCAGATAACCTTGCTTTTGTATAAATATATTACCGAGAATAACGTCCATTTAATTTTATTACATACACCGGAACATTTGCATTGTACAACCTCATATTATAACAACAATTGAATTTATCACCCTCACTAAAATACTGGTATATCGTATAACTCTCAGAAGTATAATAAAACCTAAACCGCTCTCCTACAATAAACTCACTAACATAAGCAATGAGAAAACCCACACAAACCCGACTTCCGCTATTGTGTTTGAAACATAAATGCTGTTGGATGGTCCTAAGAATTAAATGTTTGCTAATAGCCCACCTGAAGATATTGTAATATAACGAAACATAGGTCGCGATAAAGAACTTAAAGAAAGTAGAAATAATACTACATCACTTAGTTTCATTTAATTGTGTTTAATTCTTTTTCATACACAATTTTATTTTTGTGATCAATGCCACTATTAAAACGGACAATGATATCACTCATATAATCACTAGATACAGAAACAGATGGAGACAATTCACTGGTATCATTGCCTATAGATGAATTCCAATCAAGGAAAAATAAATAAAACATTATAAAACTTTTTGTAAGTTCCAACAAAAACACCTCCACAAACTACGCTAAAAAAAAAGTTTAATGAATTTTGGTTAATTTTTAGGCTATTTGTAAATTAATCAAGTAATAATGCACATATACCAAATACATAATAAAGATGCAGTATAATAAGAAGTTTTATGTAAATTTTAGGTACTGCAATAGAATCTGAAACGTATCCCACATTATACGTAAATATAACGCTGCATTTATGTCTGCATTTTATAACTGCATATTTTTTTTGTATATTATTACACTAATAACAATATTAAGATACTTTCCTCACCTATTCGTTCATTACTTACACCAGTAATTCTTCTAATTGAGAAATCAATTTCTTCAATCGTGATGATTATTGACCTGAATTTGAAGAACCCTTAAAATTAGATTAAACAAATTAGAGAAACATTTCCACTTTTTTTTCGGCCAACTGTAACAGTGCTTGACTTTCAATGTAATAAATTGTTTATTTGAGAATATACAAAATAGACATAAATTTATTTTATGTATTTAATATGGTGATCGCAACTTGAAGAATATCATTAAGTTGTATTTCGCTTCGTATGGGCTCTAAATATGGAGCGGAATTCTAATCGGCTCTTCGCCAATGAAGTGTACAGCAGGCGAATTGATAACGTACATTAAAAATATTCTATATTATGCAACACGAATTTTTATATTTATTTTTGCTACAAAAATTATCGTGCCCACGAAACATTAATCGCGAATCAAATCTAACTTGATTTTATCAATGACTTCGTACATACGATGCAGTGGGATTCCACTGACGGTATATTAGTATGTAATAGGAGCGTGTGCTCGGCTGTAACTAACTATTGAACATTTGTTGCGTTAAGCCGTAAACCTCTTCTTGCAATCCACTTAACAACTGCACTTATGTCACGCTACAATTGTTCGCCTCTCCTCCATTCTTGGTGTCATAAAAGAACAGTAGTCGGTATAGGAGTTAGCCGATCGAGGTTAATCTATTTCGGAGTTCTTGAGTTCTATATGGAAATAAAATTCGTTCTACGTGCCATTAGATTAATTATTTCTACAATAAAATTAAGGTCAAAATATATTTAATGTGTTGTTTTATATTTAAGATTTTTAGTGATATTAACGTATGATTGTCTAGCCGGTTTGCTAGTTACATCGAAATTCGTTAAATTTGTATTTCTTAAATACATTTAAAAAATAATGCGTGTATGTATGTATATATATATATATATATATATATATATATAAATATATATATGTGTGTATGTATATGCGACAGAAATTACACACAAGAAGAGTTACTGGTTGCATATTTCTTTAATGGATTTACTGATCAATATGATGTGGTACCTAGTATCTATGTTTATGAATTTTGTACATTTTACGTCTGTATTATTATTATAAAACTGATGTAGATTGTACAAAAGCTATATCAAAATAACATTTATTTATTTTTCTTATTTTTTATACTTTATTTTTCTTATGAGTATTGTAATTGAATTTATTATCCTATTGTACTTACATTTGTCATGTACTTACATTATTTAATATTAAATTTAAGCTTCTTTTTGTTCCCTTCTAATATTATCTATATTTTGGAAAAATAATTCAATATTAATGTATAATATTAGATTTTGACTCACTTTAATTTGTCCTAATTTCTTAATTAATATCAGTTGAATAAAGCAATTAATTTATCGATTTTGTACTATTTTTTTTTAATTTGTTATTTTTTTTAAATAAGGAATTAGAAAAAATGCGTACTAAATTCTCAAATCCTGTATTAATATTGTGTTGCTCAATTTATTCTTTTTGATTTAAATTATCAATGTTCAAGGAAATTTCAAACTTTCAATATTTCGAGAGCTTATAAGCTTATATTTGTCTCTAAGTGAAGTTAACGTGTTCCATAATGTCGATAATTAAAGATTTTAATAATTACACTATGTTGATGGAAAATCGAATGCCAATGCCATTGCCAGCTTCAATCGCCAATGTTAATTTATCATGCTGACTTATCTCGTTTCCAGGTTAACACATCCTTTTTCCACAGAGCATGTCTATGTTCAAAGCTTACTGTGCTCCTTATCCTCGATAGTTCATATGGCTACTGAAACATCAAGTCAAGCATTTTATTGTTTGTCATTGTTTATAATTTTCATTAATGTGAATTTTTCTTTTTTTATTATATGTTAAAATGTATCTTTTTTTCTGTTGATTGGATTATGTTTTTGTATCAATTAACTAGTTTAACACACAACCTTATGTATACATTAAAGAAAATAAATATATAAATACACCAGTAATCGTCAAAGTATTAGTTGTTATTCTTTACTAATGAAAGTGAAACGGGGATGAAGGAGAATCCAAGTATAAATGAAAACAACAGAAGGGAAATGAAAGTGCCAATTTCTATTGAAGATTCGGTGCTTTTTTTTGCGACCGTCTCTAAAACTTTTTTGTTTTATAATTACCTTCGCTACAGAAAAATTACACTGATCAAACTAGAAATCGTAGGACAGCTGCGATACAAAAAAAAAGAAAGAATTACCATTTATATGACTGTTTTTCTTTTAACACATAAACACTTCTAAATGCATACAACTAACGTATATATATTTTTTCATTATCCGCGACTTTATACATGCGTAAAGGAAGCTTTTTTTTAACATATCTCAGGTTACTTCAAAGCGAAATATTTTCCGTATAACAATTTTTTAGCCATAACCCCCAAATAAAGTGGGCCTTCTTTAACAGGCTCTGTAATTTTGAAATGTAATTATAAAGAAAAAGAAACAGCGAGAGGAATTTAAAAATTTATTATCGTTATTTTTATCTAGCGAAAACACTCGTGCGATTATTGTAGCTTGCTATGTATTACTTGGAATATTGGAAAATTTTAGTTAACAAATAAACCAGTTGTTAAGTTTATCACTATTTTATTGTTTTCCTGTGCAGCTAGGTAACAATTGATGAACTTTCACATCGATTGCAATTATTGTCTAATAATTCATTCTTTCGAATATTTAAAAAATTATATTTTCCTTTGGAGCCATAAAAATATATAAATTTTTAGAAATAAATAAAAACAGCAGCATGTAAGTTTGAGATTATATAATAAAGGATAATCATATTTGTTTTGTAGCTTAATGGGTTAGAATATTGTATTGATGAATAATATTTGCCTCGGCGTTTTCCTGCAAATTTTTCAACCAAAAATTAAATAAACATTCATTTTATTATGGAGCAATTTTTCTGTCATTTTTTTTAAATAGAAAAGGTTGGACTCTGCGGATCGTCTTTCTATTTCAGGTTAATGAGAGCATGTCCAAATCCGGCCCGTTGTTATAATAATAAACAAAGCATTTAACTAACCATCATTAAAATGTTATTATTCTTTAGTTATTAGGCACTATCGTTTATTCTGATGTTGTTTGTTTCGCTAAATTTATAGATATCTGTTAAATAAGAGACTTCATGATGAAAAAACATTCGTATATTTTGTACTTATAATAGTTTTTATTTTTAAACGGATATTTTATCTCCGTCAAATATTTTTAATTTGGACACTGCTTTTGAAGGATATCCTTGTTGAATGTTACAATTGACTTGGAAACGCTCATATATACATTTCTAAATAAGAGGTAAAAGAATTTCAATTAAAAACATTTCTTGAAGTCTATCCTAACTTTTTTGCTGACTTTTACCACACAGAAATCATAAAAAAAATATTGCACTAAAATCGTCCCGTCTTTAAACAAATTTCTCGCAAATTTTACAAGATTACGAGCTAAGTGAAGATTTTAAATTGGAAAGAATATAATAATAAAAAATATTCCATTTTCAAAACAATAATTTAAATTAATAAAATATTAAAATCGTGAACTTTTGTGTCTGTTTGAAATAACTCTCTGTGACACCGTTAGTAGAGAAAAGTTTCAAATAATTTAAGAGATCCTGGTTTCTTTAATGTATGTTTTACTTACTATGGGTTGATTGAAGCAATTATATCGTCATTGACGCTAGTATCCATTTTCGATATGAATTCCTTTCACATTTGTTCTTAAAATTCTCTCTGGTACTTTTGGCCTGCTTAACTTGTCATTAACTTATGTTGTGACGTAAAATATAAAAAAAGATTTTTAATAATAACATGTCTTTCTACGCCAATTTTCAAGTTTTTGCGTCGCATAATTCCTGAGAAAATCAGCTTTGAAAATAAAAAAAATGTGAATGTATTACATATTACACCTATCGTAAGCGTGCAAACATGGAGAGAATTTAAACAATTATGACATCATTACTATAGTTTCCGACAATCTTTGCGTGGGCTTCTAAAAACCCTTTGTTTTCATTATTTTAATTTTAGTAGTTCCTAAAATATATATATATATATATATATATATATATATATATATATGTGTGTGTGTGCGTTTGTATGTGGACGTGTGCGTGTGCATACGCGTGCGTGTGCATGTGCGTGTGCGTGCGTGCGTGTACATGTGCGTTTGTGTGTGTGTGTGTGTGTGTGTGTGTGTGCGCGTGTGTCTGTGCGTATGTGTGTGTGTGCGTTCGTTCTTATATATGAAAATGAATGTTATTTTTTGTCTTATAAATATGCATATACCATTCACTCGATTGCGATGAAACTTTGATATTTCGGAATGAGACTATTTTATAATAAACGGCGCGCCAATTTGTATTTAATTTATGGCAGTTCCTGTGTTTTCATTGCATGAGTGCGCACGCTTGACAGAATTTAATTGAAAAACAAAAAATAATTTGTACCAAAAAGCACTTCAATAAACAGAATTAAAACACGAAGAGTTTCTTCATTTTGAATGGCATTGCAACCTATCGGGTACTCAAAAATATATTGTCGCATTAAATTGAAGATCATGCAAAAGAAGTTGCGGGCCGCAGCTTGTATTTTATATAAATTGAAATAAAGCTGGTCTACATTAACGGAACTAAAAATATATATTATAAATAAAGTTATTTCAACCCATCAGATTTTTTTTTCAGTTTTAAACAAGAATAATTCAGTAAACACTTCACTACTATTGTCAGAACCGAAAACGTAGAGATAACTATTATGCCACAAGATTTATTAAATCATTAGGAAGAAGCTATATTTCATAAAGTTTTGATACTCATCATTAACGTTGTGCAATGTCAGCACGACTATATAATAACACAATATCATCGCTGTTTACATGCTGCCTTTTCCGGTGGATGAGAATTAAAATAATATATTGTCTACTTGTTCGCTTTAGGCTTTACTCATTTTAGTAAAAAATAATAATTAATAATTTAGACCTTTTGATTTAGAGACATTAAACAATAATCATCCCTCGCAAGAAATTGTTTTTAGTTATTACATGTTAAAGGAAGTTATCATGTAGTTTTCCGGATAACCATAAGGAAAAAATTAAACTCGATATATTTCTTATATTTTGTATGAACACAATAATTCAATTTGAAAATATAATTAGACAAAATCTACTTTAAGAGAACAGATTTCATCATGTAAACTAGTCTAGGAATCTTTTATTCAACTTTGCCTATAGTAACTATTATTTAAAATATAATGAAGTCATTTTTTTAGTTGAGAATCGATCATTTAATACTTTCATGGTACTACCCCGCAAAGGTATAAAACTCCTTTTCTTTTGTTAAATATCATCGACATGTTTTTATTTGGAAACTTACTTAAAACTATCTATCGTTACATTTTATACGATACATAACTTTAATACACCATTCCCAAACGGCACTCGTCACTTTTAGAACCAAAGTTTAATGAACAGAACTCTCGTCTCTAACAATGCTTCAACTACAAACATTATTAAATTATGTTTGTTATATGTCCCCTGGAAACAATTCCATTCGTTCGTCGTCCACAGCACAGTATTCGAAGTCCATTACAGTTAATAGAATTCCCTAGCGACGTGAGGCGGGAGGCCGTTTTAGCGAATTATAACGTACTATTCTTTATATAACTCATATCGTAAAGCGGGGATTTTCGTGTCATAATATTATTGGGTTAGAAATTACGACTGCACCGTTTTATTACACATTTAAAAAATAATAAGTTAAGTTAGGAATGTTGTGAGAACAGGCTTTTCTTACGTGACACAAAAAATTTATATGGGCAAGAGGGGGACGTATGTAATTAAAATTTAATTAAATTTATTCTCTTAAAATATCACTTCTAAGCATATCAGAAGAACGCGTTTATTCTAGGAACGTATTCAACAAATTTGTTTTAATTATATATAAAATTGCCTTTAATTATATATACCTTTGAATCTTTAGTAAGAAGAATATTACATTACCGTATAAAATTAGTATGACAGATAAAGCGTGCAGTTTATACTAATGTATATTCTTGTCTATCTCATATTGAGAGACAAGGCACTTAAATTGTGTATGACATAAAATTTTTACAGGTAATGGCTGTCGGAATAATTGACTTTTGAGTGACAAAAAATGTCGAAATGTATGTGTATACACACATGAAAGAAGCCCCGTTTCCTAAAATCTTCAATCTGCCACTACTGACGATTTTCAGAAACGGCACTTCTCACATGCGTGCTTATAAGCGAAGGAGTGCCTATATTTTTGTTCGTATTTGCCACTAGATTTAGGCCCTAATCCGATTTGAATTAAAATTGGTATTTGGAAGAATATCGCAATTATGTAAAAAAAACAATAACAAATTTAATTTTCTACAACTGGTTGAACGTCTTTTTCAAACTTCCCATGTTATTACTAATTGCAGGATTGAAATTACAGCATGACCAATTTTCCTTGAACAAAGGTGATGAAAGTGGACTTAATTAAAAATTTAAGTAAGTTAAGATCTTTACCTCAACAATTGTACTTTCGATTAGAACTTTTTTTTTTAAACCGAATAATATTTGTAATTTCACTAGCATGTTAAACTAAAGCTTTAAAAATAATTAACCGACATCGGACAACCACTGAATAAGAAACGAGTTAAAAACTATAAAATAATGAAAATATGAGTATCAAGTTGGAACTTTTGCAATATAATATTTTACGTACAAATTTGAAAATAATGCCACTCTCGAAGATTTTAGAAGACGACCCTCCTTGCTTTTTCTTTATCTCGAGTACATATATATATTTACATACAATAATCTTCGTAGTTCGTCGTCAGATCACGACCATTTCTTTTCAAAAGAAAACAATTGTAAGTATAGGTTACTGCGATTATAGACAACTGTCAATTACGGGCGTATTTACATTTTTGACGAAAAGGGTCTATTTTAATTTTATTATAGATTTGACGATAGGTTGAAGCAATATTAAAAAAATAATTATTTTTATATATCCAGTAAGCAGGATTTTGAGTTCACCAGTCATTCAAAGTCATCAACGGATGCTCCAGATCATCTTCACTCGCATTTAATTTGACAAGGTAAAGAAATAATCTAATCGAAATATTTAATTCATGGTGTCTATTACTTAAAATATTGCATTTGACAGTTTGAGTTACGTAATAAACAATGTATGTATATATATATATATATATATATATATATATATACACACATATTTACGATTGTTTAATTCGATTCGTGGATTCATTGTTGATCAATTATTCCATATTTTATTTATTTTATATGTTCTGTCAAATAGAATATTCCAAAAATTATTTCAGCGCGGACGGAAAAAATACAATATTGACAAAATTAAAATGTACATATTAATTACTAATTTTTCGTTTTTTATGTAAATGGTTATAAATGTTATAATTTTAAAGTCCACTGCCGTAATTATTTCATTTTTATATAGATAATAAAATTTATCATCTCTCGGTCGTATTTATAATAGTTGATATATTTCACTTACTCGTTATGGTAAATTATTTTAGTAAGTTAACTCTTAAGAAGACTACGTTTGTACATATAAACTTATACTCGCGGTTTAGTTCATGTGGTAGTAATTAAAAACTTATAGGGGGAAATTAAAACATGCAGCACCATCTAGAATGATTACAGGAAATTAAACTCTAAGCCTTTATTTACATGACTTTGTAATGCAAATGTCAATCAAAACAAAAATATTTCCTTCTAAATTAGGGAATAACGGAGTGATTCTATTGCTACTTTAAATTGCTGTGTAGCGTTTCAAAAATCGCGCCTGCCCTTAATTTTGTTGTGATATTGCCTTGTTAATTTTTTAGTTTTAAATAAGAATTTTAACATAATAATATATATTCTATATAATTTTTCAATACCTCAGTTATCCTCTCGCAAAAATCATGTCTAATTCTTGCTCCATATTGACGTGAAAAAGGACAAACAAACATACTTTGCATTATATTATTTAGGGCGATAAAATTATAAAATTGGCCATTGAAGATCTAAAGGTCTGCATATTGAAGATATTTAGAAAACAAATTTTGATGGTAATATAACAAATTTATTGCTTTAGAAATTTGTCTGTAAACCTGTTTATTTGTTTACGCCCGACCCAAGTACAACTAAAAAATGTTGATGAAATTTTTACGAAGTAACATAAAGGCTTTGTTTTATCGCAATCGTCGAACTAAAAGGAAGATATGGCAATTTGATGTTTCAATAAAAATTATACTTATTTAATAAAGTTTATTTTTATAATCCTATTATAGATGATACTACGCGTATTAAACTTACAATTAACTTAATAATAGTTTTAAAACATGGAGAAGCTAGTTAGAAAATAACTCTTTGGGCGTTTTGTTTTATTTGTAGAGTTCAAAGATTCGTCACACTTTCAACTATATGTATGAACAAGGAATACCTGTGAAACCTACAAGGTTTATCATTTAAGGCTAATTACTAAAGTCCCATGATATTTTCTAACATTTGATATGTGTTATTGTATTATTTTAAAGATAGTCGGGACGTGGCAGTATGACTACAACAAACGTCGTATTTGCCGCCGGATAATATCGGTTTGTCATGATTCATTAAAAGCACAAAGTTGTATTCTAAGATATGCCAGTTTATAAGAGATTAGCCCTAAAATGGAGCCTTAATAATCATATTCATCATTGGTTCTTAATTAACTAATTTATATTAAATAGATCTTAAGTTATTTATTTCTAAGCCACTAGTATTTCGGAAAAGACTGAAGAAGTTTTTTTTTTAAATTGATAGAATTTTAATTCTTATTCAATTAAAAATAAAATTCTCTCATTTTTAATTTGCAAAGTTGAACAGAAGTCCGAATGCCGCACTCTTTTTATACCCTTCAAGATATAAACTAAGAACTCCTGTAACACTCTGTAACACACTAACACCCGTGTGTATGTGTGCGTGTGTGTGCCTGTGAGTGTGCGTGCGCGTGCGCGTCCGCAAGTGCGCGCGCACGCGTTCGCGTTCGCGTGCATATGTGCATGTACATGTGCGTGTGTGTATACGTACACACACATATATTTGCATACACGCTATAGATATATTTCACCGTACTATATATTATGGTCTAAACATACCTGTATAACATGGTGAAAAGTATATAAAATGTAATGATTAAGTATGCCTTTATTTCGTAATTTATTTAGCAATATGATAACTTTCACTAATACTTCGCATAAGATACATATAATTTATCTTTTAAACTAGAATACATTTAGCTTATATAATAAATTTTATTGATATCCGTTGGACACTTTAAGTCTGCAAAAACATATAACCAAAGGAACAAAAATCATTTCACAAAAAAACAAAAAAAACCTGTGTTGTTTACATTCGTTTATTATTTTGTGTCGCTTCCTTCTTTTAAAATTCTTTCCTTATTTTCAAAACCATATCAGTTGAGAATATATTTCTACAATTAAATCTTATACTTATTGAAAAAAAAATCAAATTTCTCTTCTCCATTAATTTACCTAATGGAAATTTTTGTTTCTTGCGTAGGATTCTATTTTAAAATTAAATCAGCCCATTATTTTTCAAATTAATAAACCTTCATTATTTCATACTGTCACGAATATTAAAAATATAAATATTTATTCGAAATATGTATTGAACACTATACGGATACGGACCCTGTTATTAACCTATTGTTGTGGTAACACTGTTAGTTCATCTGTTAGTGACTTTTCTAAATGAAATAAGAGAGAGGCTTGTAATTTTTACCCAATTGATACTTTCCAGAATCAAAATGAGAAACGGTATGCAAAATATACCCCGTATAGCTAGTAGCTATTGGGGATTTTAACAAATTCTCTTCATCGGTTTTGGAGAATCGGTAAAATAATCCTTTTGAGCTCTTTGGAAACAAATATTTATTTTTTTTCTACTAAAAAACGATAATATAATGAGCCAAATTTGTTACTATATTATTGAGAAGACCAATTTGTTACTAGTTTGTATAAGAAACGCCTTTACCTAGAAAGCTGTTAATCAGGACTAATATTTATCAAATACCATAATACCTAATTACGTAATAATAAAAAAGTACTGAGTAATGAAGCCAAAGTACTTCTGAGTACGTTGGTTTCATTACTTAGTTTCATGATTCTGATCGGTATATTACGCAATGCATTTATATCGTAGTTTTATGATTATGAAAGGTATATTACGCAATGTATTTATATGGTAAAAATAATATTAATATTTGTAAATGGTTTAATGGAAACGCTACGTAAATTGTCAAATATTTGTATGTACCTAGATATCTGCGGAAATTTAGGGCAATTCGTGCGTTTGGTTCACGTTCCTCGTACTTGATTGGTTATTTTAAGTTCTATACAAACACAATAATGACGTTAGAACAATATATTTAATTTATAATTTTTTAACGAACTTCTTGCTTTACAATGTTGTTAAATCTAAAACTACTTCAACTTTAACATAATTATGGAAAATAATTAAGTAATATCACCAAAAGCGAAGAATATACATTTCTATCTGCAATCAAAATGTGTCTACAGGGTGTGAACCAATACGTGGCGGTCGTATTGGCTGTCAATTTGAAATGAAGCATGAGCTTACCTGATGCTTTTACATCTAATCAATCTGTCAGTAGTGACGTATGTTTGACTTCTAGTTAAGATCTTTTTTATAGATTATTTAAATTATTTTTATGAAAGATTGCAAAATAACTTAGAATATTATTGTAACTTTTAATATATTTAATAAAAATTTTATTTAATAAATAAAATATATTTGAAAGATAAGGTTTTTCAAGCAAATCAAAAATTTGAAGTGGCACAGTAATTTGAATGAATATAAAGGCATATTTCAGTCAGTCTTGCAGTGATATCTCGTTTTTTATTTCTCCTAATTAATGACCTAATATTTGTCTGATATTGTACTAGTATTCTAAATACACGTAAAATTCTCAATGAGATTATATAACCCTTAAACTATGCGTAGCTCGTGATTACCGAATACATTTTACAATCAAAGTAGTACAGCTAATGGAGATATAGCCGGACTTCGTTTTCTAGACGATGTCCTTACACTTAGTTTCTTTCATTTCACATAAACTCAACTTCAAGATGTCACTAAAATACACACGATTTATGTTAAACCCATTTCACGTCTTTTGCGGTTGAAAACATAATCTAATTTTCAATTTACTAATCTAAGCTGCAGTAATTTTAATAAATATTTAATCTAAATCATAATAATATCGAAATTTCAATTATTAAAACTTATTGTAGAGTGAATATTAAAAAAGAACTGTTATTAGTAAAAAGAGCGAATTTGGATTCCCTAGAGATGTAAACTACTAAGTGATATATGTCACCGACTACTATTGTTTAACGTCGCTTAGGAAATTATTTTACTTTATTTCTTAATTATCATTTTCCGCAAGATGTCTATAGATTAACTTAGGCTTTTTTTTTATATATATACACATATGTATTAATTCTGCATATCATATTTTATGAATATACTATAATAAGCATTCTTTAAAAAACATGTTGTTAAAAGTCGTGAATGAAATATTGTATTTAAATGTGATCTATATGCTCTTTTGAACTTCTAGATGGGGTTCTACGAAAGACGATAACTCTTCGAAATAATCTAAATTCATTAAATGAAAAGACACTTGACTAAAAATTAAATAAAAAACCAAAATCTGAGTTTTAATAACTTGATTTTTGGGGCCCTGCAATATTACTACTTATATAACATACTTGATTGTCACCATATACAGACATGTACTCCAATATTTTTAACTTATATAGTATAATTCGACATCTGTAAAAATGTTAACAAAGTTTTGCTATTTAGGATTTATTGGAATATCAGGAGAACTAGTAATATAAAAAAGAAGTTGTTATGAAATTGTTGTAATCAAATTCAGTAATTACTCGTACGATATCGACGACTCGTATATATAAATTTTGCCTTCTATGAAATTCTTGATTTAATTATCAATAAAATCAAGGAAACACTAAATGTTTCGTACAAAAAGTATAAAACAAGAATTTAGAATAATCTAAAATCAACTAAATTACTAAATTACTCTAAATTTAGGAACAAACTCTAACTTATTATTAGTATATTCCAAAATTTCCATTACAGAAATAATCTAAGGAATGTCTACAATTGAAAGAACAATGTTCCATCGATCAACTAAAGCTTACCTGTAGCACTAACAATGTCTTACTCCACATTTACGAGAGGCGTACTCAAATATTAAATAGTTAAAAACATCACTTAAAATCATCTCAGAAATATTTCATTAAAACAGAGTTTTTGTAATTAAAACTTGTATGCACGCTTATATTTTTCCTAAAACAAAAGTTAACCAAAGTACTTGGTCTTCATCGCCATACATTATACTCATCTTGTCATCGTCATTGACGGTGTAACTTGTAACTGGTGTGACAAGGAAAGTTAGTATGGAGGTTGAATTCATGGTCAATAATTGTCAGAAAATAATAGACAATTATCTAAAACATTGTTTCAAACACAAAAACTTTTTTTTAACTATGGCCATTAATTAATTTGCAATAATATTAAGTTGAAAGTTTTCAATGAGTTTACGTTGCCCGTGATGACATTTGGAAGCGACACGAGCATATAGTCAATAATTTCCAACCACTCAGTGAACTATAAACAGGGCTACACTCGAGGATCTCTACGAAATATAATCCGTAGGAAACTTAGCTTAACCACATAGCTCGTTGGTTCAGCGAGTTAAAGTGGCGATGGGCTGGCCCTACAGCGCACAGAACTGGGTATTGTTGAGGAAGAAAAATTCTCGGATGGTAATTACGTACCGGAAGACGCAGAGTGGGACGGTTCTTTGCTAAGTGAACAGATCATCTTGTATAAGTCGCAGGAAATCTTTGGATGCCAGCGGCAAGGGACGGATCATTGTGGCAATCTAATGTTTAACTTAAATTAATACTGAATATATTTGGCGTTAATTTTGTAGAAATTCATTATTCACAATTAAATGAAACTACGTGATGTAGTATTATTTCTACTTTCTTTAATTTCTTTACCACGACCTAGGTTTCGTTGTATTACAACATCTTCAGGTGGGATATTAACAAAGATTGTTAATATCCCTTAACTTAGAAGAAAGAAAGATTGAAAGATTGCTAATATCCCTTAATTTAGGTAAAAAAATTAAAGAAATTAGAAATAATACTACATCACGTAGTTTCATTTAATTGTGTTAAATTAATACGGAAAAACAATATATGAAGTTGATAAAGCAGACGTAGAACCCATTTAAATTATGAAAACTGGAAAAACATCAGTCTTCTTTGTATATAAAGATTGAATATGAATGTTGCAACATACACTTTCAATTACAATCAATAAAATAAACGTGTCAGTTCTAGTCAGAGATGCCTTGTTCGAGTATTTCTCGTGTCAATTTATGCCGTTATGGGAAGTTTAACTCTCGCAAAATTACACTTAAATTTTATTTCTTCCTTTGTAATACACAAACAATCTGAAAAAGCTTTTTAAATAATAAATAAAACGTTAATAAAAACCAACACTGTCTGAAACACTCACCAATACTTAGACGGCAGCGGGCTGGTAGGTAAATATGTTTTATAAGAAACTTCTTTACAAAAGCTTTATTGAAAGTCGTTGAACTAACTCCACGGTAGAAATGGAGAATAAAAAATATTTAAACTCCATTAATGTTCATGGAAATCTGGTTGGAGTAAATAGCGTAACGATTCCATTTTCAATTAAGTGGCTACGCTTGTGTACTCGACCTATTTTTTTAAAAATCGTTTCCCTTTAACAGGTATTATGGTAAGAAATTCGATTTTTCTGGCTGCCTTTCTGAAAGTAAAATAATATTAATATCGAATTACGTTACAGACACGTTTTGAACTTTACCAGCGAGCCGTCATTATGAGATTCAATACTGTAAGACATGATTATTTGTAAGACATAAACTTATTGACAATTAGGTATTGAAAATTAATTTTTCATCTTTATTTTAAAATAGTATATATATATTGCAAAAGGAATGCATAAAGTAATCCACATAATTATATTAAAATTCCTTTAAACCATCAACTTGAATAACTCAGGTATATTATGCCATTGGAAATACCTTGGTTTAATTAAGTGTACGATTATTTTTAATTCTATGGTAATTGTAAAGATATCATTTACGTATGTGTGTAGAGTCAAGTTCTTTAGCGACATTATTACAAATGAGATCTAAGTAAATTAGAAGTAAAATTTTCTGTAACACCATTCAATATGTAGCCAAGTGAAAAAAAAAATTAACTGAAAAGAAAATGCAGTTTGTAACGACAAAGATTTAATAATTATTGCAGTTAATTTTCTTCAGATTTTTCCCACGGATTATTAATATTTTGCAACCCTTATACAGCTGGGCATAATTTAAAAAAAAAAATTACTATTTTTTATCCGTTAGATTATTCTTTTTCATTTTAAGTAACCTTCCAATGGTTTCATTTATTGCTTTATTAGCTCTCATCCGCGACTTTATGTGTATGAAAATCTGATCATGACCAAATTTGATTTCCGTATATCTTATTTTGCAAATATTTGAATATACAACGGAAAAATATACGTACGTGTAGTAAAAATACAAAGATTATAAGGTATTATGACGATATCCAAATAAGCATATTTTGAGATGTACATTCCTCCTCCCTTGCCTGCTTCAACGCGCGCCACTGACATGGCCTGCGTGTACACGACTCTGTTAGTGTAAACCTGCCTAGTGTGGAATTTCATAGAATATATGTGTATATATATATATATATATATATATATATATATATATATATATATAGTATGGTGAAAAGTGTATGAGATGTAATAAGTAAGTAAGCCTTTATTTCGTAATTAACTCAGCAGTACAACAACTTGCGCTAATACTTCGCAAAAAAGTAAATTAATAAGATTTTATTCATCGTCGAGGAAATTGTGTTGTTTTTTATATTGTAGCGTCAATTTCTCTCATTTCACACATATATCGAGGAGATCCCCAATGTTAAAACAATCCGCTAACTTACAACATACTTTTTGTTGAATTTATAAGCACGTCCTATTTTTAATTTCTTTCGGTTATCAAATTATTTCTCTACCAAATTGCATTGAAACCAATTTAACAGTAGCAGTGAAACAAACTCGTTTTCACATTTATAATATACTAGCTGATGTACCTGGCTTTGATCAGGGAGTTGATATGAGATTGTGTGGTAGTTGGAATAAAAGGGATAAACTTTAAAATGTAAGAAGTAAAAATTTTTATTGAAAACCTTTTCTTACTATTTACAAAAGTTGTTTATAAACAATATTTTTCATTTTGCTATCCGGGGTATAAATATACAAATTTATCGAATTTCCTACTCGAGAGCAAACTACTTATAGTTGATCGTGACAAAAGCAGGATTCTTTGAGATTGATGAAGAAATATTTTAAAGTTTGTCCTTGCGCTTTGTTAATTGTAAAACTATAAGCTAATTTGATTGGAAATTGTAGTCTTAAATTGTAATGGCAGTTCAGTAGAGATCAGTGGTACACTGGGGATAAATACTATGTATCCTTTATCCTTTTCAGTCATAAGTTCGTAAGTTTGGCTTTCATGATATTATTCGGTAGCTGTTTGAAGATTATCCTTGTTCCATTATATAGCTCTGATGAGTTGAGATTTCTGAGTAGTATGATCGGAGATCCAATTTTCAGTCGAAAGCTGTGTAATGAGTTTAAAAATTCTTTAGGGAAATTGACACTTTCTTCAAAATTTACCATCGTGTCGATTGATTTGTGTATTCTCTCTTCACGGGGAATTTTCTTTTGAATGTTAAAATTGATATCGTCGATAGTATTATTTTCAATTGTTAAAATTACCCTTTGAAATGGCCACTTCAGATTGGTATAATTGTGAATAATATTTGGATAAATTTAGTCGACAAGTTTCTTCTCAGTAGTGGCTATGTTGCAGAAATCACTGTTGAATTCATTTATGCCGGTCGTCTGGTCAATATAATACGTACCTTTGTCTATTTGTAAAAGTTTTTGTGCAAAATGTACTGTCGTTTCATGTTTAGATACTTTAAATCTCGTATTTTTTGTTAGTCGCCGTATTTGTATATGTGGTATAAATGTGATTTTTTAAAGCATGCATTGATTTCCTCTGCTTGTATTGACTTGGGGATAACTGAAAGTGTTTGTCGAAAATCTCCTAAGAGTATAAGTAGGGATCTTCCCATCACTTTAGAGTTTCCTCGCAAGTCTTGATGACTTCCATGGTCCATGGCTCCTAGTGATTTTTTATGTGCCATTGTGCATTCGTCCCAGAAGATAATATTAATTTGGTTTAGAAGTTCACTCCTCCAGATGCTCTTAAGATTTTACATACTGGGAATTGTGTACCTGTAGGGCGGAATGGGCAGTTCATCTTCCTTCCATAAGTGTGGCGGCAATGCAGAATCATGTCAGTGCAAGTGCGATGTTGCACGTAATAGATTTCAGTAAAATCTATCTAGTACATTGTATGACACAAAGATCAAACACTTAAAAAAAATATTTTTTGGCTGAAAAACGCGCATATGCGCACATGCACGTGCATCTATGCGTGTGCGAGGATGTGCATGCGCACGTAATCGGGGCAGTCTTTAGCCCTTAACAAAGGGCTACCGACTGCCCCTATTAAATCGGAATTGTCTCAGTTTCTTACTGCTATATTCCGCTCGTTGAGAAGTAGGTGGGATTCACCTTGTTTTGATATCTATATATATATATAGAAAAGTTGTGTTAGTTACACCGTTTATAACTCAAGAACGGCTGTACCAATTTTTTTTATTTTTGTGTTTTTTGGATTTGTCTTCGTCGGGAATATGATGATAAGTATTAAACATTGGAAAAATTCACGAAAAAAAAATTATGAAGAAAATTCCCATAAATTTAGCATGGAACGGCTTTGTCGATGATATATCGAGAACGGATTGACTGATATTTTTTTTCATTGAAAATTTATATGATTATTATATATTTATTGAATATTTTTTTTATCTCGGCTTCAAGAAGTTTCCTCGCGTATTGGAAAAGTAAAAAAATCACACATAATTTAATTGTGTATAAAACGTAATATGTGATATATGACGGAAAAAAAAGAAAAAAGTATGTCATAAATGACAGACCCGAACAAAAATGATAATTACTTTTTAATCATTCTTATTCAGTTTTTGATCGTTATTTCATTTGAGTTTGATTAAATTAATTCTCTTTAAATGATTTTTTTCTGAAATTCATTAGCGAAGAGTGATTTCAAATAGTTGAGTTATCTTCAGTTATCTAGTTACATCTTCATAAAATGTTTACTTTTGAGGTTATGATATTTGTGATTGTGCGGGCATCGATAATTGCTTCATTATGTAATTTACGTGATTAATTTTTGATCGATTGATTTTAAAGTGTTATTTATAATGCTGAGAGTCTAACCTTTCAGAACGAAACCGTAATGCAATTTGACTTAGGAATATTGCGAATCAATCCACTGCAGACGAACAAGAAATTGCACGGGAAGAGCGCCGCGTAAGTATGGCCCGACTCAAGAACGCTCAGTCGGCAACGAAAAATCGTCGAGCTTATCGCACAGATCAACAACGTAATAATCTTCGACGCGCGAGAAGAAATGCTTCAAGCGTTAATTTGAATCGAGAAGCATTTCAATACGATTACATAATTGACTACAGCTCGCATCCTTTCGTTCGAATTGGCCCAATGGATATTGTTTGCGACCATCGCGGTGTATTGAATTAGTTCGCCGGAGAAACGCCTGGATTGTGCTCTCTCAGTGGCAAGATGAAATTGCCATTCTTGCTTCTGCCACCTGAGTCACTGCATTCATTACTTCGTACCGAAACATTAGAATCACGACATTTTCTATCGAACGTTCAAAGATACATGGGATGTTTCCAAATAACATCATTTGGAGCAGACATTATCAAAGAACGCGGATTCAATCTGACATTCAAGGTAATTTCTGCTAGAGAGAATAAAAGTTTATTTCCTTTTAGTGATCATAATTAATAAATATAACTTCGCCTTCGACTTTATACATCCAAAGCCAAATCCAGAATGGAATTGGATTATTGTAACCGCTTGAAGATTCACAGCATAAATTTATTTAAATTTCCTTCTTGGGCAGCATAGAGGAACAACTTGATCGGTGTCAAAAGATCGAATCGGCAATAAAAAGAGAAGTTCTTCAAGATTTGCAGCAACTACTTCATGAATATCATACATTGGTTCGGTTGTTCATAACTGCGTTGGGTCGCACGCCAAGTGATGACTGCAAAGTCGTGATTTTAGTGTTATTTTAATTAAATAAAATAGTTTTCATTTTGATTTGTATATTTATTGAACTTAATTCATTTTCATTTAATGAAAAACTGAATTTAATTCAGCTAATAACTTAAAACGTTTATTGACTCTAAGGCGGTACCAAGTTCGCCGGGTCAGCTAGTTCAAAATATTTTTATTCACTTTTTATTTCGAGAAACAAGCTTTATCTCCGAGTCGATTTGATGATGTCGATCTATATATATATATATATATATATATATATATATATATATATATATATATATATATATATATATAAATATATACATATATATGTCTTTGTTGAAGCATTTAAAAGAATCGTAATCGAAAGAGTCCTGCCACTTAAATTTTCCTTCGTCTTCGACGATACCCACACTTGTAATTTTGTACTTGTAATTTCTGGCAATGTTTAAAAATATGAATTGTATTTTTATTTTTATTAGTTGTATTTTTATTAATACGCGATGTCCATATTATGAAAAATTGTGCAAAGTCGCTCTTTATGTGGACACAAATACCGTCTAGTGCAAATATTACTAAAAATTTTTTTGCCATTATATTATTATATCGTAAAGCTTAATAAAAAACACAACAGTTTAAAAAAAAACAAATTACTAAGTTATCACAAACAATTTCAAATAGAAATATAAATTGACGATATTCGAACTTTTCTTTTACTTGTGCCATGAGACCTTTCTTTTTTGTACCTAATTTCATTAGTGTAGACCGATTTTTATGAGTGAGTCGGTATTAAAATACTTAATATGTTTAACACGAGTGGAATATTTGTTTCGGTGCCTAAGTGGGGACAAATTAAGAATATTGTCATATAAATTTAAGAATATTACATAAAGTTATATAATTGTCATTCATCAATGTTTTATTTTGTAACTCGGGTTCATAATCTTACTAGCTTTAGTAGAAATATAAACCTTATACATCAATATAAACTCTACAAGCCTAACACGAAAAATTATCTTTTTTTTTTAAATTTATGTAAATCTGTAATTTTATAATATAAACTACACGTACTCGTTAACGGGCAAAGTTTCAGAATTTTAGTCGTTATTTGAAATATTTGTTCATCAATTCATTTTGAAGATTATGTTATTAATCAAGTTATAATAATCCAAAGCAACATTAGACATCAGATGCGAAAAAATGAAGACACGAGTGTTATCGATCTTAAGCATCGCTTCAACTTACACTTGAACATACTCAAAAGAAGCCTATTAATTATCGATCGCATTTTGTACCACGATTAGACTACGAAAAGGATTCCCTAATCAGCTGATATTAGGTTGCGAGAAAGACACATTTCCCTCTCTGCAGATATATTATAATGCAATAATTAACACCGAAATTGTACCTATTCGATTTAATATATTGTTACAGACAGATACAAAACTCAGACTTTAATATACAGACTAAATACATCGTCCTAATTATTCAGAATAACTACATTAAAAATATTAAAAATCGCATCTGCTGCTAAACTTTAAATAGATATGTCTATTATACGTCAAAAGTATGTCAGTAAATAACAAATTATGTTGTTGAAAAATAATATTTTATAAGTACATGCTGCTAGCGTATAGTAGCGCGATGTTATTACATATTTAACCTTTCCTTGCTATATGATCGATTCAAGATGTCAGAAAACGTCAAAGGGAAGTGAGCTCACAGCCCGAGTCAATAAGTTTTGCTGTGGATATGCATACACACACATGTACACGCGCAGGCACGCACGCACATAGGCATGCTCGCATGCACTCACGCACGCACGCACGCACGCTGCATGCGTGCGTGCATACGCATGCTCGCACTCTCACACGCACCCACACATGATCGCAAGCATGCAAGCACTCACGCACGCACACATGCACACGCGCTCAAGCGCAAACGCGCTCAAGCACACACGCACACACGCGCCTACGACACATGCGCACACGCGCACACGTGCACACGCACACGCATATCAAACGTTAAAATGACGAACAGCAATCTTGTAGAATACTATAGAGATGTAAATGCATGCAACTGAATGAAAAATATGTATATTTTACACCAACTTTTCGTTCTGTTTGTTCTGCTGCTATTGAGTAAAATACACCACATACATTCTTAAAAATATCAAAGGATTTTTTTTATATATTAGACAAATTTAAGGCTGACAATAATTTTTTTTCCATTTTAACGAATAATTTCGGGAAGAAATAATAATATTTGAATAATTAAATTTGATTGATAGATATGTTTAGCTACTCAACGCGGAGTATTTATATTTATAAAACTATTGACATTTTATTTATATGTTAATTATTACATTGTAATGATAATTTATATTGTGTACTGTTTAATATTGACTGTGGGTAGATTGGGATATCACGTGCTTGCATTTCTCCACTCGTAATTATTCAATTATTAATTATAAAATAACATTTTACCATATTTTATACTTGAATAGTGAGCTAATAGTGTATAATTTACTAGCACATTTTCAAAGAATTGTTTAATTTAAAACCGATGTTTTGATACATATCAATACCGGTGCTTCAACTGTCACTTACACTCTCATATAATTACTATTAAAAACTTAAGAAAAAATACTATCAACATGGAAGAAGAAATTAAACTACTGGAGTTTACATCATTCCGCAATCAAATTAACACTATAATAGCTGCACTACTGAAGATAACCACTAACTTGGAACATCGGATTGAGGAGTTAGAGACCAAAGGACGCCGTAATACTTTGCTCATCCACGGAATTAAGGAGGATCCTGCGAACGACGTTCCGATAAACGAATCCCTAGCTATTATCAAGAGAAAGCTCGGTTGTAAATCAGTCACAAACGTCGATTTGGAATCCTGTTATCATCTAGGGCTCAATGCTTTAAAACCCGACCAATTTTGGTGACATTTGCTTGGCTATCAGAAAGTTATGAAGTCCGGTTAAAAAAGAAATGTCTTAAGGGAACACGAACAATGATAACTGAGTCATTAATACCGTCGCGTCAACAACTGTTATCAGAAGCGCGGGCGATATTTTCATCTGCCAACTGCTGGACTCGCGACATTCAGATGGATGCAAGGACACAATCACTACGCGCGTTCACTCAAAGGCAGCAAAATTACGTGTTGTCGCTAGTCCAGACGCAGCAAATATAACTGGAAAGAGGACTGTGTTGAGACCGCGGCCAAAGAAATAAATTCACATTATCTCCTAATTGTATTGCTTTCATAATAACCACAACCTATTTTGCTTTGTATCACCATCTGTATTTTCTTCACTATTGTATCCCTATGTATTTGTTTTAATTCTTTTCGTAGCTTTCTTATGTATCGAACGCACAGTTTTGCCGACCACTTATATTCAATACGATATACTAATTTGTCTTCTGGCAGGCGGGCGACTAACATATTTAAAAGTCAAACATTATTGTCTGTGAACTCTACGGCGTTTTGATCTTTACAAGCGTTATTCCATTATGAAAAAGGTTTATAATATAGTGTTATTATTTTTTATTATTATTAATATTATGGTTATTTGTGTTTTATGTTCTTTTAATTATGTTATGTATATTGCATTACGTTATAGTTTGCCTTTTTTTTAATTATTGTGGTTTTTATTTTCTTTATTTCTTTTTTCATTAGCATATTTTTCTTCTTATATGCACCAAGGTATTAATGTTTTTGTCTATTATATAATTTTAATTGTCGTACCCTATTTTTAGTTTTTTTTCTTTTTACATTGGTTTCATTATTACAACATTTTATATGAGCGACACATCTCTTTCCTCCTCTGATTACTTTTATTATCTTTCCCCGAAGTGTTCGACCTTTGGACATTTTTTTTCAAATGACTTGGAATCTTCTTTGCACGATATTTTGTGTTCAGTATTCGACAATGGAAACAAAAATATAAACATTTGTCATATAAATTCACAAAGCCTGCCTTCATATTATTCTGAATTTGTTGCCACATTCAATAGCCTTAATAAGCATGCGTGTCTTATCAGTGAAACATGACTTAAACCCTCATTACCTCCTAATCTTTTTGAACTACCCGGTTTCATTTTATTACGTAACTATCGCATATATCGGCGCGGCGAAGGTGTAGCCATCTATCTTCGTGACGATTTGTCGCTCAAAAAAACTTAAAGTATTACTTCGTTGAAGTCTCCCTTTTCTCAACAAAATGATTAATAGCAGTCCTGCACTGTCCACCGAAAACAAACTTTTTCCTTGAATTTGAAGAAATTATTTGTAGCTTTATTCCCTCTTATCCGAATTGTTTATTATCGGGAGATTTTAATACTTGTTTGTATAGAGATGGTTCAAGAGTTAATCAGTGCGTAATATATGTACATCTACAAACCTTGTTATACTTCCTTTTTTTCCTCATTTCATACAGAATTTAGTCATTCTCTCGTCGACTTAATTATCATGTAAAATCCTAAAGTTTTTTCTACCCATGGTCAACTTGGCTTTCTCATCATGACCTCATTTATATCTCACTCTCTATTAAGAATCCAAAGCCTTCATATAAAATAATATATCGTCGCAATTTTAGCCTAAAAGACAGGTCATCTTTACTTGAAGATGCACGGCGTGTTAATTGGGGAGTGATTTCATGTTTAAATAATGTGGATGACATAGTGCAGAGTTTCACCGCTGAGATTAATAGCTTAATGAATAAACATGACCTTATTAAAGTGAATAATATTAAGAAAAAAGGCCGCTCCCTGTTCAATGATTCCATATAGTGCTTTATTCGGAAACGGGATAGGGCCAAATCTAAACATAAGGAGGATCCCACACCCTTTCGCTGGGAAGCGTATAGATACCGAGAAATAAGGTATTGCAAATGTGCGGAAATGTAAAAAAATATTATACCAGCAAACAGATCGACGAATGTACATCTTCCAATATTTGAAAATTTCTAGGTACTTTGGGTATTGGCAAACAACATGAGACAACACAATATCCTATCAATATTAATGATCTCAACATTTTCTTTGCAACTCGACCTGTTATCTTAGATGCAGCAGTGAAGTTGGAAACTCTGAACAATATATTGCCTGCATCGCCTGTGTCAATTCCTTTATTATTTCGGAAATTTCAGAATCTGAAATCAAAAACAATCTTCTCGAAATTAAATCAAAATCCGCTGGTTGTGACGGTCTAAGTATAGATGCTCTTGCTCCTGTCATTGACATTGTAGTATCCACCATCACTGCCATATTTAATACTTCTAGATTAACGTCTACGTTCCCTTGTGAATGGAAAAGGGCGCATATTATTCCGTTACCCGAAACATCTACCACTAACCAGCCCAAAGATTTTCGACCTATATCTATATTACCACTATTATCAAAAGTAGCGGATTGTACATTCTCAACTTGTTAGTTTTTTAAATATCCCAAAATTTACTTGACCCTCTGAAATCATATACTATATAGCATAGTACTTCAACAGCACTGCTGAAAGTGACTGATGATGTGCGCCTAGCCATGAACAATACCCAACTATTTGTTCTTATATTATTGGACTTCAGTAATGCTTTAAATTCTTTGTACATCGACATTTTGACACATAGGCTTAAATGATTAAATTTGTCGCAACCATGTGTTGATTGGTTTAATTTCTATATTTATGGCCATAAACAGGTAATTAAAAGCAACTACACAGAGTAGACCAGTCTAATTGCAGGAGTACCTCAAAGTGGTGTTCTTTCTCCAATTCTTTTTTCTATTTTCATTGATCCTCGAGTTAAACATCGGTCCCCCAGCTATAATTTATATGCTGATGATCTCCAAATGTATTCTCACTACAATATCAATAAATATCTTCATGTATTGATATATAAATGCAGACCTATCAGTCAGTGGGCTGGTAGGCAAGGTCTTTTGATTAACCCAATTAAATCGTATACTATTATCATCGGTAGTCTGAAACTATTGTCAAAAATATCTATATCTGAGTTACCACAGCTACTGATTAACGGTTATTCCTATTACTTCAACAGTAAAAGATCTTGGCCTACTAATTGACCGAAACATGGCATTCTCAAGTAAATGATGTCAGTCGTAAGATGTTCTTCAAAATCCACTCTCTTAAACGGTTTCAAAATTGTCTTCCACTGCAAATTAAAGTACAAATTTCAAACTTTACTTCTGCCTATTCTTGATTATGATGATGTATGCTATTCTAATCTAAATGAACATTTACTCAATAAATTAGAACGACTCGTGTATTCGATACATTTCCGGTCTTAAAAAAAATGACCATATATCCGAGTATCGTTCACGTCTTAAATGGTTAAAGATTCGTGATCGACGCAACCTTCATCTTCTATGTTTTGTATATAATATCCTCAATAATATCGTTACACCTACATACCTTAAATCTAGATTCCTATATTTGTCATCACACTACCTCGAACTACGATCCAAAAATAAGTATACCCTCCTAATCCCTCAACATAGAACGGAATTTTATGGCAAACCCTTCACCGTATTTTCTACTCGATTGTGAAATGAACTGATTATAAATATACAAAGTGCGCCCTCGTTGTCTGTGTTCAAAAGTCGTCTGAAAATACATTACCTGTCATAATTTGAAAGGTAATCCATCCTATCATATAATTCATCCTTGTCCCTCTCTACTCCTAAAGTGTCATTTTGCTGTGGTTTTTAATTAATATTGTTTTATTACCACATAATATTCTATATTTTATTTTTAACTATAATTAATTGATATTTAAAAATCACTTACGGTCTGCCACAGTACTTAAAGTTCTCATCCAATTCATTGTGGTTGGCTGTAAGAGATTGCTCTTGTAGCAATAAGTCTGTCACTGTATACTTAATTTTCTAAGCTTGCAGAAATAAATAAATATATAATTTTTGTCTTTTGTATGTTACATATGATATTATCGATTCTTCGCCCCCGTATTTTTCATACAAAGTTGCGAGAGTAGCTAGTCTTACATATCTCAAAATGTTGTGAAAATATAAGTCGAAATTACTAATCAAACGCTGGTATCATTTAGAAAAAAAAATTCAATTCTTTTTTGGAGCTAATTTAACGAGAATAATTCGATTGTTTCAATTCGCAATCGCCCAACGGTACTTGACAATAAAAGATGTCAAGTAGCGTTGTACAATTGCGAATTATAACAATCCAATTATTCGATTGTCCCATTTATTCCATTGCAATGAAATAAAATCGTTATTAATCAATTGTTTGTTGATTGGAAAACAACGCCTTGCGAAGCGGGCCAGCTATCGGCAGCGCGATGTTGAGGGTTGGAAGTTAAAATCGAATTAGAATTCCTCTGACGAACCTCTGACAATTGTTTTCCCGCATACATTTGCTTTAAATTATAAGTTTTATTCGATTTTTCTAAGAAATATGGATTTTTCCATGCCACCTACTAAGTAATTATTTTCATTAGAATCATTCCTATTTTTATCATTAATTTTAACATACTTCTTGTAGGTTTCTTAATCTTTCAAGTTAAAGTTATCTTCTTGTTAAGAAGATAACTTTAGTTGGAAAGTTGCATTTTTATTTAAAGTATTTGATTGCCGTCATTGTTTATATGGTTAAGAAAAGAAGCACTAATAGGAAACAGTCTGAGATAATTCGCTTTCAAGTTGTATAAATAATTTGCAGTCAAGTTGTTCAAAATTATGCTTCTGAATTCGCACTTAAAATACAATACAGCGCCAACAATTTGACTTCTAGAAGCATTTATATGAGTGGTTGATTTCACTTTATGACTTCATCTCGTACCTATTTTATCAACATATCAAGTTCTGATGACCTATGCCACTGGAGAAAAATAACTATTATTTAATTAGTTAAATTTTTGATAATTACAGTACTAAAATACATAATCGAATTTATCATTTTCCGAGTAAATATTTACCAAAATTAAATAAAACCGTACAGAGGTGCCAGCTGTATCAGGAGCCCAAAAATTTAAAAAGGAGTGAAAGAAAAATTTTCAGAGGAAATTTGTAGTAGCATAAAAGTTGTTTTTACTAATGAATCATTTAAATGCTTTGGTTGCAAGATGAATTTTTTGAATGACTGCTGTCATTTTGAATATTAATATATTTTGTCCATCCAGGAACTTAATTTAGATTTTGATCCGTTTTTTATACAAAAAATCCCGCTAATTATACTTCATTACGAAATTTCATCTGAACTGAATAAAACATATAACTTCCAGGGCATCCACAATTTTGTTAGATCCCATACACATATTTTTGTACATATATAAATTAAGGAGAATATAAAGGGAAGAATAGAAAGTAAAGTTAAGACAGGAATTCTTTTCAAATAACGTTTGTATGCATAAATCGACGCTGCATTCAGGATATTAGAGTCAACCTTGATTCTTTTGTGATTAGTGCTTTCAATGAAAAAAAACCTGTAAGAAGAAAAAAAAAATAATTTTCAGTATTTTCTTCTTCACCGAGATATAACGTGACATTTTAGTAAATCAAGACAAGATATGTTATATAAATTAACGCACATATTGCATAATTTTGGTGTTAAAAATATTAATCAAAGAATGAATAAAAATATTTAAATTGGATTAAGAGAATTATAAAAATGATATAAATATTTAAATTGGAATATCGTGAAATGTGAAAGGCCTCGAGAGTTGACACTCGCTTAAAGCTCTCAATAAACCAATGTCATTAAACTGTTTAATCACGTCTTTATCATTTTACAAATTGACACGAATAGAGAAACATTAAAACAATAAGAAACAGCAAAAATATGAGATGAAAAAGGAATCACGCATTACGTAGCGCACGTAAAACTAAATGTAGGAAAAAATAAGCACTCCTGTCGTTATACTCCAAGTACTGATCGCACAATGGGTTCCGTCACATGGAAATACAATCCATGAAAAGTGTATACAACTACGCAGTTACGTAGTGCCAAAAACATGAAAAGTATTGAAGCATAAGAACAATTTTAAATGAAGCTAAAAATTAAGAATTAAATTTTTAAATGTAATTGCAAAATCTATTTTAAAAATAACTGAGGTATCGTAGAAAATAGTTTTGGAAAAGAATGCAAGACATTACAATGTAATATTTCTACGTAATGAAAAATAATATTTATAATTTCAGAATAAGTAAATTGGAATTTTATGTGCCCTTAAATATTAATTTTTTTCAGATATATAACTTTGCACTTAACCCTTGTAGTACGAATTCTGCGAGCACTTAAGGGGTTTGCTTAATGCTATATAAATAAATAAATGTATATTATATATATATATATATATATATACATATATATATATATATATATACACATATATATATATATATATATATATATACATATATAGATATATATATATATATATATATATATATATATACATGTATACATATATACAAGGAAGCGATAATATTACATGACAAGTTTTTGTGATTTGACTTCTAATCAGGTCACATTTTAAAATATACATATCTAATTGTGCAAATATTATTAAATCTGAGTTTCTAAAACTTTAGGATTTGTTTTTCAATATAACAAGATTTTACTAAATTTAATAGCACAAAGACATTTATTCAAAGTATACTTTAAACGAAAAATAGTCACCTATTCTCTTGAAGAGGAAGCCTGCATTAATTTGAAGTATTATATTCTAGATTCATAGTTTTTATTTCTGTCGCAGTTTTTCCTATTTATTTTTAATTTGTCATATAAGTAAAACTCAGACATACGTAAGCATATTTAAAAATTTTACCGAAAACAACTTTTTATAATCTGAAATCGTTAGTGCATCAAAAGCTAGTCTTGAAGTTGATTAGATGTTTTAATTATATTTATCAATGACATTCTAAAATAGGGTCGTGATGAAAATGTAATAGGAATCTGTAATTTGTTATATGCAGTTAAATAGTTCAGTACTTTAATACGTAATGCTTTATTTCGATTAGTTCGCTAAAAGACACAAATGGTTTGTGATTAATATCGAGAAAATTGGTAACTTTCTATAAGGAAATATGGCATTTTGTTGATTTATGATATTATTTCAAGTCGTTAGTTTATGTTTCACATACAGGGATTATAATTTAGGGTATACCAATGTAACGTTGGAAGTTTAATCGATTAGACAAGTGTGCTCTTACAAAGGCGCAACGTATTTATTTATATATACCTTCATAATTTTATGCAACTCAATTCAATTTCAAATAGGAGGTATAGAATCGCAAATTTTAAAGGGAAAATAGACAATGCAAAATGCTCGTTACTATAGTAAAAAACTTTGGGTCTATTCACAAAGTTTCCTTATTAGAATTATCCGTAAAGAAATCGCTTACCTAACAAAATTCAAAAGAGATAAAGTGAGAACAAATTTTCAGATGTTGCCTCGCATTAATACCAGGCAAAATAAAGTATTATACACGAGTGCATGTATTAAGTGAATTCTGGCCTCACCGCCGGGTACTGACATCCATTCCGGAAGAACCTGCAAGGTTGAATGAGCTTAAAAAACTGCTTGGTCATACTTAAGATGCTGATTCCTGGCATTTCCTGGCATATTAAGTGCCTCTCTAAACAATAATGGAACAAATTTTGTTAGTGCAATGCATAGTTTCTGTTTACTACTTAATTTTAGTAAGTAAATATTTGTTTGCAAAGAAAATTGATTTTGTTTGTTTATCTAGTTTAATGTATCTAAATGATACATTTGGCGGATGTATTGCTACGAGAACAATCTCTTATAGCCAACCACGACACCCGTCCAGCCCCGCTCGACGAACGGCCGGGAATCGAACCCGTGTCTCCACCGTGCGCCGCGTCGTCACAGGCCGTATGCCTTATGATTAACCCAACACACTACGGCGACGACAACCATTTTCACAATTGCATGGCGTTATATTTGATTTCAAAGATTTATGTATTTCAAAAAGTCATTGTTATGACCTTTGACACTTAATATTACTCACTTTTCGCTAAAAGTATATAAGCTGGTACTCTATTAATCAAGGTAGTATTTTAGCTGGTAATTTTTAATACAAGCTTTAGTACCTTAAATTAATGATTATTTTCACGTATTTTTTTGCAGTTTTACAAAAATGGTAAAAAATCATCCAGCAAAATGAGAAATATATAACTGATATAAATTCATCCTTTTTATAAATAAGTGAGTTATATTTCACTAATATATTTATCAAACCCGAAATTACGTTTCTCACGAACCAAATAATATTTTGATACTAATAAAATCATCAAATATTTCTTTCATGTATTATTAGATAAGAAAAAACTACATGTCTATGTTAAGTTATAAAATAATATGTATATAACTTTTACTACCGTAGGGATAAAATATAATTTCAAATTAAATTTATTTTTACCTTTATCACATGATTACTTTATGACTACTTTTTCCCGCAGTTTCACTTGCGCTGAAATTATATATGCTATTAAACATTTATGGTAGAATAACTCTCTCTTCCTTTACCCAAAGTTGATACTGTGTTCTCCATCTATTGCATTTCTTGCTTTCCCGCACGCCAGGACCTACATAACTTATACAAAAACTTTCCAGAATAAACTATGCAACGATTAAATTAGGTTTAAGTTTTCAAAACTGTATGAAACTACGTGATGTAGTATTATTTCTATTTTATTTAAATTCATTACCACGACCTAGGTTTCGTTGTATTACAACATCTTTTAGATAGACATATTTTAGTGGCGATATTTTCCTATACTTTACATCGACAAAAATATTTGTAGTTTTACATCAGATATTGTCATTTGATGACGTACTAGTGACCATATTGCACTGAAATGCTGACCTGAAAGTCATTTCTTTCAACACCATATTAATATTATTTGTGAATGAACTTATTAAAAGCATACTATTTATGTGGTTTCTAAAGTCTCCTCAAATGAAAGCTTCATAGAATCATTCGGTGTCACGTTTATAAGATAATATTGCAGGAATATATAAATTGATATAGTATTTGTAGTCGATTGTTTTTTTTTGTTAATTTAACAGCTTCAGTATTCTGAACTAAAGTTAACTTAATTTACAGCGTAGTGTTTAGGTTTTATATGCAATGAGTATCTTCGCATATTTACCTTTTCCTTACTTAGAACTATTTTATCAATCCTCCAATATCTCGTATTATAACCTAACCTAACCAAACATTATATAGCCCAACACTTGTTCATCAGATTTATTAATTAGTTACCATGCATTTCTTTAGTTGTTTTCCTCAATTATCATTTGCACTTTACCAAAAATTAAATTTAAATTAATTTAATTTCATCTTCCTTTACAGCATTCAAAATTTCACTCCTACATATTTGGAAATATCAATATCCGACCTTTCCTTTTTTTGTAATGGCTTATCCTTAATTATTAATGAGTTTGTTACTAGCAAGTACTCTATTAATCAAAGGGGTATTTTATAGGGTAATTTTTAATACAAGCTTTAGTACTTTGGATTAATGATGTATTATTACTATTTACCTTTTGACGGTTGTTTAACTTTAAATATTCATTATTAATGATGAATTGTAATTCGGATGAAATAAAAAAAAATAAAAATGAGTATCGTATACGGGAAAAACAAAACCTTCAATATGGATATTCAGTATGATATCCGAATTAATAAAAAAAATTGTAAAATTAGGTATTATGTACATTATTATACCATTTTCCAGAGTCAGTTTCATATCTGGCATAAAGTTAACCTCCTTAAATTTTACACAAAATAATAATTATAAACAGACTGCGACCGGCGAAGAGAATTAGCCCTCACGTAATTAAAAGTTTATCTAAGTGAAAAACTTGGTCTTTATGTTGTGAGCAACGTTATGACGGATAAAACGTACAACAACGGGGATAAGTGATGATAAAGGGTATTAAGGATAATTTACATAATATGATGAGTTTAATTATTAAGTTGAGAGAAGTTGAAATTTTTAAAAGTATTTGACATGGTTACTTTGACTGTAGTGAATGAATTTTTTTTGCATTTCCTCGTCCTTGTATTAGCTGAAGTAAAATCGTTTCAAGAAAAATATTTCAAACACCCTCATAGAATATTAACCAATTTCAGAGGTCGATGCTGTATATGTGCCGTGCCTTACTTTCCGTAAATATTATAATTAATTGTTTGCCAAACGATCGAAGGCAAAATTAATAAAATGACAATGTATTTAACTTTGCTTTTTAATTCTAGTTAATACACTGTAATGGAGTTAAATGAGCTGTTTATGTGCTAAATCGTTCCCAATAGATGGTCAAGTGTTTAAAAGAACTGCGATTTTTATTGTAATTACTTGCTCGTTTAATTTTAAGCGTGAAAAAGAACTGTATTATGTAAAAAAAGCTTGAGACACATTTTACCATTCCTTCATTTGTTTCTTATAATTTTTCATTTAATTACTCTCAAACATTGTTAACTTATTTTATTGTGCCTGTTATTTAATACATAATATATAGCGAAAGGAATATCGATCCAACTGGGTGTTCACATAACACTTCTCGTTCTTTTTTTGATATAAATTGTTTATAGGTTTAATCTTTTTGATAATTTCTGTTTGAATATGATGAGTACTACGATTTTGTACTACGCATGTCGTTAACATTTTTAGTTACTGGAACTGACAGTTAAAATCTTGAAAGTTTTTTTTTATTTTCAAGCGCCTTTTTCAATGTTTGAATTATTTTCCATCGAAACGTTTGCTTCGTAGAGAATCCAGTAAGTTCAAAATAAGTATACACAAAGATTTTTATTCTGTAGGAAAACTTATTACCCATTCCAAAGTATGTAAAATATTATTTCTACTAATAACGGTATATAAAGTGAAAATACTTGTTTATTTATTTGACTCTACCCGTCTACAAAATAACACGTTCATTTTTATTTATATTCCTGTGTCAGAAAGCCCATAATTTTAGAAAGGTTATGGGCTGTATATTATCGTACTATAATTCATAGTGACGAAACAGTGAAGAGAATGAAACACTATTTAAACGCCAATGTACCTGTCCCGAAAATCGATGTTGTTTTTTGAATTGAGCGGAGGCATTTTTCCTTAAAAACAAGCATATTCTAACCGATATTGTTTTGAAAAACAAGCATGTTCCAGTAAATTAAAAATTTTAAAAAATGAATTCTGAACAAGCATATTCCCAAAAATTCAAAACAAGCGTTTTCTAAAGAAGCATAATCTAAAAACAAGCATATTCTAAACAAGCACATTCTATAATGAAAAATAAGCATATTCCTTAAATACTATCAAAAACAAGCATATGCTAAACAAGCATATTCTAACCGATGCTATTTTTTTTAATTGAGCGGAGGCATTTTTCCTTAAATATAATTGAAAACAAGCATATTCCAAGGAAGCTGTCCGAATTAGTGACATCAACTGGAATGTAACTAGAAAAAATCTATCCTTACCTTCTTGTCAATTTGGGTTAAAAAAAGATTTTGAAATAGTTTAGTGTAAAAAGTTTTGCATATTAAATAATTCGTTATCTTATCATCAAGAGTTATTGAATATTATATGAAATAAAGTTCTACATACTTGTAACTATAACACATCCACAAGATAAATAAATTGGGTACAAACTGCATAGAACTCGACTAGACCATGTATCCTTTAAGAAGACAATAAAAAAAAAGTAAAACCGTACAGCTTGCAAAAGTAAAGAAAATATCTAATGGCCAAATATTTTGTAAACACGTATCTTGTTTTGTTTAGTTAATAAAGTTTAATACATTACTTCATATACAGTACTAAATGTATTAAAACGACAAAGAAATGGTGTAAAAACTGCATAGAACTCGACTGGACCATGTATTCTTTAAGAAGATAATAAAAAAAAGTAAAAACGTACGGCTTGCAAAAGTAAAGAAAATATCTAATGGCCAAATATTTTGTAAACACGTATCTTGTTTTGTTTAGTTAATAAAGTTTAATACATTACTTCATATACAGTACTAAATGTATTAAAACGACAAAGAAATGGTGTAAAAACTGCATAGAACTCGACTGGACCATGTATCCTTTAAGAAGATAATAAAAAAAAGTAAAAACGTACAGCTTGCAAAAGTAAAGAAAATATCTAATGGCCAAATATTTTGTAAACACGTATCTTGTTTTGTTTAGTTAATAAAGTTTAATACATTACTTCATATACAGTACTAAATGTATTAAAACGACAAATAAATGGTGTAAAAGTATATTACGTACTTTCGTAGCCAATGCATACGACTGTCTCTTTTAATTTCATAAATCAATGCGAGTAATTAATGACCAAGACCAGTTATTATTTTTCACGCGCCCCAATCAGTAATACGATAATATTTACGAATTGTGTTAAAATAACATAATGTGCAAATAGAAAATTGGCACAAATAATTTTCAATAAACCAACCCACCCAATTAAATTAAAATAACTTATAGAACGCTAATGGCTATTTTCATTTCGCTCTATTGTTTTTTAAATCGATATATTACCGTACTTACATGGATATAAACCAAATATGTGGTCGCATTAGAACTTTATTGAGTATAATAGACGAAAATAGTTTTAAATTAATTACCTTTAACTCGACCGGCTATAATTGTGACATACTAACACATTTCTTAGTACGTTTACTTATTTATTGCAACTAGAAATTGGATGTTATCGATGGGTTAATAATATTTTATTTTGAAGCGAATAACACCACATCAAAATATACGTTTTATAACTCGAATATTTTAAAGCCTTAATATTGGTGTTAATTTGAAAGGTTAAATTTAGTTATTATTTAAAACTTCTTCGTATATCGTGTAAACATACCACTAGCACAAGTATGAGTTTTATAAAATAATGTAAACCGACCTTCACTCATTTATTAAATTAATTAGTTGAAATTACTAATCTCCTCCTAAATCTCGGGACGATGTCGACCTAAAAGTCAACGGACTCGTTAACTTTATTTGGTGTTTGTGTCTATCGTTATATTACTCTGTAGTTACTATATGTAGTCCTTTGCTTCAAATTGTTAATAAAATAATATATTCATTTTCAAATTTATAACTTACCTAATTTTTTGGCCTATGAATAATAACCGTCTATTGCCAAGAACTTGTCCAAAATAAGATGACTATAATCCATGGTTTTTTTCTCAACCTATTCTTGAAACATGTTGTTAAACTCTCAAAGTTAATGCAGGCTGTAATGCACGTACAGCGGGCGCTGCATTTGGCTTTAAACGATACTAAAATGGTTTTTATTTTCGTGGATGCTTTACTTGTAAAACGTTGAAACGACGTCATGATTGAGAAAATATTGAAAATAAAAAAGTTTTTAGTTTTCAACATTTTCAACATTTTTAAAAAAATAAATGACATCTTTATAATGAAGGCTAATAGGAGAAAAAAGAAATTGCTATAAGGGGTTATTAATGTAATGGTCATAAATAAACTTTTTAATATGAAAGTGATCATATTAAAAAGTGAATTTATGACCCTCACTATATATGCTCTTCATAACGTAACAACTGAATCGATAAAATGAAATCGTTTATTTGCTGTATATATTACTCTAAACTTATGAGAGTCGTAGGGACATTACTTGGTATGAGATTATTAAATTTTATCAGAGAAAACTAGTTTAATAAAATTATTACCATATTAACCTAATACAAGCATCTCGGACAAAGGAGTCACATGCCAAATAGCCTCAAGGAAACCAACCTGCGAAAAAAATACGAGGCTTTGGAAGAATAATGTAATATCCTTTAATATTTATTTAAATGTTTTATAAGAAAATTATGTGTCCTATTATATAACTACAGACGGAAAAGTGGGAAAGGAAACGCTCATCAAATTTGAATATTTTACCCTTATGTCAATATTTAGTCGTCATAACATTGTTCAATAGCCGTTGTATTCAGGTACCTTTATGGTTTTTTCGTCCAACAAAAGTAAATGGTGGCTCGGGAATGTTTACCTTTAAATACTTTTTTCTCGGTACACACTGTAGGAAAGCCCATTATCTCAGAAACAGTTATTCCACAGAATTGTAAAAGGGAAAATAAGAGGAGAATAGCAAAGTCTCTGTTACAGCTGTCTTTATGCGTCATTTATTAATATAAATTTCGCGCAAGACTTGTAGTGGATGTGGTAGATGCTTGAATACTTCGTGAACGCTGGTGTGTTTAATATTTCTTTGTTATAGCGAAATAAATAGTTATAAATAATGACAAATTTATCAGCAACTGAATTTTCAAGGTAAGTCTAAATTTAGAAATAAATATATTTATTTATCAACTTTTATACATAATACAAATGGCGGTATTATTGTTACATGAGCAATCTCTTCCACCCAACCATAACAATTGGTATTGAAATTTAGTTGGTAGACTGTAAGAAATTTTACAATAAAAATTATTTATAATATATTAGAGAGAAAAAAATAAGATAGACAAAAGTATTGGTAATGCAAACTATTGACATCATTTGGGACGAGAAAGAAAGGAAAGAACAAGGCCACAAAGGAAAAAGTATCAGGAGAGGTAGGACTTTTTCACTCGATTGAAAATAATTAAGGATGTGATTTTCCTGGTGTCAGGATCCAGGTGATTCCAAATTTTTGCTGCTGGGACAGTAAAGGATTTCTCATAAGAGGTAGAAATATGTTTAGGAATAAATAGGGTGAGTAAACTTTCAGATCGTATCCCAAGGCTGTGAGCAGGCAATTCTTAACATTTTCCTGTAAAATAATTTGGGCTCCGATTATTTTTTAATATATTTAAAAGAAGTGTAAGTATGTGAAGTTAGCATCGCTCACGAATCACCAGCCATTTGAAAATTTTTCACCGGTTATATCGAGCTACGATGGACATCAATCGGTTTTGAAGTATAAGATTTATTTAGTTTGATGATACGAATACTCGTGAAGCAAACCGACAGAGTGTTTTGAGATTCGATTAGCAACTTTATGCATACAGGGGGTGAACTAGATTAGGTCAGTAAGTACCATCAAAGCCAGCAGAGTGTTAAATAAAAATATGGTATTTATGGTATGCAAAAAATTCATATCTATAAAATTATCAAATTTACTCCAGCAAATTGACGACTCACAGCAAAAGATATCTAGTTGAAATAGTAATAAAAGATTTAGTCACACAATATAAAGGATTTGGAAGAAATATTTCGGCGGATATTTTTTCACTAACCTACATTTAGCGAAGCATTTATTTTCCTGATCCTGACAATTGTAGGAACTTTAAAAAAAGAAAAGTAATATACCATTGGAGATGCAAGCATCTAAAAAAGATTAGCTAATTCGTGAATAATTTTCCACTCTACTTGGATTTCACGAGAAAGTGATAATATGCTCTTATATTCCAAGAAAAAATCTGTCATTTTATTATCTACAATGCACCCAGATAAATCATTTTGCGAAGACTGAAAGAAAAAAACCATAAATTATTCTGTATTATATTCAAATAAAGAATAAAGGTAATATAATGAATCAGACGTTAGGACGTTACACAACCTATAGGCGGAATAACCGATGGCCTCTCACTTTTTTTATAAGATTTTGGATGTCGCCAGTCTTCCGTGCAACTTGGTTTGCTACTAAGTTTTTAGCCACAATTTCGGAACTTTTCTTGAAGGAGCCTCGAAATTTCTAGAAGTTTTATTGTAGGGTATAAATATGCCAAAGTGCAGTCAGTTGACAAAAATCAGCGCTTAAGCTTCAAGTGAATTACATCAAATTTAATGAATTTCAATCCATATCAATTTTCGATTCTATTAATTTACGAATTTCGTCTGGGTCATAATGCAAAGACTGCCACAAATGATACATGTCATGCGATTGGCGAGTCCACGGTGTCTTACGCGGCGGTAAAGATTTGGGTCAGAAAGTTAAGGAATAAGGACTATGATCTTGAGGACGAACCCCGTGCTGGACGTCCTATTCGATTGGACGTCCAAATATTACGACGCCTAATTGAGAATACTAGACTGACGACTCATAACATGACAACAGATGAGCTACACTGGAGTCATGGCACAATCGAAATACATTTGCACGAATTAGGGAAAAGTTTCAAAATGCCGTGTTTGGATACCCCACGAGTCGTCATCATATCACTTTCCGTGCAGAGTTGGCACTTGTCATAACATTGAAACGTAATGTCGACTGGCTGAATCAGTTAGTAACTAGCGTTGAGAAGTGGGTGAACGCATGTAACGTTAACCATATACGCAAACGTCAATGGCTAGGTATAGGAGAAACAGAAGTTTAAGTATCCAAGCCTGAATAAGTGCTAAAAAGGTAATGCCAAGCTGCTAGTGGAATGTCAAGAGAATTATTCGTTGGGAGTTGCTTCCAGAGAGATCTGCAATTAATGCAGTTATTTACTGTGAACAATTAGCTAACAAACTGAGTAGTCAACAGGATCAAGTATATTTTCTGCATGATAATGCTAGACTACATGTTGCAAAACATAATCGTGATTAATTAGAGGAGCTTGGTTGGATTCTACTTACTCAACCACCACATTTGCTGAACATTGCGACCTCTGATTACCATTTATTCATGGCTCCAAGTAACCATTTACATGAATTACATGACGTTAAAGAAGATCTCTAAAATGATTTCACACATTTTTTGGACTAAGATCACTGAAATTTTACAGGATTTGGGGCTTCCAACTAGATAAAGACAAGTAGTAGATAATAATGATGCATACTTAATTTAAATTTAGTGCAACATTTGAGAAATTGATGACAGCAACTCGGGGTTAAAAACTTATTAGCCTAATAAAATATTAAAAAAGACAATCCACCGCTGATTACTTTTATGACAACTAAGTGAATAATTGTGTATACCGACGATTGAAGATTGATCCCATAATATTCAAATCATGAGAAATTTTACCACTAAGAGTGCAAACGAAAACATCCATGAGAAACCAATGAATCACGCATTCATTCTACAAAAAAGGGAGGGAGCCGCGTCAATCACGTTAAGATTGTATTAAACCGGTTTGTGATAAACATTGAAGAGCGATAAGAAAATGTAACGCAAAAATAACTTTCATATGCGGATATTTTATATACCATTTATAATGAAAGTCATTAAAATTTAAATGCCCACACATATTTGTATATAGACTATTGTTTTCTTACCCCAGAGATTAGTTTAATTATTTATTATTGTGCAATTCTGCATTCATAGTAAGATCTTACATGATACCCGAGTAATCCGAGTACTGTTCAAATGGGTATTCGAATTTAGCTCTCAAATTTGTTTATTCTTTTGAATATTAAATATGTGAATCAATATACAAGTTATATGTATCATTATCAATTGACTGTACTGTGATTTGATGATTTTTCGTTAAATACATAATACACATAAGTAAGAAAATGTAAAAGGATAACATAGGTATTCGGGTATTGACATAAAGGTTAAAATAAATGGAGGTACATGTAAATATTTTTTATTGATGTTTTACTGACAAACTATATTTCGCGAAAATCGATATTAAATTTTCAATGAGGAAAATTGAATACCTATATTTTTGGTTGTCCATAACACTGTATTTGATTTCGTGGAATCCATGAATAGACACTGAAATGTAAAAGAAAATTTATTATGCTTTTTCGACAATAGTTATCTCTCATGTAATGGAAGCGTTCTGCGCAAATGAAATTTAAATAATTTAGGAGTACAATTTGAAAGCGAAAACTTCTAGTGTCGACTGGAATGTGGTAAACCTTTCGTTTATATTTACTTAACAAGAACATTAAATATGCAATAAAATAAAATAAAACTCTATGTATTTAATACAAATTGTCGTTAAAATGTTTTTTACACTCATACAAAAATAAAACATAAAATATCACTAAAAGTGTTATTGTGATGAGTTTATTATTTGCGCGCAATATATAAATCTCATTAAATGGAATAAACGCAGGTAGGGTTGATTTTCGTTTTGTAACGAACGCCTATAGAGACTTCTGAATTACTTTTACATTCAAATATAGCTTATATTGGAATTATCATTTTACGCAAGGTACATTAATTATTTATAAAATAAAGGTATTTTCCTCTGTACGGTGATAAATTTTGCTCTCGTACCCACAATACTGACGTAAGAAAAGAAACATTGGCTTAATTCTCAATACTAAATACAAAAGTAGTCTGCTGCCTGCATTAAGATGGAGCTTAAAAAGACATTATACAAAATTTCTCAATATTTGCTATCCAGATGGTAACAGTTCGTTGTGCACCTGCGGTATTTTAGGCTTGTCTTACTGAATAATTTACACTTGTATTTTACTCGTGTTTTGATTTAATTAAAGCGTGTGTGTCATTAGATTCGATTTTTAATGCACTAAAGAGTATATAGGTGGAGAAAAAATATAAATTTAATGTTTATTGTACTAAAAATGTATTTTAAATATGGAGTATATTATAGTAAAATATAAAATCTCTCTAATTTTGGGTTGATTTATGATACGCTTCAGGTATAAAATTACTTATCATTTGTTTCTTTCCTTTGTTGACTTTTTAGCTAATCCGGAGTTAGCGATTGTTCGCATTATCGTTTTAGATAGTTGTCAATTAAACTATAAATAAATTACCTTTAAAAATAAATTAAGAGAAATAAAAAAATAAAAATAAAATGAATCAAGTTTTCTAGCATATTTAGATATATTAATCCAATCTAATCTTGATGGATTTACTATTCAACATTGAGAACTTGTCATGACCACCTTTTTCTTCCATAAAGTGATCCTCCAGGTAACATATGTCACTAAAGGACTCGTTAAAACAAGTCAAACTCAAGCAGTTTACTGTTCGCTATTAAGAAGTTCCAGTGACCAACTCACTGCTCAGTATAAAATTTTCCATGTTTCAAAATGGTACAAAGAGACTCATTGAAAGAAGTTCATATAGCCACTTTCTCCTCAACTATCACATATGGCCAATGGTGTATATTGTATTGTAAAAAGAATTATATATATTTACAAAGTTCCAAGTAGAGGCTATGATTAGAAGTGGGTAAAAACAAACTTTTCAGATATTTTTACATTCAGAGTTAACCTGAAAGTAAACAAATTCCTATCAAAAAGAGATACTTCCACGCACAATCGATTAAATCCAGGAAGCACATAGTTTAGATTTGTATTTGCTGACAAGTGTTATTTGTTTGACATGTATAGTACATGTTTAAATAATGAATTTATTTAGGTTCCTCTAAACAACCACTAGACATATTAAAATTATTCCATAATCTATGTATTCTAAATCCGAAAATCAATATATGTATCAGGAGCAAATATTTTTAAGAGGTTTGTTAAAAATTTTAAAAATATTTGTGACAAATAAAAAGCAATCAGTTTTAAAGAGCAAATAGTTTTCTAATAATTTATGCATCCGGTATATCTTCGGCCTCAGAAAATATGATCATATTTCTGAACACAGGTTACTTCTCAATTGGCTGAAGATCCGTGGTCGACGCCAACTACACATCTTTTTAACATACTAAAAAGTCCTCATAGTCCAAATTATCTTAGTGGCAAATTTAAAGATTTGTCTGCTCACGGCCTTGGTTTACGATCTTAAAGTTCACTCACTCTACTTATTTTTAAACATACCTTTACCACTTACGAAAAACCCTTCACTGTCAAAGTAGCAAAAATTTGGAGCACTTGGATCCTGACATCAGGAAAATCACGTCTCTAAATATTTTCAATAATCGAGTGAAAAATTTCTGCCTCTCCTGAAACCTTTTCCTTGCGTTCTTTCCTGTCTTTTTCCTCCAAAATCATGTCAATAGTTTTTTTTTACTTATACTTTTGTATTTTTTAAATTTTTTTTCATCTAATGTGCTATAAAACATTTTCATTGCAAAATCTCTTACGATCTATCAACTAAATTTCAATACCAATTGTTATGGTTGACTGGAAGAGATTACTCATGTAGCAATAAGTCCGCCATATGTACTACACATAAAAGATTATAAATAAATAAATAATATATACATATCAATAACCACGTATTTGAAAATATGAGATACACACCAAGACACTAATAATAACGCTATACGTAAACAAACACGTGTGTGTGTGTTTGTATGTATGTTTGTGTGTTTGTGTGTTTGTGTGTGTGTGTGTTTGTGTGCGTGTGCTTGTGTGTGTGTGCTTGTGTGTGTGTGCTTGTGTGTGTGTGCTTGTGTGTGTGTGTTTGTATGTACGTGGTTGCGTGTGTGCATGTATGCATGTGAGCGTGTGGGCGTGTGACATATACCAAAACTTGTACATTAGAATGTGCAACTTTGGGTTCCAAAATTTCACTTTTTGAGTGCTATCACCAATGACGTAAGTTTATAACAATGACGTTGAGTATAAATTCAGAAGACACCTTAAGCTAATAAAATTAACAAAAATATGAGCACAATTAGCGTCATGCGCCTATTATTATGAAAGAAACAAAGAGCTAAAGAAGGCGCCCATACAGAAGAGAGACCCGTATTGAAAGCGGGATAATTACGCTTCATTTTAATAGTAATATACTGGAAAAGAGAATTATGTAATAGAATATTTTATTAATGTTTATGTTTATTTTATGTATCACAATTTCAAAGTACAACCTGCGAGGAATAAAATTTCGTTGACAAATCGTAAAAATGGACAGAGTTATAAATTTAAACTTAATATTTACACAAATATGACAACACTGAATTGCGAGGTCTTTTTAGTGCTCATTGTTTTCTAGGAGAGCAAGTAAGTTGGGAAGAAATTCCTACTCCATCTCAACAATTAAATTTTAGCTCACGCCTCTCTCATTTTTTAGCCCATTTTGTCGTTTTTCCAACACTAGTTTTTATTTAACCTATATTTGTCTTATATTTTACAAAAATCTCAAATTTAGGAGCTGCGAACTACTCTCATAACCTTATTCGTTGTCACATATTATTCATGCCGTTGCAAGTTTCTAGCAAAGGGGTTTGATCCACTCTCGTGAATTGTTCACGCAGCTACAAGGCAGTGAATATATACTTTTCACATGTATGTGAAAATATTAAGAAATACGGTTTCTCATAAACAAGTCGAAATATTAAATTTAAACATATTTTTGTTATTGATCTTAAAATGAATTAATTGTACAGATTTTAACTTTTCATTCTAGCTTCTATATGGAATAGGTGACACTAAATTTTCACTTTTTGCCACGGGTCTAAAATTTTTATAATTTTTTTTATATTTCGGCTACATAAGCTGATTTTTTATCATTAATTTTGCATATAGTAAACTCCCCTAACAATCATTAAATTCTTATTCGTTTCTATCTTTCTATTGATATGTTGCAAACCGGAAGCAGAGTTTTTTATTTTAAAATAACTCAGATCGAACAAAAAATGGCTACGTATTAAACTAAGTAACGAAACTTAATAAATAGACAATTTTACGTAATATTGAATAAATTTGGCGTTAATTTTGCAGAAATTCATTCTTCACAATTAATTGAAACTACGTGAAGTGGTATTATTTTTATTTTATTAAACAAAGTAGAAAATATATATAAATAAAATAGGAATAATATTACCATACATAGTTTTGTTTAATTGTAAATTTTATGTAAAATATTTTGAAAATCTACATCGGTAGTAGGAAGTTAATCGGGCCCAAACATCGCATCAAAAGGACGATAATTTCTATGAAAGTAATTTCAAACTTCAATAACTCAACGAAAAATCGACGTAACACCAAACTTTTGGTCTTATTTTTAAGGATTAGGATGAAATTATCAGGATTATTTTAACATTCTTGGGGCTAGATATCGCGAAACGCGTACGAGCAAAGTAAACAAATTATTTCCAACTTTATGTATAAAGCATATGCCCTAAAATGGAATCATTTCTCACAGACTAATTATTCGGTTTATGTGAACAAGTCATTCTTTACTACAAATTTATATCGCAAAAAATACGATACATTAATCATAAATGTTGGACACGAATAACATCAAAAATGAGCTCGGACCCAAAATCAACCGGTAACACTGCCGAAAATATAATCACCCCGGATGCGTCCGGAAATGAAAATTGCCAATAAAATAAACGAATTTGCTTTGCAAAAACTTTATTTAATTTATATTTACAATATACGATTTACTTTTTCACGGAAACGACTACAGGGGCATCGGACACTGCAATATTTTTTTTATACGATGAATAATTATCATTTAGTCATTACACAGTTACATTAAGAAATATATGCGGATACAAATTGCATTGAAGATAAAGACAGGTGTGAGACCAAATCACATTAAAGAAAATACAGGTGAAACCATTTTTCCAGAAAATAAATTATGTGTAATATTTAAGCATTAACTAATTTCAAGAAACATGTAAATTTTTAATACCGCCTTTCATTCACATAATCTTCTAATAAATAAAATAAATAGATAATTAAAATCAAGGAAAATAATCTAATATATAAATAAATAAAATAAATAAAAGTAGTAATTTATAAAAAAATTAAAGGAACTTAAAACCAAAAGCATGTAATAACAGCTAAGGAAGTCTGTGTAACGGAATCCAACCCCAAAATATATATCTTTGGAATTGTTACTTTCTAAGGTGTGTTGAAAATTCGATAGCAATTACATTATGAACCGGCTCACGAAATTTCCCAATATTCGTGGGAGAAATGTATTTACTTTGCAGCGTTAATTTTCCTCAATGGCATGTATTGTTTCGTAATTCCATTTAACTGAGAATATCAGTGTCGCGGTACGAAGGTATGTCTGATGAATTGTTCAAAAGACCTTCTAACATTGTCCTTGACATAATACGTGTGAATTTATGAAGTTGCAAAATAAGCAAGTAGACAAAACTGTATTGCAATTGATATTTTCGTAATTAATTTATCCACAAATTTCTAATGTTAATGATAAATACTCTGTACTGGATAACATGTAATAATGTATAGTTTGAACACGAAATTCAATATGACCTCTTTTTAACGAATTTCCTCCTAAGATCGCTATTATGATGAAAATTTTAGATCATAATTTTTGACGAATGTGTGTGTGTGTGTCTCCGAGTGTGTGTGGGTGCGCGCATGTGTGCGTGCGAACGTGTGTTTGCGTGTGCGTGTGTGTGTGAATGTGATGGACGTGTGCGTGTGCGTGAGTGTGTGCGTGTGAGTGCGTATGGGGGTGTACGTGTGCTGTATGAGTGCATGTGCACTTGCGAGTGCATTTGCGTGTACGTGTGCATGTGCACTCGCGCGCTTGTTTGTGTGTGTGTAAATGCATATGTCGTATTATTTGTAAATCCAAATCATTTTGAAGTTTCGTGGAAAACAATTTTATAACACCTTACTTCTTATTTATTCAAGATTATATAAAAACTACTTTATAATTTGTATAAATTGATACATATGTATGAAGAAGAGATAATTACTTCATGCCGAATTATATCTTTAGTAAACATTTACAAAAATATCGTCAAAAATGTTTACGCTTCTTTCATTAATCTTGTAAACACATCTAACAGAGTTACATACCAATACAAGTACAAGTTTTATTAATATATGAACTAGATTTACTCTAATTCAAGTAGTAGAATTATAGCATTATGATGGCAAATCCCATGGGAGAAATGGCGGAGAGTTCACCAACTGAGTCAACCAAAGCAGCCAAGGGGGGTACGTTCTATGTACGTCGTTCTATATCATAAAAATGATAGTACAAAAATTGGTCAACAGTAGACGATGCAAGTAAAGGGGAAATAATTATGTCTTATGTTTGAATATGAAGACCCCATTCTGTTATTGACACTGACCTGTATACAATTTAATTATAAATGACAACAAAACTTTAAACTCTAGAATAGGCTTACGAAAATATTAATACACAACGTATGCTCATTTTCTGAATTATCCGATCATTGCCATACATAAGATAACCCTCTCACCCCTCTTACCTCTTCCATAAAATGTTGACCCTTAGTATCTAAACAATACCCTCCTTTAGAATCTTACCTGACATATACCTTACCAATCTTAAGTTACAACTCGTAACGTATTGTCCATTCTTTGTTATAATTAATTATAATTTTTTACATAAAGAATGCCATATATGCGAGGCTCCCAAACATTACCCACATATTGTCTCATTTTAAATGTAATCACGACATTACAATATCTCTAATTTAATAATAAAATAATATTTAATAATTACTAATATCCACTTGTATTAATCAATAAAACACAAGCAAGTGTGAGATGATTCACGGATCTTACATCTTCATTTTTACTTTTATTTTCTTAACCCGCAATACTAAAATAATAATAATCTCTGCCAATCCCTCTTCCCACAATCTGAAACACAATATCTAACATGGGAATAATTTGTGTCAAGCATTTGTTGCCGTAATACTAATTACGTGGGGTCAAAGATCGGGAAAAACGTTTTTTTTTTATATATCTCAAAAATCGTGATCTTTTTAGCAAAAATTGTAAAAGGAAAACATCTGCCATCCTTAATTATAACAATGATATATGTACAAAATTAGTAGTAGCAGATAGTAAATAAAAATCAAGAAAACTTAATACAACGAATGCTTATTTAGCTTTTATTAAATAATATAACAAAATGATTCATAGAAAGTCAGTCAAAATAGTATTTTAGATACCCGAATAAAAAAATTCAGGTCATTTTCATAATCCATAAACTAAACGTTAAATGTCTGTATTGAATAAAGTTCAATACTCTCACATACTAATTTAGTTTCTTTTCTTCACTTAATTCATTGCCGCTTCACCGATATTTTGTTTTGTTATAAATCTCAATATTTTCTTTTCACCTTCGCACCCTTCACATTATATTAAATTAATATATGCATAACGTCAATACAATTTTCTAAATAACATATTTTTAAAAGGAATAATGAAGTTTTCTCTATTTTCATTTTAAAATAATTATACGAAACAAGTTTCACTTCTTATTTCTGTGGTAGTTACACACGTGAAAGAAAACAAAGTCCTTGTTGGTCCTTTATGTTATCTGCCTATCTTTCTGCCTGTCCATAAAGACCATTATCTCAGGAATACTCAGAAATATTAAGGTGAGATATAAAATTAATATCGAATATTAAGGTCTACGGATCCACATCCCTATAAAAAATTGAAGCTTCTAACGCAATAAAGTAAAGAGTTATATTTCAAATATGAAACAATTTTAGTCTGCCTAATTTAATAAAACTAATGAGGGCGCTCCCCGCTAACCTAGATTTTTGTAATGAAGGATAAAGGAATGTTTTTTAAGACAAGTAAATATAAAAATCAATAATTTATAATTCTGTGCAGAATTATTACTGTCTTTTTTAATTAAACATTTATTTAATGGAAGCGGTTATTCATATCGGATCATCTGTTTCTTTCACAGCGGAGACAATTTGATCTTTTTTATTCACTTTTTAAACTAAGTCTGTCTTATAACCTCGTGGTTGTACATCTAGTTTAAAAATTTAAATGTATTTCATGAAACGTCATGTTGAAAAGCAATATCCACCTGGCGCTCGATATTCGAATGGTAGTAACCCTTTATAAAGGACATGAGGCGAATGATATTTGTTTTGCTTACAAGGAGTTTGTGGAACAAATCAATACGTCCCTTCCGAACTGTATTTTTTTTAAAACTGTAGGCTTGAAAATTATCCTTTATCGGTAACGTTAGGGTTCTGAATTCTGATACAATATTAAATTTTTATAACGTAATATTTTTGATAAACAAGTACAATAAAAAATAACATTTTTGTTACATGACTGTTTTTACTGAAATGAAAAATTCTACCTAAATAGTGTATATAGAGAGGTTCCTAAAATATTAAACCTAATTAACTAATTAAATGTAATAAATTAGTTATATTTACAGCGCGCCTTTCTGATTCCTTGGTAGCTTATTTTCAAAGATTTTCGTTTATATTCTCTGATCGCAACGACATAAACACCAAAATCATGCTAGCATCTGTCTTGATAACATATCTATATCTAACTGGAATCTCTTATTATGTTCCTCATTAAAGTCTCAAAGATTTTCCGGAAACTAATCCAAGTCTAATTTCGGAAAGCAAATATTCAAACATATACCTATTGCAACCCAATTTTCTAAAATTTTCCAGCTTATATTTAATTTACTGGTTCTATTTCCAATAAAACTTTTATTTAAATTTCTAAAAGAACTCAAATCTTCCTTTTCTCTCTTGTTCACTCTTACTTCGAAGTCTTCATATTTCATTGATCTGCAAATATTTGGGCCGACAAAAATTATTTTCTAGAACTTGTCCTCTGATAATGATGAAAATTTTTGACAGACATCTTTAAAATGGTTATTACTTTTATAATTCTTTCACGAATGGTGTTACCGTCCTCAACTAAAGGAGAAGTGGACATTTTTTTCTGAATAAGCCAGTTTTCTTACGTATTTTTTATTTCGTAATCTAAAAATATACTTCAATCCATTCAATCGTTTCTTGTCCACTGCGAATCCTTATTTCAGTTCACACTCACACAGAGATATATATATTTAATGGAACGTCCTTGTTGTCCAAATGACAATTTCAGCAAGCTATTTTCTGACTTAAAAAAGCAAAAAAATCTTTTTTTATAAAAGAGAAGGGATATCCATTTCCCATCATTCAAATGATTAATGATGTTTTTTTGTCATGCTTAACTTTTTATTAGATTTTATAGGTTAGATAATTCAGAAAATTTTAAGTTAGTATTTAAAAATAGTTCTAATTTTTAGATTATTTTTTCCTTAATTAACACCTCAAAATCTATGAGAAACTGTGTTTTGTTTACAATTTAACCCATGAGATCTATGTTATTGTTGTAAATTTAAAAAAATAACATCATCGTATGTTAGTCAAAGACAGTTAAAGATATAAAAATAAATCTAATAACACAACAGACAACACGGTATCTCCATATTTGAAATTGTATGGTCATACTTACTACTTTCTTAAAATGTCAAGTTGATGGCCATAAACAATTTCTTAAAAATTTATATAATGAAAAATCATATAGTTATGTATATGATTTTTCATTTTTCTTAGACAGATCTAACAAAGATTCAACGGTAACTTCGTTATAACACTGCGCTCATTCTTTCTAATATTACTGAGCAAACTAGATTCTAATCACTTTTAACTAATTACGTCAAAATTTAATTAACCAAGATACCCACGAAATTTGTGAAAGAACAGACCTTAACAATTCTTAACGCCATAAGCGAAATAAATTTCAAGTGAACGTATCAAATAAAGAAAGTGGTAAATGTTATGGAAGCGAAATTGAATTTCGGAGAAGTGAAATAACAAGGCTTATTTTTTTTGTCGTTGAGGGCAAAATAAAGATGGCTGCCTCAAATTAAATAAATACGTAATTCTATCGCAAAAAACCTCAGATTATTTCTTGTATGTGTTCTCACGCGACGTCTTTCATTATTTTCCTGTAACAATCTACTTTTCATCCTCTCCTCACATAAATATGTTCCACATCACGTAAATTAATGTTACCAAAATCTATAAATAAAACTTCCAGAGAGGTACATTTTCGTTACTATCGGTATTAATATTTAGAATATTAGATGGTTTAATGCTTAAAAACCCTGAAACAACTAATTGTGCAGGAGTTACGATATAACATTTGGAATGAATTTCATAAACTTATTTTTTTCAACCTTGCTATTAAATTAATTGCTATTTTTTAGTTGTTCGAATCGCATCGCGTGAAAATAAACAATTTAACATGTCATTTTCATTGTACGATTCGTCACAGTTTTTTAATTCTATTATTTCAATGAATGATACCACAAAACGAGTGATAATTTAGGCAATTAATAACTAATTTAACTTTGATATTATGCTCATATATTTCAAGCTACCTTCAAATAATTTAAAAATTTTAAGCGTAAGAAAAATAACTTAAGAGATTAAACACTCCAAAGACTTCTCCTGAACTACTTACCAGTAACTTGTGCTAATGTCAATTATATTTTTATTGTCCAACCTTTAAAAACTTAAGAGTAGGAGGTAGATATTTAAAACAAGTTTATAGATAACAAATTCTTACCAAGAATATGTCGCAAAACATACTGAGATAAACTTCAGGGAACGCCTACAAGAAAAATATTGGAACAAACCATAAACTTTTTGGAATAAATTGTAAGGTTTATTATGTAATAATAAGTAGCTTCACTTAGAGTTTATCCTTTTATGCATTATTATCCAGCTCATAGTTTCGAAATATAATGTTTTCCTTTTCTCATTTACTTCTTTTGATAATTTGTGTACATGACTAGTAATTTATATATTTATAACCCAAAGTAAACATTTCACAAATTGAACATTATACATAATGAAATTTAGTTCTTATTTAAGTTATTAATTTTCCGTTTCTTACTTAAAGCTATAAAACTATTATAATCAATTAGAATTTCATGTTAAATTAGATTTAATATCTCCATAATAAATTCTTTAGGATTGCTAGAATACAATGGAATTTTCGAATTTTGGTTTGCACTAACGTTCATGCTTACTATTTGTGTTTATATATATATATATATATATATATATATATATATATATATATATGTATATATATATATGTTTGTGTATATATATATATATATATATATATATATATATATATAAGAAATTCCCTTCTCTTTAGTAGGGTTGAGGGACATTAACAAATGGATAAGGTTGATCGATTGTCAGTACAATCACTTTTGTCAAAAATAAAATCAGTCGGAAACTGATAGCAACACTATGACTACCGGAACTATCGTAAAGATGGAAAATAGTCAAAAAGACATTCAAAGGTATTTCGTTTTTTGACCATACAGAAATTTTTGTGGTTTAGATATATTTATCTATTTTACCACGTTATGCATGTACATTAAGTTTTAAAACTTAATAGAGCTAGTGACAACAACTCTAGTAAATATAAAAAAAATAGGATTCGCTTGTAATACCTGAAATTCTCTTAAATCCACATAAAGTATATACTTACCAACCTTTATTTTTTTGTTTTTAAAAGGAAAATAACTCTGTACAGCCATTCTTATCTGGAAATAATGTTAATGAAGTCAAGCGGAATATCCCATCATTCTTAGTTTTGAAAACGAAAACGTCACATGCTACCACTTTTATCCGAATAATTAATATACTAATTGTGGAGAAATCAAAATACACTATGAATATATACAATTGATTAAGGGTTTTGCTGTTGCATTATATTTCATTTTAATAAAATTTTCTGCTACTATACCAAAGATGACAACTTATATATATATATATATATATATATATATATATATATATATATATATATATAATATATATATATATATATATATATATATATATATATATATATATAAAGATTTTCTGATTCAACTGTATTTGAATACATATTTGACCTGCATATAATATATAGTATGGTCTAGGCAATACGTACGTGTACATACCACAGTCTTAAAAAGAAAGAGTATGTAGAAATTCTTAACGAAATCCAATATCAACATCTTTGTAACTACGCACCCGTTGAATATATCACAGTGGAACAAAAACTACTTTGATTCCAGCGTTACCGTCTAAAAAAACCTCTCTCTATTTAGTTACTAAATCCAATCTAATATTAATTTTTATTAATATTAATATTATATATATTTCATATTAGATTGCTTTTAGCAATAAAAACTGAAACATTATTTAAAGTTGAAAATTGGAAAACCACAAAGTATGATCTAAATTTTATCTATCTGTGCTGATCATAATTAGTCCCACTACATTTTCTTTTTTGAAATCTGCTTTTTCTCTATTTTTTTTTATTTAAGGCAACGTTTAGTTACCCTCATAAATTGTTATAATTTCTGTCTTTATTATTTTCACAATATTTTACGGCCTTCTACGCATATTGTTGTAAATATATATTCTCACGATTTACTGGAAGCGCTACTTAGTAAATAAATAAATAAAACAAATGTTTAATATTTGTAGTTGTATTATGACAGAATCAATGAGAATATATTCCATTCTATATGCAAAATATGAACCTCGACGTTATGATAAGTCGACTCGTAATATTATATTACCGCCTATTACTCCATACGAATATTATAATTTAAATTAAGATTAGTTTCATATAACTTATATATATTTATTATAACATCTTAATATTTTAAACATGTTTGGCGTTAATTTTGTAAAAATTTATTTTAATTTAATTGTAAGCAACTAAATGAAACTACGTGAAGTCGTATTACTGCTACTTTATTTAAATTCTTTACCATGATCTAGGTCGTGATAAAGATTTTAAATAAAGTAAAATAATACTACGTCACGTAGTTTCATTTAATTCTGAAAAACTATATTAATATCTGTTCATTTTGAATAAAGAATAAAAAATGTACATATATGAAAATCTAAGAATATTTCTTTATAAATAACATCTTGAATGCTGCTTTTATTATTCATTTTCAGAATGCAAAATTATCATTCGTTGTATATTTAATTAAGGAAGGGTGAGAGAATAAATGTGAATCTGTATCCCCTGCGGGTGACACAAATGAATTACGAGTTTACCTTATTGTCCATGTTGTTGCGTGGTCTATTTCCAATTTCATAGTGTTTTGGTGTTCGAACTTGCTAATAAAAGGGGTTTAAGAAAGTATTTTTATTATGAATAATGTAAAATTATTGAAGAAAATTGGAAGCGTTTAACGTTTTGCGTTGAAAACTGTTTAATTCAATAAAATGATATTTATTGTCGAATTACATATGGAGCAAGTTTACATTATGAACCCTATATGACGCTACGTTATTGCCATTGCCTTGGAATTGTTTAAGGAAGATAATTATATAATTTGGTTATGAGAAGAAGATAATTCATATTTATGCGTATCTGTACTAGGAATTACACTTCCACTCGTAGTGGTTCAGGAGTGACTCATTGATACCTTATTGAAGTTAATACACTATTAGCTCCACATAAAACTTTGTTCTGTTCGTAAGGAAACTAGGTATTTGCGAGGAGTATTGTAGCAAGTGCAAATGTAATTACGTGAGATTTGTTTTTTTCAAAGTTCATTTGAAATTTTTTTTTCAACTGATTAACGTGTTGAAATTTTTCCAATAAAATCTAATATCATAAAGAGGAGAATTGGTTTTTTGTTATATTTGGTGCAGAAATTACTTTTAAAACTTTTCAATTAGAATTAGCTAACAAAAAAGGAATCTTGTGCGTTAAGTACACTGACATGGTAAAGAAAAAAAATGGTAATGTTTTATTCTGCGCTAACTTACTAAGTAAACATACAATCATACGTATGTTTACCGTGCTTGATCGAGCGTGATAGCGTGTTCGTATGTGCACATGTGTGCGTGTGTGTGTGTGTGTGCATGCGTGTGAGTGTGCATGCATGTGTGTGTGCGTGTTTGTGTGCGTGTGTGTGTATGTGGGTGTGTGTGTGATCATACAGTGCACCACGGGGATCCAAATTCGATTCCCAACCGCTCGTCGAACGGGGCCGGAGTAGTCTTTTGTTGTCCGCCAATAAGTCCGTCAATTATATAATAAATACATAAGAAATACATAAATACAAAAATAAATATAAATAAGTTGGTCTCTCTACTTTTCACCGTCTTAGGAATATTTTCTGACTTCTGTTACATATTTTATTACTGCTCTGCCCATATAAATTATAACAATATGTTATATAGCGTATAATTTTCCTAAAAGTGTAAGCTTTCTAACGAAGCATAATTTTTAAAATTACATCACCTAATTCCAAAAGTTTGCATATGTAAACAATTATCCCCTATAAATGACATTGATAAATTGAAATAAATTATTTTCCGCAAAAATGCTTATATTGTTCCTGCTCTTTACATAGCGTTAATACAATATCTGAATACTTCAAAAGAAGAAAATTTTTCAAACGTTCCAAATTTGTTATTTTCTATATATACGTCAGTGTTAAGGTACGTATACGTCAGTGTTTAGTACGTCAGTGTTAAGGTTACGCAAATATCAGTACGCGTTTCAAATATTAAACTTTTTTAACATTTATCAACATTGTCTCTTTCCAAAGTAGCCTCTATACACTTTTCTTTCTTTATTTTGTGTAAAAGAAATAACTTCCGTAAGGGTAGAGCATTATATCTGCCATTCTCAGATCTACGGTCAAATTATTACAATTTATTTACTTTATTGTCATACTTACTTTTATAGCTTCATAATTTCTGTAAAACTTGCAAATTTGTTACTAAATATGCATCTCTGTTTGCTGATTTACACAGTCATTGAGGATTAAATGAATAAGATAACTCAGTCACTCGATTACCAAACTAATGAAAAGAAAATATATTAATCTACAAATAGGCCGATAGAGCCGTGACGCGGTAAAGGAAATGCATTTCTAATCGCAACGGAAACATGTTGCGGGGTGTGAGCAAACATGGAAGGATAACGAAAATGCACCTCTACCCACAACGGAAAAGGGGATGCCATAAATTTGAAATGTGGGTTAACTTATCTCTTTCATGTCGATTTTGTATATCAGTAGTGACATAGGTAAATCGTTGAATGTTGGTGACTTTATACATCTATTAATTAAAATGTGCATTAGAAAAAATGACATATAATGTCATTATTGCTATATTTGGAGAATATTTATGGAACTCCATAAGTTTTTGTTTTCTGGTAGAAGGGTATGAGAGCTCAAACCTGTCGTTAATTCGAATGCCAAGTATAAATTCGACAGGAAATTGAAAAACACTTGCGAGCCATTTAGAGAAAAATTTAAAGATAAACTTTGACTACCGGATCCACCAAATTTGGCAAAAAAACTAGAGGCACCCACATCACTCTTAACAGAGACACCATAACTTTTTTCTACCATATTCTTTGGGGGAACCACTAGAATTTCACAAAATTCGAGCTGTTTGATAACCATTGTAACTGCATCAAAAACCCTCATTTGCAATGACAGTTCTATTTCCATTATAAATGTTTGGTCAATATGTGACGTAGTATAATAAACGGCGATCCTTTCGTGATACTAACAAATTTCAATGGCGAACGATGTTGCTAAGTTTGTTGAACGATTTATCTGAACTGCTGGAAGATGTATCGTTGATTCTAACGCCCGGCATGTTACTTCAATAGAATGGCGTATTATGATACTATATCAGACAGTTCTCGCGGTTTACGTCATGCTGATATCAAAATATATGGATTGATCGGTGCAGTTTAATAATATTGCCAATTCTGTTGCCGACCTTAACCTCGATGTCAAAGTAGCGAAATCAAAAGAGTAACTTAAAAGGAAAATTGATATTTTTGATTGAAAAATTATTTCCGTCAAAGAAAATTTGCTAAAAGTAATTTCCAAAATTTATATTAAATTCACGAAATAATACAAAACTAATTAAACTTTTGAAGTCTTGAAATTTTTTTAGTAATTTCAGAGTCACTTCTTGTTTATATTATACTTTCTTCAATATGCCTACTTACTAAATCTACATACCCACTTTAATTATTAAATTACGCTCCACTTACGTTGTAGATTTATATATTTATATGCCGCTGTTTATCCGTTGTATAAAATCGGCGTGTGTCTGGATGATGGCACTGTAACATATATAAAGTATAGATGATTATTTGTAAAAGTTTTATAAAAGATGTGAATGAGAATTATTTATGTATATAGTAAAAGTATTGGTAAAGGATAGTATGTTCCGCATAAAGTTAATGCGGAATAAAGTTATTAAAGTTAATTAAAATAAAAATAACGCAATTAAATGAAACTACGTGATGTAGTATTATTTCTACTTTCTTTAAGTTCTTTACCTAGGTTTAGCTAGGTTTCGTTTTATTACGATATCTTCAGGTGGACTATTAGCAAAGATTAACTCTTAGGAACATCCAAGAGCATTTATATGTTTCAAATACAATAGCGAAAGCCTGGTTTGTGTGGGTTTTCCCATTGTTTATTTTAGTGAGTTTATTGTAGGGAAGCGGTGTAGGTTTTATTATATTTCCGAGAGTTATACGATATACCAGTATGTTAGTGAGGTTTATAAATTCAATTGTTGTTATTATATGAGGTAGCACAATGGAAATATTCTGGCGTATGTCATAAAATTAAATGGAAGTTATTCTCGATAATACATTTACACAAAAGCAATGGTATCTAAAAGAACAAGGTTATAACACTAATTCAACATATCTCCGGTTTTATTTATTCATATATTTATATATATATATATATATATATATATATATATATATATATATATATATATATATATATGTATATATATATATATTATATTTATATACTTATTTCCTTCAAATTTTTTTTGTATGCTTATATTTATGTGTGTATTTGGGCTGAAACAATTTGAAGAGTACTGTAGTCTCAATGTTCTCTAATAATATTATGTCTAGAAGATATTAAGTACGGGTGATGATATTATATTTAGTTGTTCATTTAATATATTAACCTTGGTGTCTTTTTTATGTCTGTTTATTTCTAATCTTTCTAGGATATTAAGTTTATTACCTTTTGTATTTATTTGTAATATAAAGTAACCATAAAAAATTAAGAAAAATACTATTGAAAAATATTATAAATGCTGTTGGATGTTCCTAAGAGTTAATCTTTGCTAATGGCACACCTTAAGATGTTGTAATACAACGAAACCTAGGTCATGGTAAACAACTTAAAGAAAGTAGAAATAATACTACATCACGTAGTTTCATTTTATTGTGAATAATGAATTTTTACAAAATTAACGCCAAATATATTCAATAATAAATAAAGTTATTAATGACTAAATATTAATTAAAAGGGGGTAACGCTATTTCTTCCTGTGAGTTTTACTTCATCATAGTAATGAACATTGGGACAGTTTATTAATAAAATCAAATAATTTCGCCCATTTATTTTGATAACTTTATTGAGTTCTTTCCAAATAGTACAAAGGGTTTGACGCAGCTTGAGTTTCTTCTGAGATAGACGTAGTCTCCAATATGATATATTACAGAACGAGATTGAGAATCATAATAGGTTTTTGAGGTTTCTTTTGATTTTTGAATGTTTATGGCGGCCTTTTCCTTCGAGTATTTAAGACGATATTGTATCATTTTTATGTCGTCGGAGCAAGTGGCGTCAGGGGTAGTGCCGTAAATAGAATTAGGTGTATATGGTGTAGGACCGAATAATAGTTCATAGGGAGAAGAATGGGTAATTGAATTTATAGCAGACTTTTAAAGTCTACTTTTTTTTTCGGGGTATAAACGTATCTGTACCAATTATCTTGCTTATTATTAATATATGATTTTAAATATTCTTTGAGGGTCGAATGGCTATATTCTAAGGCTTCTTAAGTTCGAGGGTGATATGGCAATACCCATAATTGTTTTATTTTTAGAAAATCACAGGTTCTTTTGAAAAGATCTGATGTAAAGTTGGTCCCCTGATCGATGAAAATTGTTTTGAATAAAGATATAAAATGTATTATGTACTCGCTCGTTTTAGGAAATGATTAAATTTTCCGTTTGCGAATCGATGTTTTGTGTTATTTTATTTTTTTTTCTTTCATTAAAAACGGTATTAATAGAGTGAGTAGCAAGAGTAGTTGAAGTGTCGGATGTGTCCATTCTATTTGTTTGTTATTTTACGATTATTATATTGGGGCTAATTACGTGTCAATTGGTCAGATTTGAATTATTTTTTGATTGACCGTGAGTTTGGAACTGTTTATCATGTCCGTTGGTCCTATTTGGATTATTTTTTTATTGACCTTGAGGTTGGAACCGTTTATCATGTCCGTTGGTCCTATTTGGATTATTTTTTGATTGACCTTGAGTTTGGGTCTGGTTACTCTGTCCGTTGGCCTTAATTGTATTACTGAAATAGGTATCGATTTTGTGAAAAGTTTAATCTCACATGACACCTTGGCGAGACATTTATTGGTTTAAATAAAATTTGGTTTCTGTTTGTAAATTGGTGGTTGTCCCGAACTGAAATTACTAGGCCCGGTTCTAAATTTATCGTTGTTATATTTTCTTAAACGGCATACTTCGAGAGTGTGACCTAATTTTTTACAGTAAAGGTAAAAGGGTGGATATTTAGGGGAATGCTGGGTATAGGAATTATTTGGTTTAAGGAGGGGAGATGTGGGGGTTACTTTTAACTTCAAATTAGGTGACATTTCCTCAGTAGGTTTGGGCTTTGGGATGTAGGGTTTTTGTGAAGAGATATTATAGAATTTTCTCCTCTGAAATGGCAAGGTTTCTTGCTTTATTTAAATTTATAGGATTCCGACACCGGATTATGTTTAAAATCTGAGGGTGAACACACATAAAAAAATATTTAGGTCCGGGTTTTCCATTGCCGCTAATCGTATCTTGAGTTCTTCCTTTACATTGCTTGATATGGTAACCTTGGTCAAAAGTTTAGACAGGCATGTCTCCACGCGCAGAGAAAATTGACTTATAGAATCGTGAGGGCCTCGTTTGCAAGCTTGTAGATCAGTGAGTAGGTGAGAGTAATGTTTGTTTCCCGAATTGATTATTTTGAAATTCTTCCAGAGGCCCAATTTTTGAATTCCTTAATAGAAGACGCGATTCCTGCTTTACCTGTAGTTGGCTAAGTATGAATATAAAAACGATATCATCTTTGGGGTTGCCAGATTGATTGCGTCTGTGTAATTTCTTAGAAGACTGTTTAAAATTTCGCGCGAGCCATCGTAATGTTCAATGAATTGTAAGACTATGCTAAGAGGAATGATTTCTACATTTTATTGTGCATCTGTAGCGTTTTTAACGTTTGTGGCGCTTCTTCGCCTCCAGACATATTCTGGTACTATTAGATGACGCGGTTAGTGAAATCGATTATAATATGGTACAATCCACAAGATCCTATTAAACAATAACTTGTTTAATAGGACCTTGTGGAGTGTAAAGTTAGATTAGCAGAATGTAAAAAGTTACATTCACAAATTAAGGGGCGGATTTCGCAAATAGGCGAAAATTGGTGTTTGGTTTCGCAAAATACTCAATAACTACCAAAGGTAGACGTTATATTAAAATACCAGGGCATAGAATGGCCTTTGTACTATGTTACTGTGCGACATTTTTTTTAAATTATGTTTCAAACTTAAAAAACAATAATCTCAAATTAACCTCGTTTACCAAAAAGGCTCTTCGCTGTTTCGCATATTCAAATAATATTATAAAAATACATCGATTTTCAGTTTACTGTGTCTAGTTTTAATTAATGTAGCTACGTTCTTGTATATGGATTTAACTATGACATAAATATGAACCCTTTGGTATTAGGTCAAATTTGCCGAATTTTTACGGCACTCCGCACGCGAATTTTCCATACTAGCTTCTATGAAAACAAAAACGATTATTATCTACGGCGCTCACGCATATTTTGAATTCAGTACCGTTTGCGCTTGCAAACAGTTAGGACGTGTGATCCGGTCGCTCTTCGTCAACCTGTGCCAAAGATTTATAACGCGTACACGGCTTGTACACAGTGTAAGTTTTATGTTGTATGTTACGATAAAATGCAAATTACGTATAAATGATTATTACATAATACTTCTATGATACATTTTAAATGCATAATGTTTTGTAAATTAGTGGATATATTTGTTTATATTCTGTATATTTTCAGATATTAATGCGAAAACGTAAAATTTCCTACAGGCGTCCGGCATTGGGAGCAAAAATGAAAAAAAAAAATTATTACGTGCCCTAAACAAAAGGTTTGTAGAAATTTTATCATAGAGAATTATAAAGAATTATTAAATATACTCGTATTTTAGAAGTAATAAATCGGTATTTGGACTTTACTGAGTATTATATTAGGGAGATACATTTTATAATTTCATTGTATACGTCAAGATGTATATTTTTTTTAAATATTAAAGGTTTAAGTTTTTTAGATGTATCTGTGCGTTCAATATCGTATTTTATTGAATATTGTAATGATTCTCTTTTAGTATTTTATCAACATTTTAAAAACAAAATACTTGCTACTCTGTGTTTGTTTGTGTGCATTTTACAGCCATTTATCGTGGGAACGCTGATTTAGAAAGATGATATAAAATTTGACATGTTTATAGCTTCTGGTAAACGCAGACGTAAAACATAAAACTATAATTCAGGTTGATTTGTAGAGAGAGGGGGCAATTTATGGGGTTTTTATCGTACTCATTATGTGGGATATAAAATGAATGTCGGTAAAATAGGGGTTCAAAAATATTAATATTTTTGAAAAAATTGCAAATTTTTGTTTAAACCTCGAGAAATTATTATTTGACTACTAGAAAATTATTCTATTTCTAATTTTGTAATTTTTTATTAGTTTTTTATTATTGACACTGAGTTGCAAATTTTTCGGATGCAATTCTATTCTATCATTAAAAGAAAATAATCGTCGTAATTGTTGCAGGAACCATACTGTAGACGAAATTGAAAATAATGTTACAGGGGGCAACATTGAAAGAGATGGGGTATGTACTAGGGCAGAAAATGTAAGTCTGATATAATATTCCCGAGGTAACTGAAAATGTTTTCCACCAATCTGATTAAACCTATTAATTCCACATGATAGTTCCAGGACTAAGCATATAATGAACCAAAGGATAATGTTATGTATTAATTTACAAATATATATATATATATATATATATATATATATATATGCGTGTGTGTATGTGTGCTGTTTCCGGTTTGGTATTTTGGCCGTAATTCCAACTCTGTTTGTAACGTGTCTATTTCAATTCGACAACGTTGAAATTCGTAACATTTAAATTCAACTATTTTAAAAATTATTAACTGAGCTATTGATTGCACACCTAATCACAATTTTTTCGTGCGTAAACTTAGAGATTTCTCACAAGTAACTTTACAATTAATTTGCAGATACCTTTAAATCTCATTCTTGAAATGGAAGAGGAAACAGCAGGAAATGGTATTGTGATTGAAGGCAGGAGAATAGTTAATTTTATGCATTTTTTCAATCTTATGAAAAACATTTCTACACACGGAAATATGGATTGTAATTTAGGTTATATACAAATCATTTCAGAAAGTCGTGTTGGACTAATTTCAAATTTCGTTTTGATATGTCGCATGTGTGGAGAGAAATTCATTTTGAGTACGGATGAAATGAAAGGTATTGGTATAGACATAAATCACGCAGCTGTATCTAGTATTATGTCGGTAGGTTTTGGTCATGCTCATCTACAAACTATTACTGCTGCTTTAGAAATTCCGGCTATATGTGCAAAATTGTATGTATCTGTACACGACACTGTGTGTGAGTGGTGGGAGAAGACCGCGGCACATTGTATGTCAGAAGCTGCCAAGCAAGAAGCGAATTATGCAATATCTATTGGTAATGTTAATAAGCATGGAACACCTATGATCACAGTAGTTGCTGACGGATGTTGGTCAAAAAGGTCATATCGAACCAACTATTCCGCTTTATCCGGTGCAGCTGTTATTGTAGGTCATAAATTTGGAAAGGTTTTATATTTAGGAATAAAAAATAAATAGTGCATGATTTGCGCTCGTTCTGCTAATAAGAATGTGGAGCCTCCAGAGCATTTTTGCTATAAAAACTATTCAGGTTCATCTACCGCGATGGAATCTACTATAATTTTGGAGGGGTTTAAAAGTTCTCTTAAAGAATAGGGTCTCATATATGAAAAAATAATAGCTGACGGAGATTCCAGTACATATAAAAAAATTCTTGATTCGCGACCATATGGTGATTTTATTGTTGAAAAAATTGAATGTAAAAACCATCTATTACGAAATTACTGTAAGGCATTATTAAATATTTCAACCGATACGCAATATCCTAGTGAACTACGTAAATTTGTAAAAGATCGGTATTTACGTTTAAGAAAGGGTGTAGAATGTGCAATCAGATATTGGGGTGAGCAAAATTTACAACTTCACGAAAAAATTTCACAACTTGCTGAAGATATCCTGAACGGTCCACATCACGTATTTGGTAACCATGTAAATTGTGCCTCTTATTTTTGTTCACAAGAAAGTAGACGCGTTAATGAAGTAAATTTAGTTAATAACTTGAAAGTATCAGGTGTACTAACAAAATTAGAAGATTTAAGTAGTAAATTGTCTCGACAATCTCGTAGTTTAATTTATGATGTAACGAGTAATATAGTAGAAAGCTATAATTCTCAGGTTGCCAAATTCGTAGGAGGTAAAAGAATAAATTATTCTCTTCGACGTTCTTATGGCGGGCGATGTGCTGGTGGTCTTGTGTCTTTTAATACGGGAGCACTTCATTCCGTTACTCATGAAGTTATATTCGGCATAAAAGCCAATTCTTTAATATCGCGAGTGGAGAAATCTAGATTACACAAAGTTGACAAAAATATTAAAAAGAAGAAATTTACTCACACTACCTCTGTATCTAATGATCCCCACTATGGGCCACAATGCCAACAACCTGACTTGAGCTCTGAATGTTTTGAACAGGCGAAGTCAGATTTTATGGCTAAATTGTCGTTTACAGATCTCCAGCGCCAGCAACTAGAGAGGAATACGATTTTTCAGAGTAGTAGTGGTGACTGATTGAGCATACGTAGAAAGCTTTTAACGTCTTCGTGGTTCGGGAAGGTTTGTAAGAGAGGAAAGGCTACCAGTTGTGCGCCTCTAGTCAAATCCATACTTTATGGCAAATGTTTGAATAATATTCCATCCATAAGGTATGGTAAAGATAACGAACAAATCGCAATTAGACAACTAAGTGTCCAAGAAGATAAAATAATCAGGAAGTGCGGTTTGTTCATAGATGACACATATTTTATAATTAATAAAAACCATGACTGGTATTTTCAAATTCAAGGACAGTTGCATATTACCAAAAGTCACATTTGCCTGTTTGCCGTCTGGATTGGCGAGAGGACACCACTTAAAGTCTATCGGATTGAAAGAGACGACCAATTTTGGAAAGATAAAATGGAACAAAAGCTGATCGAATTTTATAATAATTGTTTACTTCCAGAATTGGTAGATCCGCGCATCCCAAGGTCTATGGATATTCGGAATCCTCCATATATCTTACGTGCTATGGAAGAAAAGAGTAAACAAACATGTTAGATGAGGCCGACTGATGATAGTTTAAGTTCTTGTTAGATGTCTTTGATTGTATTCTGCGTTATTTTTTATCTATGATAACGGTTTGGGTTTGCATATATATATATATATATATATATATATATATATATATACACATATATGTGTGTGTGTGTGTACCGGACTGGAATCATTGCTGGATAGATAAAAAATTATTCAGAATAATGAATGATAACCATGCGACTTGCATAGAAGGATGTCCATACATATCTTATTTTAATAAGTGCTTACGATCTTGGTCACTGTATTATTTTTATAATGTTATATTTTTAAATTGTTTTTCTTATTTTTTTGTACCAAATAATAAAATAGGTCTTTTATATTATTGCTAATTTCAAAAATTTAAATTACGATTAGAATTATAATTGTACATGTAGTCTATAAAACATTAATGTACATTAATTTTGATCTAAAATTGTCTTATAGCTATAAATTGTTCGTTAATTTTTTTGGTATTCTGGAAGCAATGTTGCGTTTCCTAGTGAATTTTCAAGAAACCACGTATTCGTAAATCTTAAATTAAAAATATTTATAATGTTGGATTTAATTTCGTATTATTATTCGTAGCTTAAAAAAATTAACCGCTTGTCAGTGAAAGCCAAGATAAGAAACATATTAAACCTTGTTTTTTCTTGCCACTTTTTTCTTCTTTAATTTATGTAAATTTCTGAAATGAATTAAATGTTTTAGAAAATTTAGGACATATGGTATTATTAAAAGTATCTAAATATAAAGTTTAAATGTTGAAACATAGATATGATATACATATGGGATGTAATTATAAAATATTTTAGATTTAACAAACTTACATTGGGTAAAATTGAAAAATTACTGAAATAATATTTTAATCAATTATAACATATTAAGACGTTTGTTATCCAACTGATTCACGGAACATCGTAATGGAGACATTATATAGGCTTTTTCATTTTTAATAATTTTATGAAGTATATTTATTTTAAACCTTTACGGGTTTTAATTTTTTTTCTTATTTACAAATAAATTTTCTTTAAGTTTTCTTTTATACGTAGTTTTATTATTTTAACATTACTTCGTATTGTATAACATTAATTTATATTAGATGTCCCTAAGACTTCGTTTGCGTGTAATTATGATTTCTTTCCTTTAGACATAGCTCGTGGGTATACAATATTAGCACAAAAATCCTAAAAAAAGTTTTTTTACTGCTATTATCATTCTATACGGTAAATTAGTCACTCCTTTAAAAATGTGATAGTGCAATTATTTTATCATAATTTGCACAAAGTTTTTTTAGGGATTTTATTCTTATCTTAGTCTACGCTTGCCATACTAATTTACAAAAAGATTATACATAAAAAATAGTTACACAAAATATGTGCAACATTTTGTTCATTTTGGAATTCCCCAAAATTCAGTCAAAAACCGACCTAAATCATATCCAAGGTTAAATCGTATTCCGTATCAAGAGATTTACAAAGAAATTATAACACAGAAATCAAGCTCAGATTTACTTTAATAATTAGTCTAAAAAGCGTCTCAATCGATCCCATTGTGCCGAGTGCGTTCGTGTAACGCACACTACTAAGAGTTACACAGCACGGCCGGGGCCGGCGCATGCGCGTGTGTAGTAGTAGAAAACCAAATATTTCATAGCATACATCCGACCCTTAATTAATTTAAAAATTAATACGAACAATACTTGAAATAAGTTGTTTAATATTGGGAAAGCAATACAGATTATATGAGTTCAAAATTTATGAAGCTATTTACCATTGTAAAACAAATTATGAAATACAATTATTACAGGTAAATTACAGGCTTATAGTATTGTGAGATATATAGTCTACATTTGAGACGGAGATGGGCTCGGTGTGGCGATATTGGGCTTCGAAACAAGTTCTTGAGGGAGATGCGCTGATGGTGATGGCGTTGATTGAGTGATATATTTGTTACGTTGCTAGATGGAAACTATTCTGATGCTAGCTCGGTTGGTGTAGATTGATGATAACTGATGTTTTCCGATTTTATGAAATTTTTGGGGCTCCTCTTTGTTATTTTCGATTAAGATGTCATTGGTTTCTTTTTTCGGTGATAATAATTTGTCTGTGAAGATTTTCTTGATGAGACGTTTTCCCGGATTTTCTTTGAAATGCCTTAAGCTGCCACCAAAATATTATGACGACTTCAAGATTTCATTTAAAAAAAAATATTCTTAGATTTTATTATTTTACGACTTATTACAATTTGTTTGTAATTATATTCTATTAAATATTTAGTTAGACTTTGATTGTACTTGCATCTGGATTGCAACTGACCGAGACTAAGGACTGGATTGGACTAAGATAAACTGAACTCTACGGGGCTTCCGTCTAAGGTTTATAAAGGGGTTAGAAGTGGTAAGAAGTGCTGAAGCATCTCGGAGTGGAGTTTGCTGACGAGCCTGGGTACAGGATTTGTCATGGTAATGCAATACTCTGAGAGCTGGATGTCCTAGCACGTTGATAAAATTGAGGAATTTACTAAGAAACATAACTGATAATTTAAATACTAGTCTTAATTTTTATAAATAATGTAAATTTTTTACAATATTTTTTTGTTTTCTCCCTCTCTAACTTTCCTTTTATCTACTTACTGTACATTTACAAATCGAGGTTTAGATCGCTAATGAAGTTTTAGTTCTTTCACATGTACTGAGATGCATGAGTTCAAATTCTTTTGAAAACAAAATTATTTGTTCTATCTGTATGTATACATGCCTGTATACACATACTCATTCGTAAAACAGTACTGCTCTCAAAATTAATACAGACATATAAATAACATTCTCATTTTTGGCTTCACAATAGTCAATGCTTCAGGCTCCTAAATAATTGTATTTATATGTATATATATATATATATATATATTACACATCTACCTACTAATGTCTTCGCTATTTAATTTTTTGTACGTACTTACCTACTATTTACTTGTCTTGACGTAAACAAGAAAGCAACAAATAGTTTGCTTTTTGTTTACGTCAAGAAAAGTAAATAGTAGGTAAGTCCTTGCTTGCGTCAAGTATAATGAGCCATTATTTGATGACTTTAGTTCTCATCGGTGAAGATTTCCTCTCACTACTTTCCGATTTCATCCGTGCACCCTAATTTTACGACAGATGAGATTTATACTGCTCTTAGTCACTTCAAAACCTTAGAATTCCAAATGAATTCTAAGGGGATAGGTTTGGTGGGATTTCCTTCGGTTTTTTTCTACTCATTTTCCAAGGTTGCTACAATTGAGATAACTTTTGATGCTGGTACAAATTTTTTTACCTCCGATATGCATGTAATTTTACTATATCTAATGAATCTATACATATTCTTAACTAACTAGCCGTAGGTAAACTTTTATTATTTCTGTTTGTTATAAAGCCACCTTTATGTTTAAATTTAACTTGGCTACGGTTTTTATTCGCTTGGCTAACTGACAATAATTTTGTTGTAAAATCAAGCATTATTTAATACGATATTTTACAGCTGATTATCTTTTTCGGGCTAATGCTGAGCCCCCGAAAAAGATAATTCTACGTTTTCACGTATTTCTATGTACCATGCCTTGGTTGTAATTAGGTTCTGCTTTGTATCGAGGTGGTGAAAACAGTAGCACAACTTGTATTCTCATTCTTTTAATTCTTTTATTGTTTTCTTCCGTTTACACTCGGATCCAATTGGTTGCAATTGAAATACCGGAGTGCAGTCAGAGGGCTGTTTCCCTTTAACATGTTATTTATTGCAAATATCTCGTTATTGCCAACACTTATTCTTCATGAACCAATAATTTTATATGTTAAAGTTTGTGCGCTGTGGTCATCGTTAAGTTAACATAGTCTTCAACATTTTGATGTTCTGCAAGTTTTGTCGTACGAAAATCTCTGATCAGCCCAAAATGTCGTAAAAGCCCTGCATCGTCAAAAATACGTGCTCGATTTTACTAATCTCGGACAGGGAATCAAATATTTCATAAAAAGCAAAGGTTTAAGACTATGGAGATCGGTTAGAAATATTTTTTGACTCCCTAAACACTTAGTAACTTAGTAATAATCACCTGCAATGAGGGATACTAGACATTTTTTTCATAAGCAAGTAAACTAACCAAATTTTTATGTATTACAAGTGTAATTATGATATCACATGAATGAATTCGTCAACGTTATCATCTATTATTTATCAACAGGTAGTCTTCGACGAAAATATCAGTTTTTCTAATTGCAAATTTAGTTTAAGACTTTTGTTTATTTAAACACCTTTCCTTTGCTCTTTACTATATAGTCAAGATTTCTTTAGTTATATTCTCAATATCTAATAGTGAGATTTAATTTCCATCCATTCATTTAATTGCTCGTTGGAAGTTATGTAAATTAAATAGTTTAATTTCCTCTGCGAATCATTGGGATATTTCAGAAAATTTATGAAGTCAGGCATACTTATTTCCTTTTTGGGGCTTCGAGTTCTTATTGGCTTACTAAAACGAAAGGAATGACATAAGTACATACAAAATTTACTGCACAAAGTCTTATCATATAGTTATAAACAAAGAACAAGTTCAAAAAGTAAGATTAATTCCTTAATACATCTCTTTTAGTTAACCGTTATTTTAATAAAAGTGAATGCAACAACGAATAACTTTCTTAGTGGTCTTAATTTTTTTCCCCACACAAGTATCCATAACTTTACTAATACCAATAAGCAAGTGAGTAGAAGTTACCACCGGTATAAACGGATAGAATTTTAGTAATTTTCTACGATAATTCCGACACGACACGACAAATGCGATGATACCTCAATTTTCAAGATCCATGCAGCCATTTGTTATTCAAGGTGATGTAACCTAGTATACTTATATATATATATATATATATATATATATATATATATATATATATATATATATATGTATATACATATATATATATATATATATATATATATATATATATATACACATAAATACAAGTGCAAATATTACCCCTTTTGTCGAGCAACATGTTAAAAAGTAAATAAAAATTTGTATTTTAACAAAATTCTCAATTCGATTCTAATTTTTGTGTGTATGTTACATCGTGATGCGTCTAATTTTTTAAATACCTTCAATGAACTATTTGCTTTCATTGAAGGTATTTTAAAAATTTGTTTAGAATTTGACCATGAAAATTAAGGGTATGTCAAGTAATTCCTCAGTAATGGACAGCACATGTGCCGTTATTTAGTATGTATGCTATAGGTTTTGTGATAGTCTAATATAAAGTTTCTAAGGTTTTTAAGTGACTAAGAGCAGTATTAATCTCATCTGTCGTAAAATAGGGTGCACGGATGAAATCGGAAAGTAGTGAGAGGAAATCTGCACCGATGAGAACTAAAGTCATCAAATAATGGCTCATTACAATTGACGCAAGCAAGGACTTACCTACTATTTACTTGTCTTGACGTAAACAAGAAACAAACTATTTGTTGCTTTCTTGTTTACGTCAAGACAAGTAAATAGTAGGTAAGTACGTACAAAATATTAAATAGCAAAGACATTAGTAGGTAGATGTGTAATATATATATATATATATATATATATATATATATATATATATATATATATATATATATACATATAAATACAATTATTTAGGAGCCTGAAGCATTGACTATTGTGAAGCCAAAAATGAGAATGTTATGTATATGTCGGTATTAATTTTGAGAGCAGTACTGTTTTACGAATGAGTATGTGTATACAGGCATGTATACATACAGATAGAACAAATAAATGTTTTTTCAAAAGAATTTGAACTCATGCATCTCAGTATATGTGAAAGAAATAAAACTTCATTAGCGATCTAAACCTCGATTTGTAAATGTACAGTAAGTAGATAAAAGGGAAGTTAGAGAGGGAGAAAGGAAAAAAATATTCCTAAAAATTTACATTATTTATAAAAATTAAGACTAGTATTTAAAGACAAAATGTCAGTTATGTTTCTTAGTAAATTCCTCAATTTTAACAGTATTGTCTGGCGATGTTTGTGCTGGTAAGTTCGGTTGTAGCCCTCTTAGGCTTATTATTCATATTAAATAATGGTATCGAATTGCAAGAGGTAAAATTACATTGAAATCATAACCCAAAATATTATCATATTTTGTCCCAAGAAGAGCAGCATTTTCATGACTGTATGCGAGTAACTGGGGGGCTGAAAAGGAATAAATCGATAAAATTTTCAGTTTCCCTTTGACATATATAACGTACAAAACAGTTGATAGCAGTAGTCAGTGCCATTTTATACTTTTGTCACATATAAGCCACAAAAATTCTGATAGCAGCAATAAGCGCTATTTTTGTTTGTATTTGCGTATGCATACACTCCTTGCCTTATTCTATCGCGTTCATCTATCTCTCTCGGTTTTTAGCTAAATACCTATTTTCTATCCTTATTGCGATAAAAGCGTTATATTCATACATTACAGCAAAAAACTGAATGGAAAGTTGTTTTAAAAACTTTACATTCAATTTGTCCTTGACATTTTACTCTCATCGTGCCCGAAGAATTTTGAAATAATTACTGAATAAAAAGCACACTAAAGGCGTAAAATAATTAAAACATGAATATTTAATTGGAACTTTTGTGGTTTAATATTGTTTCCAAATATAAATAGATTTGCAAAATACGAGTACTTATTACAAAAAGTAGAATTACAAGAATCGAATAAATGTTGAAATTAATAACTACGGAAAAGCTTCCACAATAGATTTAAAAGTGATAATTTAACGCGATGGTGATAAAATTAAAATCAATGAGACTATTTCGCTTCGATAATATTAACAATTTTGTTCTATGACAATGACGGAAATAATCTAACACAAAGTCATCTCACATCAAATTTACGTAACTTTCTCCGTATTAGAATAAATGGTTCATTTTTCTCCAGAATGAAACTGTGAAAATATGCCATCACCAACCGATGTAGTATTTCTTTACTAGCAACATGAATTATTTACGGCTTTTCAAACATATTGTTCCAGTAAAAAGGTCATGTTTTTCATTTGTGTTTATGTAGGTGTACTAGTTTGTATTATATTAAACACTAAAAACAGCACAAGATTTGATATTTGAGGTGTCATCGGCATTGTCATTGTTTTCCTAATAACACTGGATACTTGACATTACTGAAATTCTGTGGCGGATACTAATAGTAATTTGTACTGACTAGCTTTTTTATTAGCAGATGTATGAACGTTTGTGTGAGGACAAAGAAAATTTTGACCTTAAGAAATTTTCCCGTTATTATATTTACTTTTTCAAAGTTGGCTAAAAGAGATATACTTAAGAATAAATATTTTTTTATAAAACAGTTTTTTTACTTTAGTTTGTCAAATAATTTTGTGCAGTAAATTATTTACATAATAATTTTTATTCCTGAATTGAGTAATGCCAAGAATTCGATATGCGCTATGCCCCTTCAAGACGTGTGATGTGGAGTAACCGTTAGTGAGCCATGTCTTTTTTAAGAACTAAGATATATCAGGAAAAAAAAATCTTATGGCTTTCACCTTGAAATCTATAGCGCCATTGAGTATTAACGATATCTAGTATAGTCTCAAATGTACCCAGACGATGATTTTGATTGTAATTTATATGATTTTGATCTGTTGTGATCAAGGGTCTTCCAATAAGGGTATATTGATCTAAGATAATCAATATAGTTTTCCAAAAATTACAAAAAAAAATATATCATAAAATATTAAAATTAAAACGATAGGAAAATATTGCGATATACCAAATTTGTTTGCAATTGTTTAATCAGTGCACTTCAATGAGAATATATAAACCTCTACACACCATATCAGAGATGACGGAGCCGGATTTTTTTGCGAATGTGGTTATGTAATTAACTTGTCGATAATATTTAGTTACATAATTAATTAATAAATAGGTAGTTATATAATTAATTTGTCGATAATATGTAGTATTATAGTCAATTTTTCGGTGATATTTAGTTGATGACAAGCCCTTACAGTCAGTATGTGTTTTCAATTGAAAATTTGTTTATGAATTTACAATATTGACCGAATATTCTGGTAGCGGTTCAGCAACACACGATACAGCTGGAAATTCTTCCTCGCGTATGGGCCTATATACTTAATTTATCGCTAATATTTATTTGATAACAAGCTCTTGCAGTTGGTGTTTATTATTAATTAATAGTTCTCCATTTTGACCGAATGTTCTGGCAGCTGCTCAGAAACTCGCGATGTCAGAGATGATAGCTGTAAATTCTTTCTTATAATATGGATTCATATAGTTGACCTGTCAACTTATTGGTAATGTTAGGTTGGTAAAAAGCTCTTATAGCTAATATGTGTCATTTATTGAAAACGTGTTTATTAATTGACCACATGGATCGTATGTTCTGGCAGCTGTTTAGCAACGATATCAGAGATGATGGCGTGGAATTATTTCTTCCGTTGAGATTTATATAGTTAACCTACGAGTTCATAGTTCATCACAATTACTTCATAATAAGCTCCCACGGCCGACATAAAAACACACTACAGACACACTACCAGATAAAGTGTTACCCTTCGGAATTTTGAATTATAAAAGTTGGAGGAAAAAAAACGGAGTCCAAAATTATACGGAAAGTAATAAAATCTGAAAAGAAAAACAGAGTTTTTTCTTTTCAGATTTTATTACTTTTTATTTTGGCTATGTAAATATTTTTGTTATTTATGTATAAAGTCGAAAGCAAAATTTTGTCCCAATTTTGAAAAAGACCGGTGGAATAAAATTAATTACAATAAATTTTTTAGCAAGTTTATCACCATCAAATGTGCTTATGTTATTCCACTTCAGATATTTTTTCATCAATCATAAAATTATCTTTTCTTTACTTATTTAATCCAAATGCGCTAATTTTGTTTTAAATGTTTGTTTCATTACTCCAAGAAATAAAAATTTATTCGATCTGTTAATCTAGTGATTTCTGTTACTTCTTTATATGTAATAACAATATACGTAAGTATATTTTTCCAATCTATGCCTTAAAATTTCAAATAAATCCGTCTTGTGTTTTTATTTTATTGACATAATGTATTACACAAAAAAATTATGTTAAGTACGAGCAGACCTCGTATTGTTAGGATTCCGTCCATATATAATAACTAAAGGTATATAACATTTCTATTACAAAATTTAAACGTTTCAATCATATTTTTCGTAACTAAATTTATTGCCTGGTATTTTTTTCACAAGTATAAAAATATAATGAACCTATGAAAACTGTATGGTTTTTAATCATCTCGGTGTAGACAGATTTTTTGCTTAAATATTCAGCAATATGTTACATAAAGTTGTAAAGCAAATAATTTTTGAAAAGTTATAATTTGCTTTTTCTAACTATTCATGAAATTTAAAAAAAATCGATTGCTTCATTTGTCTCCATGAGAATTTTCATATAAATTTTTCAAACATCTGATTGACAAACTAGAGGATCTCTATGCCTATGGTTTCCAAACTATAAGTTTGAATTGACATTTTGCACGTCACTTTATAGCCTAACATTTGCAAACGGGCTATGATAACTACAGATCAATGTTTACTATAATTGATTTGGTTTATAAGTATTAAAGAGAAATAAATTTATTAAAAGCAAAATTTTGTAAAACATAGGTGAAATGTAATTCCCCGTCATTAGCGCAAATATAAATAACAAGTATCCTTGTGAAATACGTCCTTTCACAACGCTCGTTTGATTAATATTTGATAATTGCAATTTCATTCAACATATCAATTTTTTTATTCTTAATTAAGTGAAAACTGGTGTAAAATAGACTTAAAATATAATTTTCTTTAAGCTACTTTGAAGCTTTTACTTGAGTGAAATTAATAATCCGCTAATTATAAATAAGTTTCATTGTTTTATAATCTTGTATACCTTTATTAACCCTCTTTTCTTGCCGTCTATTTAGATTTACCCTCACCTAAGTTTTAATAGTTAGGCTCTCACAAAATGTGTTTGACAGACATGTGTTTTTTTATTGAGATTTATTTATTTAGAAACTCGTGTTACAGAAAGCTGAAACATACCTAGAAATTACTGGAGTGTCTACTGATTGATTAATGTCTCACTAGGCGTGCTTGAGTAAATAACGACTAGCGTTAAATAATTTAAAGCTTGCATTTGTCAAATCTATTGCTTACGTCTTTTTTGAACATCTGTACTATTCAAATTTACTTCAAAATTTTCTCAACAAATTAGTACGATTCTAAAATAAACTTTATTTAAAATGATCTGAAATTAATTTTAATCAGAATGAATCTAAAATACGCATAAATTATAATTAGAATTGTTTTAAAATAATTTCTGAAATAAATAAGATTTAGCTATGAAAATGTATTGAGAATTTCTGAGCGTCACCAAAGACTCGGATACGTAGAGATTTGTAATCATTATTATCATAAATTGCATATTAAAATAAATTTCTCAATAACTTTTTATCCCTATATATCTTCACCACATAGTGATAAACTTGATTTAACAAACCAGACCTTTCTTCCAATATCTTTAAATAGAATAAAACTTAATTGCGATATTTTAAGTCCCATGAAATAAAAGCATTGTAATTCATTGATCTTGACTCAAAACTGAAATTTGTTTAATGTATAATTTGTTATGTTTAGTTTTTGAGTTATTGGTAGCTACATTTCTATTTTTTTTGGCTGTTGTAGGTTGACAGAAATTGCATTTGTAGCGAAAAATACATTTAATATGTACTTAGATTTTCATGTTTATAAAGTAAGTTTTATAAATAAAATTAAGAAATAAAGTAAGCAAAAAAAGAAAAAATCTGTGAGAAACTGTAGTGGAAAGTAAAATTACACCGAATGAGTAAATACGGTCAGTTTTCCCGTCTCTTATTTTCATGACCTCACTACAGTTATAACAATAGAAAAAATGTTTCTAACCTATAAACCCAGGGAGTTCTACATGAACACTTACGTTGGTGATCATAAAACCCTCAAAAGTTTGTGATTAACTTTAAAATCGTAATCAAATTAAAGATCTGCAATTTTTAGAAGGCATATATAATCTACGATTTATATGCCTTCTAAATGTATGCTGCACCAAGATTTCGACGCTGCTGGAAGCGATAAAGAGGTAGCTGTAACATAACTATATCTATCACTTTTTATCTCAGAAGATGGATTTTTCTTATGTATAATTCTTTGTTTGTTCACGATGAAATAAAAAATTTGAAAAGTAAATTAGAAAATATTTGAAAACTTTTTTCTTAACCATAATCGACTTTTCATAAAAGGTTATTTTCCAAATTTTTAGCGACGGTTTCCCAAAAACTATTAAATGGATTTATTTCTAATTTTGAACACTTGTGCTTATTTTGGTCACTCGTATATTTACTAAGAGTGTCAAAACAAGAAATATCGGATTGTTTGTAATCATTTATTATTTTTTCCTGAGACTTTTTATTAAATTAAACCTGTTAAAAATTTCATAAACTGATAGATAAAAGTAATCCATTGTAAAAGTAATAAATTGAAGCTATATTTTGGAATTAATTCATAAATACAAGTACGAAATTGATTTGGTCATATTTGAGTAAACATATTTGTTTATCAGATTTTGATATCCTTTAACGAATCTATTTCTCGGAGGAGACATATTTTGAAAATCGAGGTTACATAAGCGTTCTTGAAATAATGTTTTTAAAAACTTAGGTTTTAAACTATGATATCTGTTTTTTTGCTTTGATTCTTCAGTGAATAAAAACATGTAGTTATTTCTTATCTATGGTAAACAAATTCATATAAAACGCGTCCGGTTTTCCCAATGTTCATCTAACCTGCATTGGAGTCATTAGAAACTCAGCCCAGCAATATCTCAAAGGAGTCTTCACACAGTTCGTTTGAGATCCATTAGCGAAATCAATCATGCAATCCAGTAGTGAAACAAATGTCGTGTGAGCCGGGCTTAACATAATACGATTTTCCTCGCTCAAACAGCGAACAAAATAGTTGTCAAGATATAATTGTTTAGGTTTTAATTTTTAATTATAACTCTCAACGTTCCCAAAATACTCAAACCTTATCGTCTTTTAAGCAACACAGGCAATTTTCAAGTGAAATTAGATATTTGGATATACTGTTTTTTTTCAAATTAATTTGGGTTTTTACTGGTCCATAAAATTCTACGTGATAATTATTTACGATATTAAACCGAAAAATTATGTTTTGTTTTTAATTCGGGTACATTCGCTTTAATTTTTTGCTGAAAATTTATTTTTTTAATATTGTATAAATTATTAAGCAATATTAATGGGATGATGATGGAGAGGAATTCTGAGGGTGAAGTTAGAAGAAATTATTCATATTAATTTGGCGTAAAATAGGTACGAGGGTGGGGGCAAACACGAGTGTTATTCGCACTACGATGGTTCCGTACACGTTTAGGAATTTATTATGGTGAATAATATTCCTAGTAAACTAACATTAATTTTTAAATTTTAATTTTTTAGAGTTGAAATATATTGCCTATTTTATGTTTCAGTAGTGCATATTTGAAAATATAATTTTTTTATGTTATATAAATAAAAATTAACATTTTTACAAATTAACGATTTTTTGGTTTATTTATGGTAAATGACCTTGCTTCTTGCCAAATGTTATGTGATTTTACTTCCACAGGAAATATCCTGTATGTTTTAATACATTCGCGAGTGTCAAATTACGTGTCATAAATGGCCATATTTTTAGGATTTTTAGGATATTTGTATTGCGTTGGCTTAGGAGCTTTTTTATAGCTCAAGTGACCATAGACTTAAGTATTTGATATTTATCTCAATTTCACACCTCCATGTGTTCCTGAACAAAATGGTCTTCACAAACAGACAGAGAGACGGAGAACGAAGTGAGCCTAGAAGGGTTGCTTTTTTGCATTTGGGGTACGGAACCCTAGAAAAGAAACAAATTTAATTAAGTTGGATAAAATAAATTTTTGAAGGGATACCTAAAATTATTGAAAAGTCAAATTATGGAATAAATTGGATCTTAAATCATTAAAAATGCACCGTCTATAAAGGCTTTTAAATCATTTTGAAAATTGTATTGGGTTCCCTGTTTATATTATGTTCCCTTTTGATGAGAGTGCTTTCCTTTTTTATTGCCGATATGTAAAATTAAGATAATTTTTTTTTGTTAATTGTTATTATTATAAGTATTCTTATGTCTTATTTAAGAACTTGTTTTAATACTTTGTATGATTACTACCAAATTTTGAAATGCACCTCCGAACTGATAGTTTAAATTATTTTCGCTATTTTAAATTAGAAGATGTCAAACGAAGAGCAGTGTTTTCTGATTCAGCAGCACAGATGTCGATTAACGGTTATAATATTCCTTATACTTGAACCGTAAAAGATCTTGGCCTACTAATTGACCAACATCAGTTGTGAGATTTTCTTCAAAATAAACTCTTAAACGGCTTCAATTTTTTTTCCATGTCAAACTAAAATCCATATTTGTAAAATTTTACTTCTACCCAATTTTGATAATGAAGGCGTGTGTTATTCTAATTTAAATGAAAATTACTCTATAAATTAGAATGACTTCAAAACTTATGTATTCGATACTTACATTGTCAGTCTTAAAATATTTGACTTTATATCTAAGCATCGGTCATGATTTAAGTAATTAAAAAATTGTGACCGATGCAACCTTCATCTTCTATGTTTTTTATGTAATATCCTCAATAATCCCGTTTCACCTTAATTATATTCTCTAGCTTTCAATACCTGTCATCCTACTTCCTCGAGTTATGATTGAAAAACGAGTACACCATCCTATTTCTTCAGCATACAACTGAATTTATGGAGAATCCTTCACTGTTTATTCAACTTACTTACAGAATGAGCTGATCAGTAATATACAAAGTGCGCCCTCGTTGTCCGCATTAAAAAGTATTCTGAAGTTAAATTATTTATCATATTCGGCAGATCATAATCTTATCTTATTATTTAACCCATCAATATCTCTTCCCTACCCCTAAAGTATCATTTTGTTCTTGTTTCTATTTAATCTTTTTTTGTGTTGTAAGTATGAGTAAAAGAATGCATTAAGAATGATTTACAGTCTGCCACAGAATTTATTGGTTTTATTTAATTCATTGTGTACGACTGAAAGAGATTGCTCTTGGGGCAATAAGTCTGCCACTATATAGTTATTTTTCTAGGCTTGCAGTAAAGTTTGATAAATAGATAAATAAGATACAGTCCTTCTAGCAATAAATCAATTGCATAAAACAATATGTTACGTTCAAAAATAAATACAAAATTTTGCACATTAATGACCAGCGAGTTTGAATGGCGTTAATAACTATTACATCAAATACGTTGTCTTAAATCTGCAAAGTAAGAGGATTTTAAGGTGGAAAATATGGGCACAGTTTTTTTTATTATTATTCAGCTTTTTAGAGGAATCATGTTAAGAGAGACACTTTAATATGCTTCATTATATACCGTCGTCTTTTTTATATAAACTGTTTACTTAGCCCGTTTATAGTGAGAGCTTTTCTTTGAACAAATTGTAAGTATTGTGTTTTTTGTTGTTATGCAAAGGATTACAAGCTTGGTTAGGGTAATAAGTCCGCGTTCTTTATATTGTAATCATTTGATATTTAGCATTACAATTAAAGACTCTGTGTAAATATGTTTCCGTGAAACGTGGTGATGGTCGACCACGAAAATGTACATTACATTTATATTCGGTATAAAGGCCAGAGGATAATTCACATCGTAATGTGAATTGGTAAAATTGCTTTATGTGATTTTGATTTAATCACTGCTCGGTATTCGATACTTTTATTTCATTAATAATATACAATAATCTTACTTTGATTAAATGGAGTGAAATTACTTAATTTGAAGTTACTTTATTTATTATAAGTTTTCACTAATATGAAATCCTCGCTCCTCGCTGTTTGGAAAAAAATCATGCCATAAATAAAAAAAAATATTTAAATAAAGTGGAGCACTAAGCCTAGAGTTATCGTAAAGTAATATGCACGCATGAGAAACCAATAACACTTAGGAAGAAGAAAAAGAAAGAATCTGTGCTAAAACTTCGCACAAAAATTCAATCTCTGTAGATTCCATAAATTATTTTTGAACAAAAACGCGAAGCGGAGTGAACTCAGATCGCGTCGGCTTCTTCAAAGAATCATCTCGGCAGACATTTTATGAGATAAAACATCGTACATTGTCCCTTTTTTATTTTTTAAACTGTTCACTTGGAAAGCACGAGGCGTGTCTAATACATTGAAACAGCATCGTATTTGTGAACGTGTCTTGCTAGTGTATTTAGATTTATTGTAAGTTGTATTTTAGTAAGATTTACTTGATATAAAAGAACATACATTTAAATAAATGTATTTTCTTTTACTAGCAACAAAGGAGATTTTTCTCAATATTCCCTTCATGAAAAGTCTTAATTTTAACAAGCGATCATAATGCGGCCTTGTCATGGGCTTGTAGATATATGATTTATTGTTTCATATTAGTTATTTATGTAATATTTGGCCTATCATATTTCAGACTTTCTGGATATTTTTGTTAGTTATGAGAAGTAAAGCAAAATGTATTTACGATAATATATATACATATATATATATATATATATATATATATATATTTGTTGTGAAATAAAAGATGTTTAAGATAAAAGAGATAGTTATTGGGGTTGTAACTTAAAAATAATATCGATTGTAGGTTGTATGAAAAATATTTTGAAAATTAGCAAAATTGTAAGATTAATACGATATTATTCGTTAACAAGGTAAACATATTTTCAAATATTCACAGTTATATTCCTTCTTTTAAACTTGATGATTTTTTTGATTAATACAAACATTTTTATTCCGGCATAAAGAGTATTTTATTACTTCAATTTATATGTTTCTGTATTTATAATCTGACACAGCTCTGTACAAGTATTCTAACTTTTAGGTTTGGGTTGACTGGGTTACATTTTTTATACTTTAGAATACAAATATACAAAATTGTTCATAAATAAGTTTTGATATCATCCATCGTACATACTTTCATAAAAAATTTGTAATAGGAAAAAAATTAAAAATTAAAGGTACAAAACACAAAGAACTTATCAAAACAAGTGAAATCAGTCCAAACTCGACGAAACTACTGTTCATTAATGAGACCCTTTATCAACCTTCAGTTTCTTTTGTCAGATCCTGACTCTACCATCATCATCATGTGTTTTCATAGGATATTAGTATGTGGGTCGAGTTTAAAATCTCTAATGCATCGAATAGTGGGTGAAATATCAATAACGAAATTGTTAGTACATAGAGGAAACAGAGTGCGAAAACGGGGCTATATAGAGGAAGTTGGTGTGGGTAAACGCCTCATTATAAATGACTTGGAGGAAAAGTGGTAAATAAAAACTTAACTTCATTTTAAAATGTCTTTTTACAAATGCTCCGCATAATGGCGTACGCTTCACATTATATTTTTTTCTCCTCTCATTAAGATACTCCTCTTAAGAAATAGAGATATTTGTCTATAATGAAATATTTGTCTGTATTATGCATATAGGTCTAAAATAGCAGAAGATATGATGGCGCAGCAGATGGACAGACATACCCGTGCGGGCGTGACTTAAATATGGGGGTTTCCGATTTATTAATCCAATCTTGAAAAATCTCCTCCAAACAAAACGTATTGACAAAAAATATTTTCACCCTGGCTCAGTGAGTATCTTATTACTAAACAGCGGAATTAAAAATTTTGCTGTTCATTACTTAAAGTACATGAACTCTATATTTTTTTATTGAATTCATCAAGTATGACGTGAAATTAAATCATAAATACTTGAAAAGCTCTCCAGAATTGAAAGCACTTAACGCAAATCCAATTCTCAGTAAGATGTGATTGTAAAGCGAATATCGATAGCGTCTACAAATGTCTCGCCACAGGTAAAAGCTTTCTCAGTATTCTGCAAAATGAAACTGATTAAAATCAACGTTCTTTAGCTTACAGCCGCAATAGATTCAATGGATCTCAAGGTTTTGATGTATTTACTTAAAGTGTTTTTAAAGAGATGGAACATTAATTATACTGATTGAATTTTAGAGATTATTCTGTGAAATATTGTACGATAAAATATTATTTAATCTTAGTATTAATATCATATCACTTTATATTTCTCTCCCTACTTGAAAAGCGACTTCTGGGATTGCAGCTACGTTGAGTTTCTTTCAAGATTATTCCGTACTTCTTGTATCGTCCTAATTCAACATTTGTTTTCTTATTGGCATTATTCGGCGACAGTTGATAGTGGTTTAGCTTATTTAATGACCTGACGCTGTGTCAGAGAAATATTTGAAAATAAATATTTTACCACAAAATGTAAAATATCTGTTTCAAAAAATTTCAATAAGAACTGTAGTGACGAAATATTTATACTAACTTTTAAAATGGGTAAGTGTTTGAAATTTTAAAAAGAAGATAAATCCTGCGAAGCATATTTAGCATCCAGATAAAGGAACATGGTGAAGAAGATTAAATCCTCAACAATAAGGGCAAGACCTGATGCAAAACTAAATACATTCATAAACAGTGGCGCTTTAAAAAATAAGTACATATACTAACTAGTACGAATAAAAACAGCTGATAAAAACAGGAACGACCGTTTCGGGTATATCCACAGTTATTTTCATCAAAACGTGAATCGTGTATAAAAATAGTATGTAGAATTGGATAGTTAGGCTCTGAGAAATGATTACTTTTATATACACGTGTCGAATCTGGGAACTGAAAACCGCGGTTTCACGTCCGAGCATCACAACTATTGGTGCGATACTGTAATAAAACTTCATTCTGTCTTTTTAAAAGAAGATTCAAGTGGCGGTTATATATATTTTTAGCCGAAACGTTGGAGTTAAAAATGTTTTCGCGAGGAACTGTCACTCACTCACGTGATTGCCTCCCCATTGATATTGAAGTCTTTTTCATGTCAAAACTAGAAGATTGCCGCCAAAAACAATGTTAAAATATATAGTAATAACATTTAAAATATCTGTTGTAATTTTATAAATACATTCTAATTAGCTACGCGCCTGGGATTTTTATGGTTTCTTACATAGGATACAAGAGTAATATAATTTTAATATGTATCTTGCAGAATATTTCTATACATTAGTCTTTCGAGAACAAAATACAACACTCACCATTAAAAACATTGTTTATATGTAAAAAATCGAGTACCGATCGACATGTACTACAAAAATATATTTTACGTTATATAAGAATTAACTCTATTATCAATTCGTAGTCAGGTACCAGCTAAATGATATCTTTTTTTTTCTAAAAAATAAAGCGTTTTTTCGTTCTTTCACGTGAATTCATCTACTCGTATTGACTCTTTACAAATCAACATATTGTCCTCTGAACTCATTTTTTTAATAATATAAAAACATGCATTGAAGTAATTAATGGTCTCTATAAGATACAAGCTTTAATTTCAAAGAAAATTAATATCATTATTTTGATTTGTTAACGAAAGTAATCAGAGCTTCTATTCTTCATAATTTCATGTTCCTACGTTTTTTTTTTCGATTTCATACATATTATTAATTGCATATACGTACCTATGTATAAAAGTACACGTTTTTCAACATTTCATCATAAGTGTGACAGAGACCTTGGTGAAATTGACATCGATATTCGCTTTACAATCACATCTTACTCAGAATCGGATTTGCGTTAAGTGCTTTCAATTCTGGAGAGCTTTTCAAGTATTTATGATTTAATTTCACGTCATACTTGATGAATTCAATAAAAACATATAGAGTTCATGTACTTTAAGTAATGAACAGCAAAATTTTTAATTCCGCTGTTTAGAAATAAGATACTCACTGAGCCTGGGTGAAAATATTTTTTGTCAATACGTTTTGTTTGGAGGAGATTTTTTAAGATTGGATTAATAAATAGGAAACCACCATAATTAAGTCACGCCCGCACGGGTATGTCTGTCCGTCTGCTACGCCATCATATTTTTTGCTATTTTAGGCCTATTTGCATAATATAGATAAATATTTCATTATAGAAAAATATCTCTGTTTCTTAAGATACCCCTTATTAAGGAGAAGAGAAAAAAATATAGTGTGAAGCGTACGCCATTATGCGGGGCATTTTTAAAAAGACATTTTAAAATTAAGTTAAGTTTTTATTTACCACTTTTCCTCCAAGCCATTTACAATGAGGCGTTTACCCACACCCACTTCCTCCATTTCGCCCCGTTTTCGCACTCTGTTTCCTCTATGTACAATTTTGTAATTGATATTTCACCCACTATTCGATGCATTAGAGATTTTAAACTCGACACACATACTAATATCCTATGAAAACACACGATGATGACGGTAGAGTCAGGATCTGACAAAAGAAACTAAAGGTTGATAAAGGGTCTCATTAATGAACAGTAGTTTCGTCGAGTTTTGACTGATTTCACTTGTTTTGATAAGTTCTTTGTTTGTGTTTTGTACCTTTAATTTTTAATTTTTTTCCTATTACAATTTTTTTATGAAAGTATATACGATGAATGATAAGAAAACTTATTTCTGAACAATTTTGAATATTTGTATTTTTTTATTTGTATTCCAAAGAATAACTAATGTTCCCCAGTCAATCCAAACCTAAAAGTTAGAATACTTGCTCAGAGTTGTGTCAGATTATAAATACAGAAACATATAAATACTCTTTATCCCGGAATAAAAATATTATTATTAAAAAAAAAAATCATCAAGTTTAAAAGAAGGAATGTAACTGTGAATATTTGCATGTTTACCTTGTAAACGAATAATATCGTATTAATCTTACAATTTTGCTAATTTTAAAAATATTTTTCATACAACCTACAATAACGACATTATTTTTAAGTTACAACGAGTGAGTAAAAAACGTGTTGTAGACTAACAAACATATAGAAAAAGACGAAGTACTCTCACCTAACGATTTTCTATTCTGAACGAGGTTGTTGTGTTTTTGGCTTCTTGTAAAAGTATTAAATCATTTATTTGCTCTACCAATAAAACCCTGAAAATTGCAATTTTTCTATAATATATAATTTTTTGGAAATATAAGTTTTGATGTCTACTTTTATTCACACATTTTCTTAGTATTATTTCTCCACCTACAGTTTTTTCCATAAACTTATTTAGTATAGAATTACTTTACGAAATGTTCAATATTACTCTAAATAAAATAGTATTTTTAGTTACTTAATATTTTTATAGATCTCGTTTTATTTTTAAAGCTTTTTAAGTATTTCTTTAGATAAATGTTCAATAAAATATGTGACATTCTAGAATTTTTTTTAATATACTGCGCAGTAGTACGAGTATAAGCTTTAATTATAATTGTCCTTGTTTGAAATGATTAAAAACAAATATTTTATGTAAAACGGTCTTGACCTCGGTATATTAGATTGATCATAAGACCTATGGCTTTTGATTGTGCGGCACATTGCGCGGACTCAGGTTCAATTCCTGGCCGCTCGTTGAGCAGGGATGGACTTATTTTCTAGTTGGCTGTAAAAGATTATTCTCGTAGCAAAAAGTCTGCCATGTATATCAATTATATACACAAAATATTAAAATTGAGTTTCTTTCAGGTTAAATTTGAATATGACACAATATTACTTTTTTATCAATATATTTGAGTAGTATTACGACGTATATTATTTATTTATATTTGTATTTACGACGTATATTATCTATTTATTCAAAAAAATAACTATTTAGAATGCTTTACTGGATATTATGAACTTACAGGCTAGAACAAGAATGGAACAAGTTTCAAGATTACAGCCCTTATTACTATTAGGTAGCTGACGTGTATATATATATATATATATATATATATATATATATATATATACATATATATATATATATATATATATATATATATATATATATATATATATACATATGTTTGTGTATGTGTGTGTATGGGCACGTGTGTTGCGCGCTTATAGTATTTCTATTAATCTACAGGCATGAGAATGAATCGTATTTATGTAAAACTATCCAAAAATTTTCATCAGTGCTGACTCGATGGAGCCAGAGTGGGCTCGAGTTCTCTGAATGTGGACGGGGCTACTAACATTTTATTTTCTAAGTGTAATCAAATGGACTATTTACGTTAAGCAGTCGACAATTAAAAGATAATAAATAACGAGTTAATCTTTTTTAACATATTTTGCTTTAATGCTTTTTTATGAGATAAATTAACAATGCAATTGTTAATTAAAAAATCACATTCTATTTTTTATGTTTAAATTAATTTTTTGGAAAAATTTCATAAAATCTTGTTGCAATTTAAGTATTAACCACAAGGTTAATTCTTGATGAAACGGATGGCCGTGACGTTTTAATTATACATAGAAGCATTTTATTATTTTTCTCGATTTCACAAAAAATGCAGCATCTTGAAGTAACACTATAGTTCAAATAATGATTTAAGGCGAATTGGCATAACAGCTATACCAATTCGCCATTTCATCAACTAACAATTCTGTCTCCTGTTCCAGTGAGTAATGTTGTGCTATGTTACACATTACCAGATCTTCAAACTTTTTCTCTCTGGAATGCATCCGTATTGTTGTCACAGAATCTGATGAATTGTAATGGCCATGTGATAAAAGTACTCATTGAACTAGTCGAATGAGTCCAAACTCGATGGATGGCATTCATTGAGCCTGTGACCACCTCTCTCCTCCATTATTTCATAAGCTCGATGGTACCGTAATTTTTTTATAAATAAAATGAATGTCGTTAACTGAATAGTGAAAATTACTGAATTATCTCTCTCTCTCCTATTGCCCATCTTCTCTCTGTCTCTCTCTCTCTCTCTCTCTCTCTATTGCATTTTACTGTTTTTATATTTTGTGGAAATACACTCGCGTATATACTAGAGTTAAGGAATTTTGCCCCTAACCGGCATCTCTTCTCATGACGGACAAATGAATAAAATAAAATATTAGTAGGGCACAGGCACGTCCACAGTGACATTTAGGAGACTCAATCCCCACTCTGGCTCCATGGAGTCAGCTCTGATGAATATTTATAAATAGCATATTTATAATAACACAACTTAGAATGATGGACAAGGCTGGATGACAATAAAAAATTAATAGGACTAACAGTAAAACGAAGTTACTGCAATAAACCAAAATATTGCACAAAACAAAATATTATGGCAAATTATAATTATTAAACAATCTTGATTCAAATATCTGTAAACCTTTTTTGAGTGTTATCTATTAAGATATATCTGGGTTAATATGTTTTGTTGCTATGTTAAATTTCACGTTTCTATGTCTAAAGGTTTCTAAGAAAAACGACTATAGGAGATAGATATACGGACAAGGGTGTGACCTCGTAAAAGTTTTATTTTTCCTTTTGTGATACTTAAAGGAATGCGCAAAAAATGTCGTTTTACGTGTATGAAAAGAGACAGACAATTTGTTTATTATATTGCTGTTTATTAATTAAGATTTCCACGTACACTTACAAAATTTCATACACAGACATCTAAAACTGAAGTAATTTAGCCGTGATGGACAGATGAACAGACGTGACGAAATTATAATGATTCCACTATGAAACCCTAAAATTAAATAATTAAAAAGTTATAACAGACAAGTGAATTAATCGTAATTATGTCGAGATTTTGTTTTGTTTTTTTATTGTTACATATTAAAAATAAAATTAATTGATACCTATATTGTTATGTATTTACAATGAAATAAAATAATGGCGACTTTGCGAATATCGTTCTACGTAAGTGGCTCTAGTGTGAAACATGTATTTTGATTTGATATATGCACCCCAAATTTTGGCAGATAATCACAAAAAATAGGAGCATTGCCCGCTTTGAGAAAAACATTTTCAGACATTTTTACTGGCGGCGAAGTATTTGTCTCCCAGAAAATTGCGAAAACTGAGTACCGGTCTATGAAATAACATCATGTTTGATATGCATCAAAACCAAATAGTACAAACAATTAATACATAGAAGGTATTTTAAACCATAATTTGGGTTCGTTTCTTCTGGTCGACTTTATGTCCAAATGGGAGAGAATCGACTCGAAATTAGCAAAGATCTTTGCTAAGAACCCACCTGAACATGTTGTCATACAACGAAACCTAGGTGGTGGTAAAGAATTTAAGGAAAGTAGAAATAATATTACATCACGTAGTTTCATTTAACTGGGAACAAAAGAAATTTTCTTTAAAAAAAAATTTAATAAAAAATTTACGGCAAATATATTCAGAATCCTTTCAATGTTAAAACAACATTTTATCCCGCACGACAAATAGTTAATTAAACATCTCGGCCATCGTTATTCTCTTTCTGTCTCTCTCTTTTGTTAAGGTATAAATAAAAATATCTTCGAACACATCGTTTAGTAATAATACCACAATGGCTGTGTTATCATTGAAGCATACATAAACTGTTGTATTTGTTATACGCGAGTGTTCAAACAAAAAAATTGTTATTCACACAGAAATCAGTAAAAATATTACAGTGTGCAAGAAAAAGTAACGGTATATTATACATACAATACTAATATAAGTTCCGCGAGAACAAAAGAGACGTTCAGCATGAAATTATTTTGCTTCGTATTTTTGTACGAAAGATACTCAAGTAATTTACTGGATTGAACGTAAGAATAAAATATCTCAGTCTAAGTACATCGCCGTTTTCTTTTGTTTTCTCCGTCTTATTTTCTCATTTTTATTGTATTTTACGGACTTTTACGGACGGATTGTATCTACTATTTTTTTTATATGTTTCTATAAATAGCATACAAATTCTTAATCATATTAATTTCGCCAATCTATGGAACATGCAAAAGAACTCGTACTTTAACCAAACTGTTTTCTTGTGTGTACATTAATTCTGATAATTTGTTACTTTTCTGTTTCATTAATATTACTGATGATATAAAGAAAACTCGACCGATTGGGAGTCTGAATCTAGCATCGATGGTTCCGTACCTCATTCGTAATGAAATTACTTCATTATCATGAGTTATCAGTGATAATGACTTCATACAACATTTAGTTTCTTATATTATCTAAAATAATCAAGCAGAGATGACATGAAAGTTACCGTTAATATTAAAACTTGAATGTTTTCCTCCGTTTTTTTCACTATGTCTCTGAAAATGTATTACCTAAAATTGAAAAAAATTAAGACCCTTAAGACTAGTCCTTCCAAATGATATGTCACACATTTTTTTCGAATTATATTTAATTCGTCCCTCCTAATATTTTTGAATGAGGAATATGCGGGTTAATATACTTTATTACCATGTCAAATTCAAGTTGATCCATATTTATTAGTTAACATTTTTTGATCAGTGTTTCAGTTTGTATAGTTTAATGCCCATGAGCTCCTCATTGAGAGTAGTATCATTGGCAATGTCTTAGAAATTAAAACTGAGGTTTAATTTTTCATATAATACATTATTTGGGAAATGTTAAGCTTCAAACGGATATAAAATATACAATTCTACCAGTTTTCCAGCCATGAACTTTAAAAGTATAAAAACATTCTAGATACAACCGTTTGGTTAAAATTTTAATTAAAATGTTTTTCTTTAACCTGCATCAACAAATTTAAGGTACATCTTATGTACTTTGAACTACATAAAGATATATTGAATTGAATATAGATATATCTTAATAGCTAACACTGAAAATATTTTGTGGAAACTTGGCGGTGGGAGGCCAATTAAATAGACGAAATTTTTTTTTAAATTCAATATAATGTGGGGCATCGTTTCAATGAGCTAGTCATGTTTCAAAAATAATTTTTCCGTAACTTTAAGTAATATGTTATTACCTATCTTATTTCCAAAATTGCTAAAGCTAACATCATGAAAAAACAGGGTTTAAAAGTCAACGCAAAGATTACAAGAAAACTTTAAACATAATACAAATAAATTAACTGCACTTCAAACGAGGTACGGAACCTTTGATGTGTGAGTCGGAGTCGCACGTGGCCGGTTTTATTTGATGGTGGCGTTGGTGCAAAATATATGATATTAATGAAATATATACAGAAATAAAAATCGACATAATAAGTTAAACATTTTCAATTCCTCTTTTTAATTTAGTATATTAACATAAGTAAATATAAGAAATTAGGAAAACAAAATATTTCCTCTTAAATATTTAAGAAAGATAATCTTTCACCATTCATAATCGTATAATTTATTGGTTTAATCGCCTGTTAGATTTTACATACGTGTATTTTTCATCACAACATTATTTTCCAGATTACGTCATGAGATTTCAAACAACTAATCAAATTGGTTTAGTTGTTTGAAATCTAATCGCAATTAAACATACGTACATAGATCCATACAATCTGTGATTAGAAGTAAATTTTCTGGAACTTGTTTATTATGACGGTTTTCATAATGTATCCTTCATTACACTAGAGTTCTAGTTATTCTAGAGACACTCTCGAACGTGACAAACTAAAAATGTATACCGTGTTACTAGACATTGGTTGTGATTTGCTCAAGGTAAAATAAAAATAAAACAAAAATGTCATTTTTGAGATTATAACACTACCAGTTACTAATTTTCTATGGATTTAGAAAATGTAAAAAGTTGGATTATTATTTGAGGTTATTTGTTAAGACTTTTCATAAAGCAAACGAGGTTCCAAATCCAGTATCAAAATCCAGCTTTTCTACCGCTCTTATTTGTTTCGGCGAATGTCACAAGCGAGTGAAAAAATTACGAATTTCCTCTTGGTTGCAAGGATTTTCCGCCCCTTGGTAATATTATTCACGTCTATGCAAATGAACTTCATACATAAATATACATGCAAGTTCAGACTGTGTGCTTAATTACTAGTTCGGATGAGATATTGTGGTAGGCAAATATCATGCACAGTTGGAATAAACAATAGGTATTCAGATAGTGACTTTTTTGATAGCGACTACTTTATAGTACTTCTATACATGGACTTCACTAGCAGCTTTCATATTATATGACAATAGCTGATGTAAATTGGATTCATTAATGGTTTTATGATTTATGGAAATTATTTTCACAATTTCTCGCATTCCATCTTTTGAAACGTATTGAAATAATTTTTGTGACGCTCTCAGGGGATATTATAGGTTTTATGATCATTAGTTCTTAGCTGATTATAAAAAAACTTCCTTATAATATAGACGATAATGAAGGTACGATCGAGCTTTTATTGGACAAGTTATCAGATTTGTGGTTCATTAATGAAGCTGAATTAAAATGATTTCTTAAAACGAAAAAGGAAACATTTATTATCATCCGCGTGTCTACTTGTCTATCATATTTGTTCTTCTCAGAAACGGTTTGATATAGAAACTGGAAATTTGTCATAGTTTTGAAACATGTAATAATCCGTATATAGCTCGATGGTTAGCATTCAAAAATAAACATAAGAAAATGTTAGTTCTCAAAGCTAATTTTAACTGGTATATCTTGGGAGATATACCATAAAATATGCAAATAATCCCTACCTTACTTCTTAAATCTACTTTCAACGTGGAATTAGAAAAAAATAGGGTTTTAGAAGCCTACGCAACGGTTGTTGGAAATCTATAGCAATTATCTTAGATCTTACAATTGTTGAAATATGCATCATTTATTAATGCCTGTGAAAAATGTAATAGAAAACGTATTTACGTTGTGAAAAGTTAATGTATGTGAATATTTTCATAGAAATACTGTACAGCTTTATAAGTACCTAAATGTGTACTGAATCCTTCTAGTGAGAGTTCTATTAGATTTTATTGAAGTTTATATACGAAAAACTTTTATGAAAATAAAAATGAAGCAAAAATATTACAGATGCAAGAGAAGAATAAAGACTAATTGAAGTCTTTCCCTTTGACGATTTTATAAACGATAATATGGAATGTCTTTTTGAGGCTTGTGTTTTGTGTTTTTTGTTTGCTGTTAAACAAAATAAAACGAACCAAAAGTTAAAGTTAAACTTGAACAATTAGTCTTACATTTCATTGTGTATTACGTCGAGGTATATGTAAAGTCGGAGCTAGTTGAGTGTTATGGGCGTGTTTCATTTGGGTCTACAGTGTGCGCGTAAATCGTAATACCATAACGTTGTAATCATTTAATAAGTAAAGATAATTTTAAAGAACTTTCATTTACTATAATTTATTTTGAGTATAAATATTTCATGTTATTAAATAATTACTTTTTCGCTATCACTACTACGAGAGGCAACAATGAAAGCTTTTAGAGTAACAAGAACAAAACCTACTAGTAAGTTTGTAATTTGTTTTTTTTTTCAAAGTTGTCTCCGTGGCATTCTGTGCATCGTTTCATCTGATAGGACCAGTACGTGAAGCTGTTTTCGAAAGCAGTCACTGCTATTTTAGCGTCTCAAAATCGTATTCTTCTCAGATATTACGAATTTTTTACGTACGCATTTATTCTTCGGAATAAAAAAAATGAGATGGGGCCTGATCAGAGCTGTACGGCGGATTATCCATAATTTCCAGTTTAGACTCTCTTTTTTCTGACAGAATACGGAAAAGCATTATTGTGAATATTAGTGTGTATTAAAACAACAGACAAACAATTACTGCTGTACCAGCCTGCGCTGTTATTTTGTTTGTCGTGTAAATGTATTTTACATGAGAAAAAATAGCTACTACATGCCGAAAATGTTACACAAACAATGAAATATAGAATAATTGCTACATTTCCTCGGTTAACTTTAGGTAAATTTCTAGTAAGGCTGTTCTTTTTCATAATTATACCTTTACCAGTTTCAGAGATAGGGTGGGGTTAACATATTTTAGTGGACATTTTCAAATATATCTCTGAAACTGTCTTACGTTAAATTTTGGAAAAAATAGTTTTCGTATCGTTGTAACTTTCATTCACGTAAACATTAAAATATAACTTTCTTTTTCATTGTTTGAGTGGTAATTATTGATATACCAGCGAATTACTATGCTTTAGTTTCCATGTTTCTGAGAAAATTAGTTGCCATACAAGGTTTTCATTTTTTCCTTTTAGGGCATGAACTGCTGAAAGTATGTCATGTAATGCAATACTTATCATTTTCTTACAATAAATACTTCATCAACAATCATCGTGGCATTCTTCAGATTTAGAGACCGGTAAAAGGGGTTTTGAGATTCAGAAATAAGGTTACATTAAAAACCAAATTGTGTATTTGTGGACTCGCATTTTTATAAGCTTCTATTTATAATTAAAAAAGTATCCTAACCTAAACAACATTTTTATCGTAAATATCGCCCCTGAAAATTTTCTCGTAGAATTTAAACTTTTGGACGTCTGTCATTGAAACATTATTTTGAATAACAGAGACATTGAAAATTCACTTTTCATGTAAAACCGCCTTCGAGAACAATTTCTGACAGACATACTTCAAGGTAATTATACAGATATTCCGCGTTTAGGATTCCGTACCTTTAAAATGATAAAAAGATCAAAGAAAGTCAGTCTTCCAGTTGGGCGCAGCCCTTTTTCTATAAACTGTGTAATATAAAAACTTAGAATACGACGTAATGATAAAATATATCAACCAGTTTACGTGTGTGTGTGTAATATTTTGTTCGTATACATTTAATAATAGAATCTCGTCTTGCAGTCTTATAGTTGAACTGGCTATTTAGGTAATTACAAATTTTTTCTCCCAAAATAACGCAATAGTAAGTTGAGAATATTTTTAAATAAATTAAATTTTTGCACAAATAATTTACATAGAGAGTTCGTTAGTATGAAACACGTTGTAATGTTGTACGAATAGTAAAAAGAAAATGAAGCTAAAATAATTTTGTCATGAAATGTAATACTTTCTTATAATGACTCCAATAATTTCAACAGTTTAATTTTTTAGTAAAACATTCCCATGTCCATTCCATCTTAACATAAAACTAATTCGAGTTTTATTATATTCTTAGTAATTAATTAATTATGCGGACGAAGAGTAAAAATAATTTTGTTTAACTTCAGAATTGTTGTTTTCACTCAATTATTTCAATTTCTGATTCACTGTTCCTGTCTAAACACAACTCCGATTTCAAGCGCTTCCCTCGCCTTTAGTAAGCGTTCCCCCTCCTTTCGAACGTTTCTTTTTGAATAAATGTATTACGTATCGTCACTTCCAGTTGTTAAGTTTAATATAATAACTCTGAATCTACTTTGAAATTGTTGCGTACCTGGCGTACCGCCGTTGTAATGAAGTGGAACGGGAGGCTGACTTTGTGTATATTATTGGAATTAATATTTCATTATCTTAATTTATGGAAGAGAACATAAATAAAAAATCTTTTAAATGTTTATTGGCGAAAATGTTTAATAAAAACAGGATAACTCTTACTCAAAGTAGGTACATCTGAAAATGAATATGACTCTAAAAGGAAACCAGCAGTTTTAGTGCCACCACCTGCTTGCGCATGATTTTTTTATTCACATACGTTTGCGTCCGCCCTTTGAGAATTTTACTTTTGTTCTTTAAATGAAAGAATACTAATGAGAAACGACGTATTTGATAAAAATAATTGCGGTTTACAATAACCTTAATAAATGTACAATTTTAAACATCGTTCTAAGCAATTTTTTGAATTAGTTTATTTTGTTTTTGAAACTTGAAATTTAGTACAGTAATAAAATACATTAAACCGCACATATCTCAATAACTAACACTCAAAAATATTAATGCGGAAAATTTAGCGGCAGGGGTTGTTGCAAATAAGATTTTCCAATTTTTTTTAATTCCACATATATCGTGGCTTATCGTTTAAAAGGGTTAATAATAAGATCTTGAGAAATATTTTTTAATAATTTAAGGCAACGTATCTTTAGAAATATGAATCATTCCACATAAAATACGCTTGAACTTAGTGAGAAACTTCATTAGAGTCCCAAAGAAGGAAATCCAGCGTCATTTAATTTATGCATGCGCCAGTTCTCTACTACTTCTTACACGAATTAAAACATTACAAGAACGTCATTTTTGTACTTTAATATTTCTAGCTGTTAAATTTTTTCTATTCAAAGTCTATTCAAATTCTCGAGACCACATTATAAAGCAGAAAGGTAGTAGTTTTTAGCTACATAAATTAAATTCACATATTTAATACTCTTGAAAAATAACACGGTGTAAAATGTTGCCATAAAATGAAACCCAGATCGCGGTAAAGAATTTAATTATAGTAAAAATAATATTACATCATATAGTTTTTACTTGCGAAAAATCAAAGTATAATGAATTTCTACAAAGTTAACACTAAATACTTGTATATTCAATATTACATTTAACTTTACAATTTATGGTATTTGTTTCCACCATATACTACTTACCGAGATAATTTTATGTTAGCATACTCATAATTACATGAAAATTAATTATATAATGTCACGTCAAAAATTATTCTTGTTCTTTTATTTTTACATACTCACAAAAACATAAGAAAAAAAACAGTAAGGATAATATATTAAATTACTATACGAAGGTAATATAAAGTTCTGTAAGGATTTTCACATCAAAAATAATCACTTATAAATATTATTATTTAAGCTAGAAAATAAACAAATTACTGGGATTTTACTTCCTTTAAACCACCTGTGAACGAACAATAGGGGAAAATAATAAAACGAACATTACTGATTTTTAAAATTCAATGTAGGAACTAAATATAGTGTAATTTCCATAGTTTTATTTCGTAGTCAACACATTATAGTAATGTAGCTATATCAATACTGCGAATCAGTATGATCTTATTTCAATGATATTTAACTTTGAAAAAAGTTTCCTTAATAGTTTTTAAAGCTTTACTTTCCTGAGGGTAGACGGACTATGTAGTCAATTGAATACTTCCAGTTAATTATGGTACCGAACAACTTTCCCACCCCTGCTAGTTATTAGCCTCTGTCAGGTATTGTTAAACATTGATTATGATAATTTTCCCTTAGTGTATTATAAGCCCCGTTTTGTGTTAGTCACTTGAAAATGTTTGAAATTAGTATATGTTCTGGAAAATGAAAAATAAAATTCTTGCCTAATTAAATGTTTTTGGAATTCTTTACTGAAATACATATACCAATGTCTATCTCTAATATACTATAATATAATATAACAATTATATTATGTCAAGCCGATATAAGTCACTAAATAATTTATTTATTGAATATATTTGGGGTTAATTCTGTAGAAATTCATTATTCACAATTAAATGAAACGTGACGTAGTATTATTTTTACTTCCTTCAAGTTTTTTATCACAACCTAGGTTTCGTTGTATTACAACATCTTCATGTGGGCTATTAGCAAAGATTCCTGTCTTTGCTATATATTTTTAAATAATACTACATCACATAGTTTTATTTAATTATGAACACTTATTTATTATGAGGAATTCAAAGAGACTTAACAGAAACGATTAATCAAACCCATTATAAGTATTTGCGACGAGGGTAATAAAACTGCTTAATCTAATTGACGACAAGCCTGCGCATCCACGATCTTAAAAAAGAAAGCTCGTGAACATTGAATCTGTAGATAAGTTGAGCATAGAATTTTCGATCCCTTTCCACTTTCCTCGATCACATAGTATATAGTTATAGACACGAATACATTCTCTAGTATCAATTCCGACGCAAGTCTTTTTTATGGAAAAGTATGAATTTTGAATTTTTTGTGAGGAATACATAACACATAGAGAACTTGAATAATTTTCATATATTACTTTCATGTGCTACGTGCGAAATTTGATTATTGTATTCACATTTTTAGAGTACAGACCCACTTATGGTTTGATCTAAACATGTATCGAAACGCTTATATTTTACGGATTTCAGAATAAATTGAATAATACAGTGGTACACTACATCGGTAGGTTGCGTGAGGAGAATATGTAAAGTTTTTAGGTTTGCCAGAATTCACATCAACAATTTCCACACAATTTTTTATTAGTTGCAAATATTGAGTGGATACACTCGTTTTTAATTTTCGTACTCAGCTGTGCTTGGAAAGTAAAGAGCTACGGTCAGATTTACATATCAATACACGTAAAGAAAAGAAATTACTTTGGTACATGAATTGAATACGTGAACACGCAAGTGAACTGGTTGGCAAAATTCTGGAAATAGTGCGAGACATTGCAACTCAATGAATGATGGGGTGGTGCTTTTTGCTTCTACTCGATGGTCGGCTGCCTTGTAGGTTCCGTTCGGTATGTGTACCTTGACGACAACTTCGCCCCTCATTTGCATTTGAAGTTGGAACTGAACGCTCATTAGTTTTAAATATGCTTTTATTCCATAAGAATTTGGCTGGAGCTATGTGTTAGAGAAACTGGATGTAACGATCAAATGTCTAATGAAAGTATATACGTATTATTCAGTTTGCCTGGAATGTTCGGTAAATATACATATTATGGTTATACTTCTAAACGTAAGAATGAATGTGAATTAATAAATGAAGTTTTTTTATCCCGTGGTTTTGATCCCTACTATTTGTTTAAAATGCCGAATTTGAATGCTTTTATATTAGGAATAAATATTACACAATGTAACCAATTAAAATTTCTATAATGGACAAATTTGCCAATATTCTTCAAAAATTATTTATTCAAATATTAAATAAAAAATCGGGGATGTATTAGATGACAAAATAAATTTGGAATAGTTACGAAAAAAAATTTAAGTCTATAAACTAAAACACGATTTTTTAAATCTATAAACTTTTTTAAACACAATTTATTTTCCGAATACCGTTAATTATACAAGCGAATAATACACGATGGCTACTCTACGACTTTTTGGAATATTTTTCAACAAGTCAAATTTAATTTGATATTATAACTTGTGCTTATAGTTAGAAATTTCACACAAATACTTTTTGTCTTAAATGCGAATTACATAAAGTTTAAAATTGAACAGTTAGTTAAACTAAAGCCGTATTCGGTTATCAAAAATCTATATATTTACAACTTTACTTAAATTGAGCTGTCTTTGGAGAGTTTTTTATGGCGAAAAACAAAATTCCAAAATGTACATAAGGTGAAATTACTTTTTTGTGAAACAAAAATTGGTGCGAATTTTTTTTCCTCTTAGGAAATTGTTAGTTATTCCATTATCAAAAGCTTGTGAAAAATTGTTTCCTGACATTTTGTAAAGTTTTTGATATAAATGCTATTTAAACTTTATTCCATATCCTAATCGGGGTCCGCTATGTATTCCAAGGGATTTGGACTGAGTGCTTGTTTGTATACGAAGCGACTGCCATCTGATTTTCGTAACCCACAAGGCAAAGTAGACGTCGGTTGGTTGATTTTTTCTAATGACTGTTATCTAATGGCAACAGGCGGGAGCCAATTCTTAATGTGCTTTCCGAACCATGGAAGAGCTCATAAAGATATTATTAAGATGTGTGATTGGTGATCAATTATCCACTCACCGACCGGTGCACGCATTGCTTAACCTCATTGATCGAGTGAAATTAACGGGTATAACTCGACTATGAGCTCCCTCAGTTTTTGTGATAATAAAACACATACAAATGGTAAATAAATGTATGTACATAAAATTGAAACCGTATTACAAATTCAAACATGTTTACTCACTATGTTGCGTTCATATATATCAACAAAGCCTAGTCTTCTCACATCTGTTCATTTTTTTTTGTCTTTTCGCCTGGTTTGTTTACTTCTGGGTGAAAATGGTGATTTTTATTTTCTGCCAGTATAGTGATAAATTTTCTTTTATTTTACTTTAATTTCCAATTTAGATGTTGATCGTTTGTGTAATACATTAACTTTCCACTATTTTTTTATTAGATATGATATAGATTTATAATCGTCTATTTATGATATAGATTTTAAATTTTTTAAATTTTATATGATAAATGACCAATTAAAAATTTAGTTTTCTCGTTAAATTTTAAAATTAAGGGATACTAGGAAAGTCTATTATTTTTTCTAAATTAGGCTATTTATATTATATTTTTGTAATTTGTCAGAAAGTATTGTATGAAAGAAATTAAATGAGTATGGCCCGTAACCTTTCAAACGTTCAATTTCATAAACAAAGTAATTTTACTAGAACATGAGCTTAAAAGAGGATATTTAAATTTTTTTTTGTTTTATCCCATAATATGCGGTATATTTCAATTCATATTCATTAATAAATTATTAGCGTTAGCAAGGTACAGAGATATGAAAATGTATTTGGTACCGAATAGGTATATTATAAAGAAATGTTCAACATGAATGAACGATGGAGTCAATGTCGAGCTATATGAATTATCAAATGGGAGGTAGAGAGATATGTACATGTAACATTTAGATGTATTAAAAAGAAATGTTTAATATCAGTAGAACATATGGAGTCACTATCGTGCTATGTAAATTATCAAATGCCTTTTTAATAACAATTTATGTGTAATATTTTGTTTTCGAAAAACAAAAAAGACATCCTACTTCTAGACTAGTAAAGTTAGTTTTATTCATGAATTTTTTTTATGTACACAATTTTTATAAGTAATTTCATTTCAAATTAGTTAAATTATTGTAATTAGATTCTTAACAAGGATTTTTGTACATGTAATATAAATTAATAAGTAAATATGCTTTGAAATAAAATATAATTACAAGTTAGAGTATAATTTCAATGTCACAAACAAGCAAATTTTTTTTCTAATAAGCTTCAATCACATTTTTCTGATGAAACAATGTGGGAACATGAGCGATACTAAACGGCTACGATTCGATGTAAGAAGTAGACGTTTGTACGAACGTTGCACTAAAACGAAATGGCACAAAATACTCTTGACGATATGCAAATCAATATTACTTAGAAAATTTATTTAAAAAAATAATTTGAAGCGTGTTCACATGTTATAATTTTCCAGTACTTATTCTAATCGTTGTCCTATTGAGTACTACACAAAAATATTAGATAAGAAACATGTAAAGCGTCTCGCGCGCGGAAGTTGCTTCGTTGACGCTCTCGCTTTGGTCGGGCATATGTACGTGATGCTTTATTTTGAACTAGTACAGCTGTAAAAAATATTTTTGTAGATTCCGAGTCGGAAACCAGTATTACCAAACTTCATTTCTATGTAATTATGTAAACAAAACTCTATGTAAAATTACTTACCACAAATTTAATAATACACTATAATGAAAATTTGTGTGGAAAAATTCGAAATGAAATAAAAATCAAGCAAAATAGGTTAAGTAGTTTTTTATATCTATTCGAGTGTATTGTTCTGAAGTTGACATTCTAATAAATATAAAATTCTAATAGGTATTAGAGAATATCTCTTATACTTTTAATGACAGGGTATTTTGAGAAATTCCGGGACAGAACTCTTTATTGTATTAAAAAAACGTACATCGTCCGGCAAGTTGCTTTGCGTGACTTTGTTCCACTGCTATTGGGTGAAAATAGATGTAACTATTTCAATTATTTCTCAATTTCAGATCAAGAGCTTACCAGTTCTGAGAACGTGAGTCGTGCCATTCTCACAGTACTTCTCATAACTTCAGCCGGTATGAACTATTAAATCCGTTAAGTTGAGCATTTTAGGGTTAATGTTCACAAAGCCCCAAGTAGTAATGTTCTAAAGTATTTTCAATAATATATATTATTGATGTTGGAGAAAATAACATATTTACTGAATATATAACTTCCTGAATTCCTTGTTTTTTCACCATTTTTATTTTTATGAACAGTCCCTTTATCGACTACCACCTTCTTTGGAAATCGTGTTTTTTATTACTTTTCCAAATTCACAATTTCTATTTCCACGTGCAAGTATATTTTTATGCAAGGATCACTCTTGCTTTCCATATTGGGTAATCTTTCTTGATATATTATCGTATCTAGGTGTTAAGTAGTCAGATTTTTATAAGAATGTGTAAAATTGGATCGTTGTTAATGTAAAAAAGGCAACACCAATTCAACACAATAATTACGAGATTACTCAAAGAACCCTATATTAAATTTGAAAAAGTCGTGTTTCTTCTGACTTTTAAAAAGTATGCATTTTCATATTTTTAATATGTCAAAAGTACAGATCTATTTAGAGAAAAATATTACGGCACATATGAAAAAGTGTTAAAAGTTATGTCGTTACTAAAATTAGTGTCAAACCTATCAAGATGAAACTCAACACACTGTAATAAATAGATACAGAATGCTATTTAAAAATGAATCTCAATTATATTTAATTAGCTAGAAGTATCGAATGTATATATTAACATCGAAAATAACGTTCTCCATTCCTTCATAAGTTAATATCATTAAGAGTATCTAAGTTTTTTGTTGAATGTCCGTATTTCAAAAGCTCAAAGGGCGAGTCGTTAGCTCGTAATGATAAATGTTTTGTGATAGGAAGCTTATTTATGTATCGTCTCTGAAAGCTCATTAACGACCAACTTTTGGAACAACAAGTCAATATGCGAATGAATTAATGAATCTGCCGGTCCCATCTCTGCGTAACCGCGAACAGACGGCTGATTATGATGGGTACTAATGAATTATTCACATTATTATTTATGAAAAATATATAAAACAAATGAAATTTATAGATTAATATATATATATATATATATATATATATATATATATATATATACATATTCTTCCTTCAATTTTATTGTCTAATAGCAAAACAAAGGAACATTTATAATTTTGCTGTCGGTCTATTCACTTTTATGTCATAGTCATTTTATTTGCTGACTATTAGTGCTAGTAGCTGATATTGGGCATGATTATACATATTTATAACGTTTGTAAAACTAAAATAAAGTTTTTCGAAAAAATTTCGTTATGGTGCATCTCCAATTTTTAAAGTGGTGCATTTTTTGTATACCTTCTTGTGAAGGGTATCGTTGAATAAGGTTTTGTCATGAACATTTTTCCTTACAGCGATCTCTTTTCGAATTATTTAGCTTTAAAGTGGTAATTTCAGTTCGAGTCACATTTCTCTACACCCTTCCATTGTTATTTTTGATATTTGAAAATTATTGAAAATATATACTCACATACTACGAAATTAAAAGGAAAATCATCACAGTTTTCATCATCAATCATCAGTTAAAATCATCACAGCTTCTGCTAGTTTACGAGTAATAGTCGACCAACTTGTTGTATATTAGATTGGCAATTTAAAAACCTGCCAGTTATTTCAATTGATTTTTGGAATATTATAGAAGCTTCTAGAATATTTCTTAACAGAATACTATTATAACCAAGATTAGAAGATTATAGAACGATTATAACCAAGATTTATTGTAAAAAATTGAGGAAAGTCACCGCTAAACATCCTTCAAATCATAGTAAATTTATTTTTAACATAACAATGCTCGACCCGATGAAGCAAAGTAACGCGTGTAAAACTACTTTCATTTAGATGGAGTATGCTACTCTCTGTCTAATAAATTACGGGGGAGAAAATTTTAAGATGCTTTTAAGTGCATTATGAGGTCAAGCTAACAGTACAATTATAAGTAAAATTTATTCTGAACAATTGAGCAGGGTCGCCACTAAACTTCCTACGAATCAAAGAAAATTTTATTTTTTACGTGACAATGCTCGACCCCACGTAGCAAAAGACTACGTAGACGAAAGTCATATCAAACTCGAATTTCATCGGATTTTCAATCAAAAGCCCAACGATTTCTAGAAGGGCGGAACTTTAGCTCTTCCTACACGTTGGCGAAAAGGATTAGATACCGATGGCGCTTATATAATTAAGATTATTGACAACATATAAAAAAGTGAAAAGTTTGTGTACAGATATGGCGCGTTTATAAGTTGCCAACCTAGTAGGAATAGTAGTTGGGTTTGCAAAATGTTTACACAGAAAAAAAACCATAAATTAAAGATTTACAGATACTAAAACCTATTAAGTTGGTATAATTGATAATTCTTCTTATTTGATGTTTAAGACTGTTAAACATTACATTTTTAACGTAATTTTAAATGTTTATTTTAAGTGATTTAATTTCATTATTTTTTTAATTTCTTTGTATGTGCTAAATGTGTTATGTCTAACGATAAATTCATTGTGAATATAATGAGAAATAACCATGTAATGTACAAATTTCGACATATTTCTAATGAGTACTTTTTTTTGAAAACGTTTTTTTTATAATAAATTATCATCAGCTGTAGAATTTCTTTCTAGGTATGTAGCTTTTAATTTGTATACTTTCATATGATTTCAAAAAATTTGTCGAAATATTCCTGGTTGTATAGTGCATATGTTCCAAAATAATATAACTTATATCATCAAATATTGTTTATGTGGTCGAAGAATTTGCTATAAGATAATATAAAATATCGTGATATTTCTTATACATTCCTTGTTATAATCACTCTCGGTAAATTTTTGCTTCGTCTATAGCTGTATCATCGTATAGATAAAGAGAGGTTTTAATTTTACAAAAATAACTTAGGCAGCAAGAAATATGTTGCACAATTATTTATGCGATAAGATACTTAGAATTTGAACAAGTATATTTATGTTTTGTTTCTTTTGTATGTGTAACTTTCTATAAATTAATATTTTATTTCTAATTAAAAAAGTTATTACAGAAAAAAAAATGGTGCCTGTGATGTAATAGGTTTGGTTTATCGATAAAAATGTCTCAAGCAGTTATCAAAGAAGCCCCATTTAGGCTGTCATTTTCATCGCGTACCGGGGACAATGAAATTATTATGTTAACTATATTATTAGCTATTAAATTAACTTTAACATATTTTCAAAGTATTTTTTAAGACAAGCGCACTTTTTTTTAAATAATTATTTTGGCCGACTGGAAAATTTACGACCTTCATTTAATTTTTTTTATTATATGGAATTGTACTAAAAGTTGTCGTGTATCTCGCTAACGTCTAATAGACTTGTAGCTTAAATCCTTTCGAAGCGTACAAACTTTGTAAAGATATATAGAAAGTAAATATGAAATAAAATAAATAAATATATTTTAAATTATTAATGTTGATATACATGAAAATGACAAAATAATAGTAAAAGATTTTCCCACACCGTATGGAATCATTCATTTTCATTCGGGAGTGAAAGTTACAAGGTTTTATAATTCATTATTAAATTTTTTAGGTTGTGGATTTGAGAGCAAAAATTGTTCATCCAACTAAGCGCAATTTGAACTTAGCAACATATTAACTTTGGTGCAGTTCAGTATGAAAATTAAGAAATTTACCGCAAATTATATTTATATTTTAACTATAACGTCACCGACGTCAAAAGTGAACAATAAATTATAGCAAAATTCTGATCAGCACCGTTTGTAGACTTAACTGCTACTAATTTTATAAAGTCTAATCTTTTATTAATTTCGTATTAGGTTATTATTGATTTCATCAGTAAAGTTGTTTTTAATAATAGTTTCTTTTTTTCAATTTTTCTTTCACATAAATGTATCGCACATATCAATATAGCCTTTCTCAGCCATTGAGATTAAGAATGAAAAAACTACCAAAATGATGTCTTTATTTCTTTTAATTTAAAGAAAATAATTGCAATAACATGCAGTGCATAATTATATACTTTGCACTAAGTAACAATTACTTGTTGTATATTACCCTGATAAGAAGCTTTTTCTCTTTACTCTTGTGTGGACTAAACCACCAAATTTACGCAAAGCATGAATGTTTTTAACGTAAAAAAAAATATGGTTTGTAAGCAAACACGCGTATTTTCGTTTGTTGCAATTATGTATGATTTCGTTTATTACCTTTATGCCTGTCATCTAGAATTTGGAAATATACATTACGCATAGAAATTCTCCTATTTTGTCATGTTTTTTTATTTGTCTTATGATTAATGAAGTAAATACCTGATATTTACTTCACTAACATTATTTGTATGCGCAGCCGGATAATAGTTTAGTCGGCAAAACGCAGAAACCTCATGTTCGTAGGGGAAAAACTTAATAACATTACGCGTTCACAGTAAGATATTTTGTAAATAAAGTTATTTAAAAGTGCAGAAGCCTGAAATGTGTACATAGTTAAATGAAGCATATATATTTTACTAATTTCAGTTAATATTTCAAAACTTTTATGATTAGTAACATTTTCAATAAAAACTGGATATACGGAACATTCGTGGAATCAATTTGATGTGGCACCGTTTATAAGCTACTTTTATAAAATACTATGAAACGTACAGAGCTGAATTTTATTACATAATTATAAATAAATTACCAATTTTAGACGTGACGTTGTAAGGGACAAATGAGTTATTTTTTTCTTTTATTCTCATATAGTACAGAATCAAGGTGAAACGGAATGCGACAGAGTATACTAGTACGGAAATTTTAATTGCTCGAGTTCGAGTTAAACTTGGCCACTTTTTTAATTCAGTCGTGGTGATTACAAATTTTATGCCGATTCCAAAAAATGGTAGCAGCAGCATTTTAATATATGATTTTCGACGATATTAAGAATAAATTTTCGTTTAGTGGCCTTTCAATTATTAAAAAAAAAATAATGGCTCATTTTTTAAATGCTTATGTACTTATACCATCTTATAGTAAAGTTTACTAAATAAACTCAGTTACAATAAATAAAGTCAATAAAGTTTAATTTTATCATTAATACATTTAATGTAGCAGCTCAAGTCCTTTCGAGGCACAAAATGAAATGATTTTGATACATCTTGGCGTATTTGAAAATTTTGGGTAGAGATTTAAAACAGAAAAACGTATTTTCCGCCATTTTTACCTGAGAACATCAGATCTCCATACGCATATACACCTCCATATTCATCAAAGTTTGATATGGTACATCTCCATTTTCATCAGAGTTACGTACCATGATCATTTTCATCCGTGAACAATATAATATGTAGGGAGGCAAAGTGATATGAATCTCCATTGCTGGAAGCCCTTTTCGTTTATTTCCGCATATATCACTCTGACATTTCGAAAGAAACAGCATTAAAGTTGTCTATTTACAGATCTAATTTTTAACAGGTATCATAAATAAGCAGATAAATTTTCTACTTAATATGAACATAGACCTGAGACAGAATTACAACCTGTTTTAATAACTATTTTCGTATTTGAAATGTATCATTACTTGTCAGAACTTTTCTATGATTTAGTATTATTAAGGTGTTTTAAATTTTGTTTTCATAACACTTTAATGACGCAATATTCATACAAAAATCACGTATCAATGAAAAAATGTTTGACGTACCAAATTTTACAATAGTTCTTTCGTATTTTAGCTATATTCGTATTGTTTGGCGGTATGTTATTAACCAAGCTATATACGTTTTCAATGGCAACATATTCATAACCAGACTATATTCGTATTGTTTGGCAGTATGTTAATAATCAGGCTATATTCGTATTGTTTGGCAGCATGTTAATAACCAAGCTATATACCTATTATATGGCAACATGTTAATAATCAGGCTATATTCGTATTGTTTGGCAGCATGTTAATAACCAAGCTATATACGTATTCTATGGCAACATGTTAATAACCAGGCTATATTCGTACTATTTGGCAGCATGTTAATACCACTGGTATAAATATAATTAAAAATAATTACCAATTTTAGACATGACGTTGTAGGGGACAAATGAGTCATAGTTTTTTTTTGCTTCTAATCTCATATAACAGAGAATCAAGGTTATATGGAACGTGATAAAGTATCCTTTTCAAACATAGTATGGAACTTTTATCGAGCGAGTTCGAATGAACCTTGGTCACTCTTTCAATTAAGTTGTGAGTATCATACATGTATGCCGATTTCAAAAATGGTAGAAACAGCATTTTAATTTGTAGTTTTTAATGAAAAGAAGAATCAATTAAAATTTTCGTTTAATAGCCCTTTTAATAGTCTTGTTGAAAAAAAAGCATTATTCTAGTTTCAGTCAACACTGGCTCATTTTTTAATGCTTATATACTTATACCGCTACTAGCTTATAGTAAACTTACTTACTAAATATATCACGTAGTTACAATAAGTAGAGTCCATCGAGTTTCCTTTCATCGTTAATACATTTTTTTAAATTAATTAATACACCTGTAGGTCAAGTCCTTTCGAGGGGGAAAATTAGATTTTTTTGACAAATTTTGGTGTACGTCAATACCCTTGGATAAATATTTAAAACAGAAAAGCTTCCATTTGTCATCATTTTTACCTGAGAACAGTACATCTCCATATGCATATATATTTCCATTTTCTTAAGATTTCGATAAGGTAATTGGTCTATTTTCATCTACGTGCCTTGATTATTTCAATCCCAGAACAATGTACTATTGCTGGATGTCTTTTTAATTTTGTTTCACATTTATCATTCTGATATTTTGAAGGAAACATAGCGTTAAACTTGTTTATTTGCAAACCTAATTTTTTAAGGTGTCATGAAAAAACGGATAAATTTTCTATTGACTATGAACTTAGACCTGAGACAGAATTACAATCTGATTTAACAAATATTTTTTATTGAAATGTATCATTACTTGTCAGAATGTTTCCATGATTTTGTACTATTAAGGTTTTTTTAAATCTCATTTTCATGACATTGGTAATATCGGAATATACGCACAAAAATTCCGTATCAATGAAAAAAACTTTGGTGCAACCAAATTTCACAACAGTTCTTTCGTATTGTTGGCAGCATGTCAAAAATAGTCTATAACAACTGCCATACATATGTATATGTATATATATATATATATTATATATATATATATATATATATATATATATATATATATATATATATATATACATTATATATCCACTTTTATAATACAAAACTACTAAGTTAGTAAATTTATTACCAGTCTGTTATTATTAAACCTGTTAATCAATTAAATATCTATCTTTTGTCAAATTACACGTTAGTAAAACGACATCAAATTCCCACACAAAATACAAAGTAACAAATATGACTTATGTTAATATAAACTACATCCATATCGAAAAATACCACCGATTTAGAATTTAAATCTGTGAACAAGACCTAATTATCTCAGATATTTCATCCCACGTATTCATTTTCCGCCCAAAATATTTTGCGATCGTTAGTCAGGGCGGTGCTTCCAAAGCGAGGGTATTTCTGAACTCTCTTTTCGACTTATCGCATGTTTGCAAAGTTGAAAGGAACATTCTTTGGGAACTTTAATAAAAACTAAAATATTTAAAACATCTATATTTATCAAATTGTAGAAATATTAGGCCAGCGATGTTCGCTATTTTCGTGCCCATATAGGTGATGAACTTTATGATTGTGACCTATATTGTTCATGTAGAATTGAAGAATGAAAATTATATGCAAAGTGTATTAATTCAAAATACGATACACATTTAATAATAACGTTTTATTTAATTAACTAAAAGTGTAGATAAATGGACATAAATAAAGCAAAAAGAGTCGCAACTTACAACAATGGGGATAGGAGAGTTAACGCTATTAGAATGAAAACTCTCTCATTGTGGTCATCGTCCCGCGTTGTTTAATTAGTCCTACATATCTAACTGGTATATAATTATTACGAGCATACCTGAATATTTGCTCAGCTATAAACATAATTTGCCTGCTTACACAGGTACCGAATTGACGAATGGTTGCAAAATATGCCTGTAGTAATTAATTAATTTACAAATTTTAATCAATGCAGACAATATTTATTGAGAATTAATGACTTGAAGAGCAATAGATCATATATATGGAATTGATTTTTCCCATCTAACTCAAATATATTGAGATTGGGGAAAACAAAAAATGTATTCCATTTAGCAAAATTTAAATTTTTCTGGTCTTTTTTTATTGATCATCTAATATATATCTCGTTTTTTTAATATAGAGCTTTGGAGCATATTTATGATAGATATGATAAAGTTATAATAACGTAATAAAAAAAATATTTGGCAATAAATTCTAGGAAGTATTGGAGATTCTGAGAAGTTAAATACTATTACGAAAGTGAAGTTACTCGATTTTTAATGCTGTTTTCATTACATTTAAGAGTAAAATTTAGAGAGGCCAAGCAAGGGTTTATATGAAGGTATTTATACATTGGGAATTGCTTGAAACTGCTAGTTATAAGGTTCTCAATTTTTTTGTAGTTTTAAATAGTATATTTTCATTGATATTTTGAAAAATATACAAAAAATATATTTCCCATTCCTTATTTATAAACCGCTAAAGATATAATTATAAAAAGGGAAGAATTTAGAAGCCAACGCAAATAATCTAGAGAAAATATAACGATAATACTCGTTGTCATAGGTTTTAAGATATTCGCAAACACGAAGTCCATATTAGTGAAACATGAAGTTCATATTGGTGACGACTTACCTATACACATAATATAAAAAGAGAATTGTGTACATTGAAAATATTTAAAAAAAAATTATTGATTTAGCATACAGAACGATAATAGAAAACAAACTTTTTTTAGAATTTTTGTCTGTCTGTATGTTAATTTGTACGAGTATCACACAAAATCTACTGTACGGATTTTGATGAAATTTGATATGGAAATACCCAGGTATATATCCAGGACTAATACATAAAAGAAAAAAAATATTGTTTTCTTAATTACATGCGAAAGAATTTGTAGATAAAGCTAGTGATAAATGAAGCCACAGATAACATGATTATATAATGAAACATTTATTCGTAATTTGATTCTTTGTAAATAAAAGAAAATTTACCTAAGGATGGATAGAGTTTAGTGCGATCGAACCTCCTTATCATGGTTGAGTGGAGAGGCGACCCGCATAAATTACGTCGCTGTATTGATGGAAATTTAATGTCCGGGATGGTAGAGATGATCTAATGTATTCTTAAAATCCGTTTCATCGAACGTTTAACGATAGTGTTGGAAAGTATTCGGTTTTAATCTGCATAATTATTGTCGAATCATATAAGATAGTGTAACATTATTGGAGTGCGTTTCTCCAATTTGGGTACTAGTTAATTGAAACATTTGAGTGCGTGTTACTAGTTAATTGATATTCAAAGTGTCCAGTGACCGATTTCAAAGTTTGAACAAACATAGTTTCTGAACGCAACACATAAGAGGGGCGCGGGGGGCGTCGTTAGAAGTGCAAGCGGTGCGGATGTTTTAGTAGCCATGTAACAGTGGAGTGGAGAGCAATGCGCTTTTGCCGTCGAGGTGTACATTTCGAGTGTGTTTTCGCTGTCTGTAGCACGCCGTCGATTTAATAATCGTTACAGTATTCGTCGATTACGTGATAGACCATCGATCAACCTCATTCAGTCATGGGTAGCAAGGTTCAGAGCTACAGGATCAACATTAAATAGGCCCAGGCTAGGACCTGCACCATTGGTGGCCACGGATGAAAATGTCGAGCGTGTTATGGTTTCTGTCGTTGAAAATCCCCGTTTATCACTGCATACACGTTCATCGATATTGGGAATTCCAAAATCAACTTTACAGGTAATAGTCCAAAAAAAGCTCAAGTTTCATCCATATAAAATTCAAATTGTTCAAGATTTACACGATTCTGACTTTGAATTAAGAAAAACTTACGCGGAGGTGATGTTGTTGAGATTTCGTACTGCTACCCGGATGGGCAACATATTCTTTAGTGATGAAGCTCACTTTCATATTGGAGGATATGTGAATAAGCAGAACTTTCGTTACTGGGATGTCCACAATCCAAGACAAATGCATCAAGAGCCTTTACATAAGCCTAAAGTAACAGTCTGGTGTACCAGGTATGCATCTGCAATCATAGGGCCTTATTTCTTTGAAAATCAACGTGGCCAAACTGTAACTGTGAATTCGGAGAGATATGCCCAGATGTTAAATGACTTTTACAGAGTAGAACTACAGAATAGTCCATCCTTCAACCAAAACACATGGTTCCAACAGGACGGGGCCACAGCTCACACTGCTAATGTGTCCATGAATGCAGTGCGGCAGTTATTTCCAGAAGAAAACATATCCCGAAACTGTACCATACCGTGGCTACCTAGGTCACCCGATTTAAGCCCATGTGACTTTTTCTTATGGGGATGCTTAAAATCCGTTGTTTACAAAACAAATCCGAGCACTGTGACACAACTTAAAGAAAATATTCGAGCTGAAGTCAGTAGGATACCCCAGTCGCTCTGCAAACGCGTTTTTGAAAACATGCGTGCTAGACTCGAAGAGTGTATCAGAATCGATGGCCGCCATTTGGAAAACGTGGTTTTTAAAAAATGAAATCCGCATTCGTTGTTATAAAGTTAAAATAAACCTACTTTGTATTAGAGGTGCAGTTTTTTTTTACAATTTTTCAAACATTGAAATCTGCCAATGGACATCCTGTATTACAAAGTATGAATTAAATGCTTTACAAATATTTAAAACCTTTTACAAAGTAGTTTAGGTGCAAAAGGAATTTTAATGGTTATATTTCGATTGTTTTTTTGGTTTATTGTGTGGGTTTTGGAGATAGGAACTTATGTTTTTGAAATGTGTCAAAAACAAATTTGTTAAATGTAAATTTGTTTTCCAACATCAAAGAGGGAATAAAGAATGATTTTTGTTTTAAATAAGTGAATAATGTATATAATTAACAGATTTTGGAGATTAAAATATTTTTTTAGTGAGAGTTCTTTACCGATGTTTGGGTCGTTTTGTCACGTTAAATTTTTCAAATGTATGAGAAGCTGTTCTATGGCGGCCGAAAATACCAAAAAGTTTATTCAAATGCAAAAAGTTTATTATCTGTCAATGAATTGGTATGCCGCTGTCAATTTTGTGAGTGGGGTATTTAATAGTTTTGAATGGATATTTACTGAATATATTATTATGAATCAATGAAAATATAATTTTAATAAAAAGACGAAAAAAAGACATTACTCTGCATAAATAATTATTATTTTAAGTTATTGACTAACTAACGAATTGTTTGAGAAGCCTCTTTTCTTTCGTGAGTTTAGATGAGTGGCTCACACTATAAGTTCAACGCATAAAAGTGACTCTTAGGGGAGACGCCTGTTTATTGTTTGTGAAATAATATATTTCCAAAAACTTGAAATACTGCAACCAATAATAAAATAATCTAAATTAAACTTTTCCAGAGGTTAGGTTATAAGCTGCCTAAAATACCGAAATGAAACTAAAAACACTTTAGGACAGTCTTTTGTTTACATATCGCTATATTCATTTTAGATATCGAAAATCATAGATATCGTTCGATACCTCAATGTGCTAAGGAAAATGAACGGTGCAAATTTTATGGGCTCTTAGGACACTGTAGCCCTTTCAAACGATGCTATCCTATAACTGATATTAAAAACAATTCCAGTGTTTAATATGCCCTCATAAATTTCTACATAAATATTTTTGAATGTGAGTTATTGAGATATGTGCGATTTAATATGCTTTATGACTATGCCAATTTTCATATTAAGTGGATTCTACCTTAAGCATTTTCCGAGAGATAACCATGAGAACTGAAGAATTTTGGGTATAAAACCTCAAAGATCAATTAAAGTACAGAAAACGTGATGTACACATTTATAATTACGTATTTTTAGTAAGGTAATAAAAATTTCCTCCTTTAAAATTCATTAAATTGATAAAAATATATTTACCAAGTCTCCTCTCAACTGAACTTCTTTTGCTTGTTCTAATTTTTTTATATTTTGTTCCAAAGAAAAATGTTAACGACCCTTCATAACCTCACAACGATTTCATATTAAATATCTAAAAGATTTGTACTTCAAATGAGAAATGGAATGACAGATTGTTATAAAGAATGTCTATTCAAAAAACTACGTTAAAGCCACTAATGTCCGGTTAGTATATGTAGAAAGCATATTATTATTACATATTTCTGAACGGAACATAATTCCATTAGTAGTAATGTATTTATCGTCATGTATCCTTCACATAGACAAATTTATTCCCAAAGTACTTTTTCTCGGTAAAGTATTTTGTCACCAAAATTCGTGTTACCATGTTATTTCTGCTAAGGGAATATGATAATGTGGCTTCATAAAATATATATTTTTAGTGGTTTAGTGGTTATAGATTTGAACATTCTCGAGGGAAAAAGGCTGAAGGAATTTTTACTCTTTACTGTGCATGAATAATACCATACAAACAGTATATTTCTGTCTATTTCTTAGATAACATTGTGAATGAAGGACAATTGTGTAGCAGAGTATGGTTATTAGTAATGAAACTGAAGTATTCCTTTGAGAATTACACGTATATAAGTTAAACTGAAAACTAGAACAAAGGTGATCGGCGAAAATGGGCTTGGGGTAAGAATATAGAAAATTAAAAAAAAAACTGTTATTTTTCGAACTTGAAATGTCAAACAATTCAAAGATTTACAATCAGGAAAAAGCTAAAAATTTTATCATAATTCAAAACACAAAACTATGTTCATAAATACCTATATACTCGTATTATATTAATTGTATTCTCGGTTTCGCTCGTATAGAATTAGTATTTTCTGGTATCAAATTATACACCTATATTAATTTTTATGATGCAGATATTTATTTTTATAATAGTTGTACGACGAAAATGGAGAAAAAAATTGTGTAAAAAATATAGATATATTTTATAGGTGTATCCAAGAGTTCTTATAGAGTTCTTATCAATATGAACATTTACAGTATATGAACTCTTAGAAACAGAACTTGGTCAAGTACAAGTAATAATTTTATTGCTTTTTGTTATTTTGAAATTTTAAACTTTGTTCGTCATATTTTAAGTTGGATTTCTAAATCCCTTTTTTCAGTTGCTACGTGCTATTTCAAAGTTTTAATAGAAACGTTGTGCAGATGGGTCTTTATTTATATAAAATATAAATTTTGAAATATATAGAAACAAGTAAATTTTAATTTTCACTGTATACTAAGTGGTAAAGTACATAGTTTAAACAGCTTTGTGTAAAGTCACAGAGTGCCGACTCGACAACTATCTTTTGAATTTATTATGAGATGAATTAAATAAGTTTAAACTCGATGGGTCTGAGTTACGGAGTTAAATCAGACTGGAACAACGGAATATCCAAAATTTTATTCGCATTATGATATCCCATTTTAATTCTCGTCGCATAAAGTATGTGTATACAAAGCTTTATTTAAAAAGAAATCCTCTTTTACAGTGTTAATGTGTATGATAGTAATTTAGATTTTGTGCGATTTCCATAAGTTCCTGGGACTTTTCAGGATCCTAAATTTTATCATAGGATACAGTTTATAAACAAATCAAATTTCATTTAATTTTATTCAGTAGTTTCTACGTGCAACTCAAAATAAATGTTTCGTGATGCATTAAAGACAACATCCTTCCTGGAAAAGAACCAGATAAAACGCAGTATATTACGATACTTTCCTAAAGAATAAATTACAATATATTCCTAATTTAAATATTTAGTTAACGGTTATCTGAAAGTCTTATTTAAAACCGGAAAGATAGGTCGTTACCTATTACTTTCTGGATACTTATGTACATATACACGCGCGGAGGGACATATACGGGAGAGAATAGAGATGTGTCAGCTTTGCAAAATTAACTTTAAAAAGGTTATTAGAATTTGATACAGAAAGTAGGATCATAATCCTACATTATTTTTATAAAAATAGACCAAACAATTTAAAAAAATATGATAAATTAATATTTTCTTTCTTTCAAATTTTATAAGGAGCATGGTTGTATGAATTGCCTTTGATGAAGTGTTTTTTTTATCATATAATAAAACACTTGATATATAATTATTTCTGTCGATAACGCCTCAGCCTCGAGTTTAATAACGCTTTATGTTACTGACTGTCACCTGAGATGAGGAAGTCATAATTTATTTTGTGTACCTAGAGCGCACACGAACATCGTGCAGCGCTCCCCTAGTTTTCATGCTCTTGCGCAATTGCAATTACACTTGTTTGAATTTGATGTTACTTAATAAGAATTGTAAACGACCATAGTGTATTCTCTATTTAGTGCAAAGCTTTTCTGTGTATTAATGTTTTCCCCTGGTACATCGTTCAGCTATAAAATCAAATATTATTCCTTGTTATAGATAAATAAATAATCTGAAATACTTACAATTATTCTCATAAAGGAATATGTACGCATGTAAAGCAAAAATTTAGGTCGAAGAAAACAAAAATTAGCTTTTTAAGGAAAAATCATTTTTCGACAAAAACGCGCAGTGGAGTGAACTCAGATCGCTTCGCCTTATTCAAAGAATCATCTCGAGAGACGTTCTGTAAGATAAAACATCGTAAATTACCAGTTTTTCTTATATTTTTATCTGTTCATTTGGAACGCTAACACGTCAAACAGCATCACTTTGATTTATTCTAAGATGTACTTTTGCTAGATACAATTGACTTAAAACAACATATATCTAAGTGAACATATTTTCTTTTACTGGCAGTGAAGGAGATTTTCCAGAACATTTTCTTTATGAAAAAAATTTCTTTTTACCAAGAAATCGTTAAAATAAAAAGCATTATCATGAGCTAAAAGATACATTGCTCATTTTTTCACATTAGTTTTATGGACAATGTATGGTCTGTGGTGTCTTCAGAATCATAGTATCAGGAAAAAAATTGGTTTCATTAAGTTCATTACATATGTGTTCAAGAATATTTTCGTTATTTAAAGAGATCAAGTCGTGTTCACGAAGTACATTAGCATTTAAAGAACAACAAAAGGAACAAAATTATTTGAAATAACGATGATATAATTTAAAAATTATATTGTTATTTTATCTTTTATGAAAAATGTTTTCCTAAATCAAAATAATTGTTTATAAGGGTAAGACAATACTATTCGTTTACAACATACATTCGCGATTCTGTTCCCTCACTCGTCCTTAACGTGATGATTTTTAATTACCCAGAAATATTATTCCAAGAAGAGCATCTTTTATTTTTTAAATAAAGAAATAAAAATTTATAATTTGCTTATAAATAAATTTATATCACAAAGGACTAGGTTGTTCATCGCATATATGAATAATAAAAAAAAATCAGTTAAAAATTTATTTAAAAAAGCTTTTATTTTATGCCCACTTAAAAGTATGAAACACAATGAATTTATCAGTCCAGTCCAGTATGAAACACAAGAAATTTATCAGTCCGAAAATCTATGGTCTACTATTCATCCCCTATACCATAAGGTAGTACAAGAACAGTAAATATTTTGCAATGTTTCCGGCGACAACCTATTTTTAGGATATTCAGCGCAATTAGAGTAAATTAATGTGAGGCTTTTGCTTACAGAGTTCCGAGAACTCGTGTTCATTGAAAACCTTGAATAGTACCTTGTAGTTCAATGCAGAATGTACAATGCTTAATTTTTAGAGAGTGAGTGATATATGTGTATGGTATAAATTTACAACCACCAATCAGCTACCCAGTTCCTTGCATTAAACTTCATGTTTTACAGCTTCAGTCATCATAGAGAATACTTCCATATTTCGTAACACTTCCATAGGGATAACACAGTAGAATTTCTTTCGACTTGCATTTTCGAAATATGAAAATTATCATTTGGTTGCAAAATATTGGTAAGAAAAACTGTACAGGACCAATGAATGAAATTAAAACTTTTCCCGATTACTAGCACATAGAACATGTAAATATCCTCTTACCTAATGATGTATAGTGTTTGGAAATATATAGTAATGATGACATGACGTTTTAAACAAGGTTGCCAAGTTTTGCCGGCTTTTTGTACAAATATTAAAATTCTTCTCATTTGAACTTCGAAAATTGTTATTTTTCCACAATATCTCACAACCAGTTTCAATTGTGCGTTTGCACATTTTGTTATTATTGTTTCTTTATAGGCAGTTTGTTTTTTATAATGAGTAACAAGAAATGTTTTTTGAAATTTTCGCCATTACTTTAAGTAATAGTGATGTCCAGTTTTATTCTACAGATTGTTGATACTACAAATTATAATTATTTCTATTATTTAGTTAAATTGTAAAAAAAATGCATTTTATAAAAAAAATTATCAAAGTTTAAAAATCTAAGATACTATATGATGGACCAGAATGCAACAAGTATCAAAGCTAGTGTAGTATTAAATCTGTTAACATTCGTATTGAATTTATACATTTTTTATGGCCAACTAATCCATTAAGAAGGTATATGTTATGCGTATTTGTAACAAAATCATTTGAAAGAAATGAAAGATGAAACCTAAATTTTCATTAAAAAACTTAACCGATGGCAGAACATGCCGTGAGATTCCCGGCAGACTAAAACTAACCTGCGTGGCTGTTACAGACGGATAAAAGAATGGAGATGTGGTTATAGTGGTTCTTACGCAATTAACACAGGAGGTAATTTGGGGTTTGATTAACTTATTATGGTTTCATATTTCAAAAGGAGAAACGGACCCCTTATAATATAACTCATGGTCTCTCCGTCTATCGGTAACATCCCCTCCGACGTCGACAGTTGAAAAAACATATTGACTCACGTATATCTCAGTAAACACCACTTACATATATTTATATGAGACTTAGACGTAGTTCTATTTTAATAAGTACCGGAAAACATTTAAGATCTCATATGTAGTGTTGTCTTTTGTGAGGTTTTGTTACAAGGGTCAACAATTTTAAAATTCTTAATAGCATTTATATAAAGATATAATAAGCAATATGCAAAAAATATGCCCATCCCGTTATTTTTGAAGCTATGGAACATATAATAAAGAAAAGATAAGCTTATTAAAAGCCCGCACAAAACATGGTGATTCTTAATGTCATAGTTTTTGCGATCTTCACCATAATATGCAAGTCCCCCCCCCCACTTAATTATTTTAGGTATTATTAAAAATTAATTTCACCACAAAAGCCCATATTTATATTTTAAATACTTTGCATCTTATGGAAAGAGGAAATGAACGAATTAGCTAAATTACCGTATCCACGAACACATTTTGAGTAAAGTACGCATTCCTTAACTGAGTAAATATATTAACAAAATAAATATAGTTATGAATTTATTTTCATGGCACCTTGAATAGCATAAAAATGGAAAATTACACCGTAAAAATAAAACACTAACGGTTCTCTACTTAGACTGACATATTTAATTCTCCTTTTCAATTCAATGGATTATCTTAATAGCCTTTCACACGAAATGCGAAGCAAAGTGATCTCGTGCTGATACATCTCTTGTTTTCGCGGAACTTTTAATAATATTTTACGTATACTACAATTTTCTCCTATACACTGTAATATATTTACTGATTTCCCTGAGGATAACGATTGAGCAAGATAAGCGCGTATAAAATAAACAATTTGTATATACCTTAATGATAATATAACTCGAATGATATTATTGATGACATGGAAGATATTTTATTTATTTATGCTTTAACAAGAAAGAGCAAATCCGCATAATTTAAAGGACTATATTTGTAGTTCAGGACATACTTTGCTATACGCCATTGGCCACTTGTGCTACATAGCACCATATATGTAAAATATTTGTCACAATGCCAAATATTTTTTTCTGTAACCACGTTGTGTGCATCTGTCGTTAAGTTGTGGAACGAATTAGTGACGGTTTTTTCAATTCATCTAAAAGGCGACTTGTCTGTCTTTCTCTTTTGTTAAAGCATAAATAAAAGAAAACATCTCCCAAGTCATCGTTTAACAATACCATGAGGGCAATATCATTTAACATGAAATAATATCATAAGGGCCATGTTTTTTAACTTTTTATTTCAAAACTTTTTAGACTCCGTGGCACTTACCTCTGTCCTTTCTAGAGAGAAACAATTTGAAGATATTTGAAATGTGATGACACATGACATTGCCTACGGGAAGTGTGGCCGGAATTACTAACTAATGGTAAATAAGTAATTTACCAGGATTTCTTATTTAAACCTTACCTTGAAAATAAAACAATATTGTCAATAGTTTCTTTGGTTTGTTCACTTGTCCGTGTTTGCTTCTTGCTAACCCGAGACATCTGCTAAATTTTAAGCATTTCTTAAATTTTTTTTTCAAGAGTTTTATTTTTTATCGTCCAGTGATATGAACTGCACTAATATTGGTCACTAAATTAAAAGGTTTCCAAAGATGTCAATTCTTAACTGTTTTTCTTCTGCACATTTCATTTTATTTACATTAGTTTTCGATAAGCTATGCATATAGGGATAGGATGTGATAAGGGCAGTCTACATATGAGATTAGGCATATTACGTTTGATTTGGAGAGATCGGAATCGGATGTCGTTCTTGAATAGATCTCTAGTCACTACGGCGTAGTCGGAAGGAACTAGTTGACACAAAAGCCTGGTTTGCAGCCGTGAACTGGGATCCATGTTTCACTCGTGTTTCATTGAATAACTTCTTCCTTTAACTCATTCCTGGATGATCTCTGATTGACAGAGGGCCTGGAAAAGATTGTCCCAGATCACGGGTGCGGTATACTTCCAGATCCAATCTTCTATTCCTTCAAAACCGTGGTTTTCAAAATGTATTTTTCTCGAAAGGAAGCCTTAGTGGTGTCTCGTATGAATTTGGATTACTGTTCTATTACCACTCATTTGTCTACACTACATATCAGAGAGTATCCAGTCTGCGATTGTGGATTTAGTGAGGGCGATCTAAATAATTTAATTGTTGCGTACCCATCAAATAATAAATTTTCCTCATTCATTTATAAATTATCAATACAAAAAAAATCTGTTACTTATTAACATTGTAACTCAACTATCCTTTGCTAATAAAACCATTCTAGATTTGATAATTTAATACATAAGAAAGAACGGCATCAAAATCTAGGACCTTATATATTTATCTATGTTTTATATCTGTTTTCATGTTGGTTTGTATATGTTATATACTTTTTGCTCGTCTATATATAGATGTCACTTTTGCCTTATACGTTTTTAATTTCGATACATATAAAGTTAATAAGTTCAAGTGTAACAAAATTGGTAGTAACTTTTTTCGAAAAAATTACACGACTTCATGATTTTCACAAAATTAATACAGTTGGGGTTATTTATTTCTCCATTAAAAACGTATTTACCTAAAAAACATATCAGCGGCGGTGATCTTTCACTGATATGTTTTTTACGTAATTTAAACATTGAAAAATATTTGCATTTAAATTTTAGGACGGCTTAAAAAGGATTTAAAAACTGTATATTCAAATATATACTGTACATTCGAAGATATACTAAAAAATGAGCCAAAATTGTCCACTCCCCAATTATATCCAAAACTATTCAACCTAAAGTTACAAAGAAATAGGGTTTAGAATTCCACCGAAAATTTTTAGAAAAATATAGCAATTATCGCATATCTTCAAATTTTTCAAATATTCACCACGTTTTGTTTGCAATATATATACGTTGTAGAAAATGAATATTTGTAAATAGTTTAATAGAAATACCAAGTACTATTAAATGTCTATAGGTGTCTCTACGGAACCCTCGTATTGCGAATTCTACTCGTACTTGATAAATTTTTCTTATTCAGAGTAATGTGTCGGAAAACATCAATAAAAACCTTATGGAACAACGTCTTGTCATTACTGCGAATCGTCAGCTGACCTTAGTGACATTTAATTTTAAAAAGGAGAACCCTTTTTAAAATTAATAGTTTTTAAAGCTTTTTTATGGGTTTATTCGGATTATGCACTCAATTAAATGCTTCCAGTTAAATATCACACTTAACACCTTTCCCATCTGTGCTAGAGATTAGCCACTGCTAGGTATTATCAGGTATTGAATATGATAGATAATATTACTTTGGCATTATAAGTATATACTTCAAAAAATTATTGAAATTAGTAAAATAAGTATCGTGCCTAATTAAAAGTTGTTAGAAATGTTTACTGAAATCTATAAACTAACGTCTGTCTCTTATAAGCCAATATATAACATAACAGTTACAATATACCAAGCCAACACAACTCACTAAATCTTACAGTTATGTAGAGTTTACAAGACCACAAAAATCAATCTGATCTTTAACATGTATTATGAACGAGTATAAACAAATTGTTCATTTGAAGACAAGCCCGCAGATCGATGAGTTTACAAAAGAAACCTCGTTAACATTGAACCAGTCCATAAGTTGAGCATGGAAGTTATTTAAGAACTTTCCTTAATCATATCGTATGTATACTCTTATGTCATTGTAGATCCTACTATATTTTCTATTGTCAATTTCAAAGCAAATGGGTTTTTCAGGAAAATATGAACTTTGTATTTCTTACGTGTTATTCCACACGAATATATAGTGCACGTGAATCATTTTTATTAATTATGTGTGCCACGAAAATTGGGTGTTGTATTTATATTTTATGAGTAGACCTTCAGTTTCATCTAAGAGTCCGATCCAAACATTTATCGAAGCCCTTACAATTTAAGGGTCTCAGAATAAATTAGATGATACAAGCTGAACTATATAGGTAGGTTGCACAAAGGCGAAATTGAAAGTTTTTGGGTTCCCAAAAATTAAAAGAGGTTCACTATTTTTCCAATATTTTCTAAGGGAGTTTACATTATAATGATAATATTGTTTATTTTTCGGAAGCATTGAGTGGATACATTCTCATTTAGTTTTCTTATTGAAGTCTGGTTGAAAAGTAAATAGCCACAGACAAATTTTCGGTTATTAAACGAATACCAAGGAGTTTTTCCTTAATGTTTAGAAATAGAACTTTGGACATTTTTTTAATCCACTTGTATACATATATGCAGAAACGAAATTACACACGTGACGTGTTTAACACGTGAATCTAATAAAGAAACATGCAAGTGCAAAATTCTAGAAATAATGTGAGAAATCGTAGCCAATGAGAGAAGGCGTCGGCGAGAATGTGCTGTACGGCGACCGCTCTGGTAGGCTTCGTTCAATATGGGTAGGTTAATGAAAACTTCGCCCTTCATTTATATTTGAAGCTGAGATTGAATGCTCATTAGTTTTATATATGCATTTAAATATCACCGAATAAGAATTTGGCACAAGTTATCTATTAGGGAAACTGGATGCAAAGACCAATAATCTAATCAAATTATGTACGTACTTGTAGTGTATTATTCAATTTGCTTAGACTGGTTTGGTGAATATTTAGAATTCTGTCTCAAAATGTATATTTAAATTTCTGTCTCAAACCGTAATAACAGTTGTAAATTAATAAATATATTTTTTTTCTGTTGAATTATTTGATTCCATATTATTTGGGATTATGCATATTGTTATCAATTAAAATTACTGTAATGGATAAACTCCGTCAATATTTGTCAAGTAATCATTATTAAATTATCAAGAAGAAAATTGGTTCAAGAGAATTAATTTTCACGATTTTTTAAAATTATAAGCATTTTAACAATTTTTGCAACAAATTTTTTTCTCCGAACACCGTTAACCGTAATTTCTGGTAATATCCGACGACTGCTTTACGTTTTTTTTTTAAATTTTTTGAAACAATTTGAAGCAAGTTAAAGTTGATTTTACGAATTCGTTGAATTATTAAGGTTAGATAAGTTTATTTTCCTTTAAACACAAATTAAACAAAGTTCAGAACTGAACACTCAGTTAAGCTAAAGTTTCTTTCGGGCAACAAAACGTCTATACATTTTCGACTTCACTTAATTTGAATCGCTTTCAGTGAATTTTTGAATGGTGAATCACAAAAGGAAAAGCAATTTAAAAATTTACGTCTGGTGAAATTGTTTTGTGTTTAATAAAAATCGGTGCAAAATTTTGTTCGTCTTAGGACGTAGTCAGATATTCCATTATAAAAAGCTTATAAAAATTATTTTCAAACCTCTTATAAAGTATTTGATGTTATATGTTATTTAGACTTAGCATTAACCTGTATTTTATTAGTAGTCCATTATCTGACCCAAGAGATTTAGCCAGAGTGTCCGTTTATTTACGAATCGACCGTCCTATGACTTTTGCAACCACTAGGGGAAACCAGACCGTTCGTTTGCTAGGTTTTTTATAACAACAACACCCGAGACCAACTTGACGTGCTTTCAGAAGCAAGGATGTGCTCATAAAGACATTATTAGGATGTGTGATTGGTGATCGGTTATCCGTACACCGGCCGGTGCGTGCGTTGCTTAATTTCATTGATCACGTAAAATCAACGACTACAAATCGACTATTAGTCTGCTGTTTTATTGTATATTATAATATAGCACATATAAATGGTTAACAAACCTAAGTGCATAAAATTAAAACCGTATTACAACTACAAACATGTTTACTCACTGTTTTGCTTTTACATATTCTGGCGAGAACCTAGTCTTCACAATTTTTTTCTTTCTTCTTATACTTGACTTCTTTGCCAGACGGCCTATTTACTTCTGGGTAAATATAGTAATGTTTATACTCAGTCAAGAATTTGGCTAGTATGGTGATAACATTTTCTTTATTTTACTTTCCTCTTTAGGTCTTGGTCGTTCATCCCAGACGGCAACTTCAACTATTTCTTTTTATAGAACACGTTGTGGATTTAAAATTGTCTTTTAAAATAGCTGTTGAGATCAAACATTAAAATATTGTTTTATTTTACTTTCCTCTTTAGATCTTAGTTGTTTTTTCTAAGACAGCAACATTCAATTGTTCCTTTTTATAGAGCGCGATGTAAATTTAAAATCGTCTTTATAAATTGCTGTTGAGATCAAACATTAAAATATTTTTTAAAATTTTACTTTCCTTTTTATATGTTGGTTAAGATGACAATATTCAATTTATTCTTTTTATAGAGTTCGATTTGGGTTTAAATTTTCTTTTTGCATAATATTTTAAAATGATGGGATACTACCAACAACTGTGATTATTTTCTAAATTAATATATTGGTATCAGGTTTTTCGTAATTTGTAAGGAAATACAGTATGAAAACATGAAATGAATACGGCTTGTAAACTTCTTAACATTAGTTTTAATTCAAAATCCATTCCACGGAAAGATGAGCCTAAAAAAGAAATTTGTGTAACTATAATTTAATTTAATTGAAAAATTTAATTTGAAAGCAATTCATATGCAATATTTTGTTTGTTTATCGAAAATAAAACACGATATCCTACGTCTGAACTAGTAAAATTGTTTTTTAATTGTATAATTTTTTGGGTGTTCGCGTCTGATAAATAAGGTAAAGTATAATTAATAGATCTTCATCTAATATTTGTGGAATTAATTCTTTTAATAAATTAATTTTGGAATAATTAAATTTGGTAATTAGATCTTTAACCAGGTTTGTATTATGTGATAATAAATAATAATGGATAAATAGGGTTAGAAATAGAAACTCATTTAAATTCTGGACTCTACTCAAAATAGAAGAACTTCAGAGTTATTCTCAATAATAATTTTACTGATGTTACAGAAAATATTATATTTATTGAATATAGGCATGTAAGTTACATGTTAACTGAAAATATTAAGTGTTTTTGCCACGCTCACTTTTACGAACATTTTATTCATCGACTACCACCTCCTATGGCAATCGTGTATTTTATTATATTTAGGGTTCCCTATCTCAAAAGGAAAAACAGGATCTTTACAGGATAATTTATTGTCCGTCTATGCGTCGATCAAGACCTCTTTTCTCAGGAACGCGTGAAGATATCAAGTTGAAATTAATATCAAAAACTCATTTCTACGGTCTCTTAGATCTGTAAAAAATTGAGATTCTGAGTCAGCGCGATAAAGGTGAATCCTAAAAATACAGCCATGTATGCCGCATGTTTTGCAACTCCTTGAGGTACTTCCCGTTGACCTAGAAGCATGAAATTTGACAAGAATCAATGGTATCATAGTAGAAGTAAAGGAAAAAACCGTTAATTTATGGTTAGATCACATAAAAAAAAATAATTGTTTGGAAATGCGCCTGCGAAAGATATAGTAGGCAAAATATTTTCATGCGGGAAATTAAAATCTTTTAAATAATTTACTATTAAATGTATTTAAATACCTAAATGCGTGAACCCTTTTAGTTCCAGTTCCTCCCGTGCTTGACAGATTTTTTATTTAAATACACTGTCTCTTTTCGCATATACAATCATATTTTTATTTATACGTGAATCAGTTTTACCTTCCATTATGGGTAATCTTTCTTGACAGAACATTTCATCTAATTTCTAAATAGTCAGATTTCGATAAGTACGTGTAAAAAAGGATTACTGATGCTGGAAAAAACGGCAATATAAAATTAGTGTAATAAAAACAAAATTTCTTAGATAAAACATGGAAAGAAAAAGGCAAGGAAAAGAAAGAAAATCTTAGTAACAATCTAGAAGGGAATTATAAAATGCCTTCTAACTTCTAGAAAATATATTGACTTTTCAATATTTTAATATATCAAAATGTATTTATGAAAAAATAATAAAGCACATTTGAAAATCTATAAAAGTGAAGGCGTTTCAATATTATTGCTACACCTATTAAGATGAAAGATAATACATTGATATAAATAGGTATAGAATACGCTTTAAAAACGAATACTTAATATTTAAAAGTGACTAGAAGTATCGAAAGTACATATTGATATTGACAAAAAAAGTTCTCCGGACTTTCATAAATTAATATCATTAAGAGTATCTATGCTTTTTATCGAATGTTCGTATTTCAAAAAATCGAAAAGCGAGTCGTTAGCCCTGATGAACGCTTTGTGTTAGGGAGCTAATTTACGTACCGATTCCGAAAGCTCATTATAGAACAAATTCCTGAAGAACAAGCTAGTAGGTGTATATATATGTATATGTATGTATATATATATATATATATATATATATATATATATATATATATACATGAAAATGAAAATGAAAAAATACTAGTAAAAGATTTTCCCACACAAAATAACATCATTCGTTTTCAAACGTACTTATAAGGTTTGATAATACATCTTTAAATTTTGTACGTTGTTTATTCGAGAGTAAAAATCTAACTTAGCGCAATATGAACTTAGCAACGTACTGAAAACTTTGGTGTATTTCAGTATTAAAATTATGAAATTTATCATAAATTATGTTTATATTTGAACTGTAATGTCACCGACATCAAAAATGAGCAACAGAATTTTTGTAAGCATCTGGGCTGTATCTTTTGTAACTAACTTTATAGAGCTTAACGTTTATTTATTTTGTATTAATCTTCTGCATTAGCTTTTAATTGATTTCATCAATTAAGTCAATATAACAATTGATTGCGTTTTTTAATTTTTCTTCATCGTCTATCTTAATTATATCGTACACATTAACAAAGTCTTACTTCACCATTGCGATTAAGAACGACAATATCGTAACTGCCACAAAAATACCTTTACGTCTCTGAATTTAAAGAAATAACTGCAATAGCATATAGCACATAGTAATTTACTTTGCCCTAAATAACAGTAATTCTTAATGCAACGACAAGAGTTTTTCCCTTTGACTTTTGTGTAAGCATTCCTACAAAACTTTAGAAAACATGTAAAATGTGAATGTTTTTAAGGAATAAATTTCTTATTATTTCCATACCACGCGTATTTTGGTTTGATTGTAATTATGCGTGTTATTAGCATCGTGCTGTCTTTCATCTGTAATTACTAGATATACATCACATATAAACTATACGTAGTAATTTATCTTTCCATCTCTGTTCTCCGATTCGTTCAGGTTTTTCTCTTTGTGTTATGGCTAATGATATAAATGATTGATATTTACTTCAGTAACATTATTTGTGTGCGTAGCCGGAAAATAGTTTAATCGGCAAAACGCAGAAAGCTTACGTGCGTAGGGGGATAACTTAATGACATTATGTATTCATAGTAAGATCTTTTGTAAATAAGGTTATATAAGCGCAAAAGCCTGAAATATTTACTTATTTGAATGTTTATTAATTTTAGTTGATATTTAAAGACTTCTAAGATTTATAATGTTCCGTATCAAAACTGAATAAACTAAACCCCCATGGTATAAATTCGGAGTTTGTCCGTCTAGCATAGTTAGTTTTATAAAATACTATGTAATGCGCGGAGGTGAATTTTGACATATTCATACTTAAAAATGATTTAAACATAGACGTAAAGTAAAAAACATGAATTTCCGATTTTAGAGGTTACATTGCGGGGTCCAAATGAGTTATTATTTTATTTTTGTTTGCAATCCCATTTCACCGAAAATGTACTTTTAAATTACAGTATGGAACTATTGTCACGCGATTCCTATTTAAACTTGGCCACGATTTTAATACGTTTACGAAGCAGCATTTAAATGTATTATTTCTGTTCAAAGAAAATACAAATTCAAATTTTCGAATAATAAACCATGTTTTGTTATAAGAACACATTCGTTTAATTTCGGACAACATCGGTTCATTTTGTGGTTGCTTATAAAATTATACCAACTGCTATCTAATGGTGAAATTAATTTGGCAAGCATGCAGTTGTAACTGCAAGTTAGTTAGTGTTAGTAAATTTAAAGACTACATGGAATTTCCCTGTACCGTTAATACTTTTAATACACCTGCATCTCAGATCCATATTAAGCAGAAAATGAGATTACTTGAAACTCTGAGATAGAGATTTTAAACGGAAAAATCTATTTGCCGTCATTTTCAACCGAAAACGTTACATATTTATACGTATATTAGTCATATTCATCCGAGTTACGATGAACGATACATAGTGAGGGGAAGCGATATACGGTACTTTTTCTGGACCCTTTTCTCGTTTGTGTTCGTATTTGTGACTGATATTTTTTGTTGCAAGATGATTTGATTATTGTTTGCAAGATGCCGTAAATAAATGGATAATTTTTTTACTGCATATGAACTTAGACCTGAGGTAAAATTACAACCTAATTTGATAATTATGTTTGTATTTAAAATGTGTCATCATCTGTCAGAACGTTTCCATATTTTAATATTATTAGGCTGACCGCATATACTCGTGTTCCGTATTCGGACACCCGAAAGCATGAAATGAACATAAAATACACTAACTGCCGCACATGTTCACTTTATTTCCGAACGGAACAAAATATTGATTTTATGCATTCGGGTCTCCGAATACTCAAAACGAATTCGGAAATCAAACACGGAAAACGAGTGCATGCGGCCAGCCTTAATGAATTATAAATTTAATTTTGGAAATTCTAATAAGATTGAAATATATTTTGTGAAATAATTACACTTATGAATTTCAAAGATTTCTCTTATTAATTTTTTTTTATTCTGACCAGGATTGGTTTAAAATAGTTATTCAAAAAGAATGCAATGATATCTGTATTACTTTTTGTCAGTCAGTTATGCAATCTATGATCTTGCATCAAACTGATGAGCAACTATAAAATAGTACCACGCTATTTGTACAGGTTGTTACGTCACCTCATAATTTCGATGAGCAAATAAACATCTCCGAATACTTCCTTTCTTGCTATCACTGAGACATAAGTAACCCACGGAAAAAACACCTATGATTCTATGCTGTGGTAAATATAATCTGTTACTATATAATTCATTATTTTAATGCTTCAGTTGTTTTAGGACAAAAATTCACGTATGAAAGAAAAAATGTTTGGTCTAACCAAATTTTATCATCGTGTTTTATATATATATATATATATATATATATATATAAACATCGTGCTTTATAAATAACCAAATTTTATCATCGTGCCTTGTACATACTATTTCACAGCATCTTAAAAAATAGGCTGAACTACTACCTCATACATACTATTTCCACTTTTACGTTGCGAAACTTTTAAGTAAGTAGATTTATTACTGCTCCATAATCACTGATCCCGTAAATCAATAAAATTTATATTTTTTGTCAAATTATATATAAGTGTAACGACATGAAATTCCTTCACAAGAATATGAAGCAATGAACGTGACTTATGTCGATATAAAATACATCCGTATCGAATAAAAACAAATTTCCTCAGAAATTTCAGCGAGCGTATTCATTTTCCGTCCAAAATACTTTTTGATCGTTAGTCAGGGCGGCAGAGCTCTCGGTATTTCAACTCAATTTCTGAACTTCCGACTTTATCGCACGTTTGCGAAGTTGAAAGGAACATTTTTTGCGACCGAACTTTATTAATAGCTGAGATATTTCGAATATTTTTATTTATCAAACTGTAGAAATAATAATCCAAAATAATTTTATTATTTTGTGCAGTATTCAAAGTATTCATATACACCATAGTGACGACGCAGCTATACTTGCTCTTCGTGCCTATAATGAGCGAGTAAACTTCTTGAATGGGACTTGTATTATTCACGTTAAATGGAGTATCAACTGGTAACTCGAAAAGACCCAAAACAAAATTCTTATTTTATTGTTAAGTAAAATGAGTTTTGCATTAAAGTAAAAACAATTAAAATATGTTGATTGAACTGAAACATAACTCGTATAAAACGGATCTTAAATGCTCAAACTGAGTTAAAATAGAAAAAAAAAACCTACAAAAAAAATACTCATTAGAGAACATTTTACAGACTCCTTCAATTTTAAAAATATATGGTGCCAAAATTAAGAAAAATGAAAGTTATACTTCTAAATATTTCAGAAATAGAGTTAGACCTCAATAAGAGTTCAATAGCGTTGTCTATTGCAATCATTATGTAACTGATGCACTATTATCGTATTTAGAAAACACTCTGTTTTACTAAATAGGATGATAGTTAAAATAAAGAAAAAGTTATACAACGTACTAAGAAATGAAATGAAAAATGTGACGATGCAACTCATCGTTTTTCCTAAAAAAATATTTTCAAAAGCGACAAATCATTCATTTCTCGCTGAAAAAACTTTTGAAACAATGGAATACAATAAGTGTTTATATACGTATTCAGCTGAAGACACAGCTTTGTCAAATTTCACATTAGTGGTCATAATAAGAAAGTGGAGCAAGAAAAACGAAACAATATACAATATCACATTACGCGATTAATAAACCTGAAACGAAAAAACATACAATTAAAATTATTTATTATTTTTATACAATATTTTACTAATGTAGGGAAAACCATATTACATTTTTAAATTCCGAAATGAAAAAATTTAATGACGTTATTTATATTAACAATCTCGATATTCGGGTATGAAAAACGGCACGCAGCCAGTACAAACTTTACATATTATTTTATACCTCCATGCGCTAAGGATTATTAACTATGCAACTTTTCACACAACCAAGATCTTTTCACTTCGCAAGTTATAAAACGGAGGGAATTGTCAATTAATCAATTTATGAAAAATAAACTAGCCAAGTCGCGAATCTAGGGATGGCGTACCTTGTTTGCAGTAAAATTACTTCTAGTGCAATGAATACTTAAAACTATTTAACATAATTAAATAGGAAGAACATCTCATAAACTATGACATCTAGAATAATCGCTAGAGTTTTCCTATAAACTTTGTGTAGGTTTCCAAAATATTTTCCATTCAAATATTTTTGATTCGAAATTTCCCAAAATAAGAGGAAGAGGAACATATTTTTTCAGTATATCTCTGAATATATAATACCTTAAACTAGGAAAAAAAAATATTTATGGACTTTTAGAACACTAGCGACTTAATTGGCCACAATAAATTTCCATATAAAAAATACACATAAAATATTTTTGAGTATTAGTTGTTATTACTACGTCAGTTTTCTCATCAAGGGGGTTCTACCTCAAACGGTTTTCCGAGATGGTTGCGACAGACGGGCAGAGGGAAACGTGAGTGATCTCATGAGGGTTGCGTTTTTTTTTGAAGTATGGAACCACTAAAATTGAATAAAGTTTTACCGAATAACCGGATTATTTAAAACATTTATAATTACATCCTTTCGGTAAGGTAACAAAAGTAATGAGTAGGGAGTGAAATGAAAAGGATTCCGTTAAAACTTTTCTGTGTTTGATATTCACTTAATCGATGAAAATATGTTCAGAAAGTTATCAATTGAATTCCTTTTACTTTTAGTAGCTTTTCCGATGTTTTGCTCTAAAGAAACACATTAATGACCATTCTTGACTTCAAAATGAATTTTTCTTAAATATCTATTAGATTCATCCATCAAATAAAAAGTGGTATATCAGATTGATTGATAAATAGCGTTAATTTAAAAAATACATGAAAAGTCACTGATATCCGTTTCCTTTATCGAGAAGGCACATTATTATTACGTATTTCTGAATACAACATTATTCCATTACTGATATATTTATCTTCACGTATTTTTCATGCAACTTCGATAAATTTCCTTCCTGAAATACTTGTCTCAGTAAATTATTTTCTCAACGAGATTTATATTACCAAAATAACATTTTATTTCCTCTAATGAAATATAATAATGTCTTTTCATAAAATAGACATTTTTGGTAGTTACAATAGAAATAAAATTACTTTTGTCTTAATACTTAAATAAATACTTAAATACTTTTGTCGGCCTGCATGAACGATCTGATACAAAGAGTGTTTTATTGGTTAGGTAATGTTATGAATGAAGGACTATCTGATAGTGGCTATTAGTAAATTCAGACATATCCTTGAGAGTATAACTATATAACGATAATCGAAAACTAGAACAAAAGGAATACATGAAACCGATCTTCGCCTTAAAGAAATAAATATAATTAAAAAAGAATATTTTTGGAGTATATAAACAATCGAATAATTCAGTGATTTATAAAAATTTAAGAGCAAATAAATAAAATATTTCATCACGATTCAAAATGAAAAAAACTGCCTCCATAAATATGCATATATTAGATTTTTAATATTGCAAGTATTGTTATTGAGAACTAAAAATAATAATAAAAATTCAGTCAGGTATGAGTATTTTCATTAAAATATTTACAAATATTAGTTTTGCACAATGTAATTATATTGCCTACTACATCTTTATAGGCGTAAAACATGGTGCATATTTAAAAAATGATAAGATGAATGATAACAAAATAAATTCAGGTAAATTTTTAAAAAAATTAAGAAGTGAACATTTTAAGAAGTTAGCTAGTGCATAATGTTTTGTTTAATAAGATATATTGTTGTGTCAAATTTAAAGTTTCTATATCATATGGTTTATTGTTGTGTCAAATTTAGTTTCTATATCGTATGGTTTCTGAGAAAATGGACTGAATACTGAACAGATGAATATAAATATATTCCCTACTATATATTTCATAAGCGTAAGTATATGGTGCCTATTTACAAAATTATAACATTTAGAATTATCTATTTAGTTTTCCTATAAATCTTTGTATGTACTTCTAAAAGCTCATTTTTTTCATAATTTTCGTTAGTTTTAATAAAAAAACATACACACTCTTAAAACTAGCCATTTTAGACTATATTCCTCACTATGCATGGAATTAACATTTTTTTCTGTTCCTTAATTTGTTTACTCAAAAATTTATTTTGAATTTTTTACTTAATCAGTATATTAAATTTCAAGTTTCTATATCAAGCAGTTTCTGGTAAAAACGGATGTGACAGACGGGCGCACAGATACGTGAGTAATTTCATAAGGGTTCTGTTTGTTTTACGGTCCGAAACCATAAAAACATAATAAATAGCAAAACAGAAATGATTATAAAATGAAGACAATAATTAATTAAATTGACTTTTGAATGTTGCTATTACCGAAACGTATTAAAAACAAACTGTTAACTAACAGTTAAAATTCATTTCGTGTTATGTACACAAATGTGTCCTTCGCTATTTTTCAGTAATAGATAGCTATCTTCGAAAATCCTGTCGAGCTTCCGTGTTTGGTAGATTAGTACTCGCATGTGTCATATCGTTCCACGATACATAATCAAGTTCGTTTCCTCAAAATACCGTTACTATATATGTTTTTGATTTTTACTTCTCATTTCTAATTATAAAATCTGACGTTTTTTGTTACGTGGAATAAATACTACACCATTTTTTTAATAAGACCATTTTAGGTACCTTCATGTTTTTGCCATTAAGGATAAATGGGATTGACAATCGTTTTTTTTCTGGAAATAATCCCTTTCCCAATGAACCTACGGTATGAATGTATAGGTAAAGACGAATGTACGGAAGACTTTAAAATAAAACTTATGTCAGAAATCCAAGTCTATCAAAGCACACCATCGAAACGCAGCAAACTGCGATAATTTGAAATAGAACAACGAAAGCCAAATAAACTTATTGAAAAATTTTTAATTTCACTAAATTGATAAAATATATTTGCATAAAATTTTAAACTTAATTATTCGATAATAATAATTCACAGAAACAGGTCATTAATTTAACGTCTTACCTTTTACGAAGTTTTTTACATAAAAATATAAAAAAATTGTTTAGGCGTCTCACACGTCACATTATTTGCCTTGTCTGAAATTTCTAAAAGAAACTTTTGAGTTATAATTGTGTTATATTTTAGTGCAAAGTAGCAATGTACATATTACGTGTGACGAAAACCTGCGATAGGGTATTATAACCTGAGCGGACGGTTTTATTTCTGTGTAATATAAGTCCGGAGATTATAAAATACATTAAAAAAACGTTAAAATTATATAATGCAAATTATATTTGCCGGTATAAAATTTTAATTACTGGACATAAATTTTATATACACAAGCGTTATTAATAACGACATCTCTTTTCACACTCAAAAATTTCATAATTATAACAACGAAAAACTTAAGAATAGGGGAAGTGACGTAAATCAATTTAGTATATCAAAATATGTCAGTCAGCATTGATTAAATTTAATCGCAACGGGTTTCCCTCTCAACGTCATGAACAGGAGAATAAATTGGAAGCACGATTCGGAAATCTATTCAAAATGCTTGGAGTAAGTTCGGCTAACGGAAAGGAAAGCCGGCCGCATTGGCTAACTACGAGAAATTGTCTTGGGCGGAAAATGAATATGTTCTCTAAAATATATGAGGAAATTTATCTTAAGTCGTTACGGAAATTGTTTTTATCGACATGAATTGCTATTTTTATCTCACATTTATGCAGCAATTCGCATGAACTCCATTTGGCCAGAACTGCGTAACCCATTCTTAAATATAAATATAGAGAAATGTCTTTAATTATATATATGTATATATATATATATATATATATACATATACTTCAGGTATTATTGCTTTATTTTAGCCACACAGTTAGTATATATATGAGAAAATGAAACTATAAAAATCATAAAGTCATACAGTACAGCATACAAGTAGATAAAATGAAATGTATTGTAAAAAATACTTATTGAAGTGAAAAAATTTTATGCGCACTTTTTTCGAGCAGTGAACGAAACTAAGTCTTCATTCTCTGGTTATGAAGATTCGTCATTTGACTTATTTCTAACATAAATGATATGTCGGAATACATACATTGTGAATAAAACCATGAAGGTGTATGGCTCAAGTTATACCATTTAAAAACAAAAGTTAATATTTAATATATTTGGCGTTAATTTTGTAGAAATACATTTTTCACAATTAAATGAAACTACGTAACGTACCTGAAGATGCTGTAATACAACGAAACCTAGGCTGTGGTAAAGAAATAAAAGAAAGTAGAAATAATATTACATCACGTAGTTTCATTTAATTGTGAACAAAAGTGAAATTAACACAAAATAAGAAAAGAAAATTTGACATACATAGGCATAGAGATAAAGCATATTAATCGGCATTCATCTCAATACCTAAGTATTGAGATGAATGCCGATTAATATGCTTTATCTCTATGCCTATAATGGTATGTCAAATTTCCAGTTTCCACGTCAAACGTTTTCTAATAACAACCGACGAGGACTGATAGTGTATTAAAGTATTAGGTACATGTTTATTGCTTATTTATTTGTTAGCATAAGAACCACCTAAAGCAGTGTAAGCCTCCCACAACGCTTTCAAGTGTTCTCTTCCTCTCGCTAATGTGGGCCATTCGTTTCCAGCTATTTGTACTATGTTGTCACTTAATTGTTTTAACGGCCTGCCTCGTCTTCGTTTTTTATAGAAAGGGATCCAGTTTGTTGCTATTTGTGAACATCTTTCGACTGTAGCTCTTTATATGTGACTTATCCATTAACATTTCAATTTCAGTGGGTTCTTTATTATGTTTTTTGCTTAGTTTCTTTATGATCATGCGTATTATTAACTTGATCTTTTAGTTTGTTACTTAGGTAGTTTCTTTCTATCCCTTTCTGGCACGACCATATTTAGCTCAAATTAGCCTTGGTCATTGATTAGGTTTGGCATGCATCGGTTAAGCACAGTGTCAAACATATATCGTTAGCTTTTGTTTTAAGTTTTGTCGGTGTAGCGTATTTAAATATTTCCTTCATGGACTAGTAGATATTTATACCATGCGCTTTATATTCTTCAATCTATCTCTTGCCCATAGAGGGGTCAAAAGGTATAAGATGTCTAAGGTAGATATAGATATCTTCATATTTCAAAGCCTTTTCTTTCACAGGTGCCAGAAAAAGAAAATGAAAACGATTTCCAGTAAATGATTTGAAATATTATAATAAAATTTCTTTGTTGTTTTTGAGCCAAAATAAGGGAGTGTTGAGAAACATTAAATTTTCACATATGTTCTCATACTGTGAAGTCAAATTACTACTTAAAAATATCTCCCCAACGACGTTCCATATGCTTATACATGTAAGTCAAATTTATTTTTTCAGTTTTTTACATACTATGGTACGTGAAAATGTGTGCATTTCTTTTTAATTTCAATTCTTTTGAAAACAATTTTTAAAAATATTGTTGCGATCATCGAAATAAAACTACGAGTTATTTGTCAAAGAAAACACGTTCAATGGACGTTATTTCATTTCTGTTTTCGTATACATTCTTACTTTTTACTGAGTCATGAAACTGCAAATATTAGTCTATCAATTTCGGTCACACATAAATTATAAAATGAAAACCGGCCAAGTGCATTTCAGAACACGCATGAAGTAAGGTTCCGTATTTTTTCTATTTCTCCTAAAATTGTTAATGCAAAAAACGGAAATAGTTATAACCGAAAGCTTTTTTGCCGTCATTTTTGCAGCTTTTCAAATCTCTGGATGACAAATTAGAGAAACGTCATTGCACGTCACTTTACGTATTAATATTTGCCAGCAGGGTTTAAATATTAGCAACGTTAAAATAAACCTTAGTTTCATTTTAAATATTTATATAATGATTTACTCCGCAAAACACCAAATCATTTTCCCTTTAAATAATTTTTTTTATAATATTTCTACATGTTAATTGAGATTTCTGTATTTCTGTACAAAACATGTATTTGCTAAACGTCCTGCATAGGTATAACAGACGGACAAACATAACAGACAGACGGATATTATAAAGATTATTGGTTTCACGACAGACCCATTAAAAATGAGACTAAAACATTTTTTAATTAAATTGTTATTAAAGCCTAACAATTTCAACCTAGACTTTTTTATAAGCTCAGCTCATGAAAATCACAAACAGAATTTACTGTATTATCTGCTTATTGATCAACGTCTCACTAGACGTCCTCAAGTAAATAACATCAGTCGTTGTTAAATATTTTACAGATTATATTTGGCAACGTTACGACTTATGTTTATTTTGGATATTTGTGCTCTTTAAATCTATTCGAAAATCTACTGGAGAAATTAGAACGATTGTGAAATAAGCTTTAATTAGAACCAATCTGAAATACTCGTAAATTGTTATGAAATTAAATCCATTAGAACTGACAATGGTAAAGAATATTGTAATGTACATTTTAAAAAATATTTGTCTACTTGTGGGATAACTCATCAAACTTCTACCCCTTAAACGCCCCAGTATATTAGTATAGCAGTAAGAATGAATCGCATTTAGTTGAGCGGGCAACGTGTATGTTGTTTTATGCAAATACCGAAAAACATTATGAGTCAAAGTTATAGCTACAGCAGCATACATTGTTAATCGATCCCCTACTAAGTCCTTAGTATATAGAACTCCACATGAGATGTGCAATGGGAAGAAACCCAATTTATTCCACAGGAGAATAGTACATATCCCACAAGCGAAGTGTCATAAATGGGATAAGGAATGGAATAGAAATTGATATTAGTTGGATATTGCGAGAATTTAAAAGGGTATCGTCTGCTGGATTAAAAAAACAAATAAGGTACTTATAAGCAGATATATAATCTCGTTTGAAAAATTTCGGAATAACATTCCAGGAGCTACCATACTGGTAGCTCCCTGTTTGTCATCAGATAACATTCGGAGGAAACAGAGTCTAGAGAGTAAATATATTGTCTACTATAATTTGCACAGGCGTCAAAATATTGCGCATATTGAAATCATAGTATTTCTCTTCATGTAAATATATAAATACATAAAGGGCACGCACGCACGCACGCACTCAAGCACGCACGCTCACACGCACGCACGCACGAACATGACTACACATATTGACTTGTATCAAAACTTGGTCGTTAATGGGCTTTGAGAGTCGGATATAAATAAGAGAAATAAGAGAAATCGAGATAAAGACTTACCCTTCAAGCTTCTAAAATATGGATATTTGATAAAACCTTAGATATTTTAATGGTATTAATTTTTGAAGAACCGTAGAATTTTTTTCTCTTTCGGTGTCATTACACACTTTCGATACTAGAAGTATCGGAAATATATAATCAGTCACTGTCTGAAGTCACTTATATGTCTGAGATTCATTTTAAGAGAATATTTTATATCTATCTACAGCATTATATTGTTTTCATCTTGACAGATTTAGCCATAATGTTACAACGACCTACAAATACATGTATTTTCATATCTACATTATTATTGTTTTGTGTTTTTAAAAAATAGTCCATATTTTTTTAGAAGTCAGAACGCATTTTGCAATTTTTTTCTTGATATTTACTAGTAAAGACCTTTTACTTAACTTTTATTCACAACTAAATGAAACTACGTGTTTTTATTCGCAACTAAATGACTACGTAATATTAACCAAGACCTGGGTTTCGTTGTATGACAATATCTTCAGATGGGCAATTTGATTGCCTTTTCTCTTCATATTGCCCATCTAAAGATGTCATACAATGAAACCTAGGTCGTGGTTAATAATTTAAATAAAGTATATCTAATACTGCATTATGTAGTTTCAATGACTTGTGAATAAAAATTAAGTGTCAATGAATTTCCACAAAATTAATGCCAAATATATTCAGTCTTTTTATATTTAATACAAGTATGTCTGAGTATTCTCATGTTAATTGCACCGAATTTATCATTATAATGTTTATAATAAAAACGGACCAATTTTACACATTATCGAAATCTGATTGTAGACGATATGGTAAATTAAGAGAAATTGATGATCCGTGATGGATAGCAAAAGTGATTTCTATATTAATAAAAATATACTTGATAATTACTTCTATCTATTCTTCCTCTTTTTAAATACGACCTCTGTAATTAAAATTTTAAGAGCTAGTCTCTATTTATTAGAATGCCAACTTCAAAACAATAGATTCGAACAGACATAAAATACAACTTAACCAATTTCGCTTAACTTTTATTCGAATCCGAATTATTTTTTACGAAACTTTTTTTTAAGCTTTTGTTAATGGAATAACTGACAACTTCCTAAGATCAAATAAATTTTGCACCAATTTCTGTTTCACCCAAAACTAATGTCATCTAATGTAATTTATTCAACATTGTTGCCTTTTCTGATTGGCCATACAAAAATTCTCAAAATAGATTTATATAAAGAAAAATCGAAAATTTATAGACGTTCGACGACCGAATATAACTTTAGCTTAATCGATTGTTCAATTTTAATTTCATATTGTTTGCAATTTTGAACCTCGTATTTGAACTTCATACATTTCTCGTTACAACAAAAGATAACTATAATCATATATTCTAATATAAAATTCATCTTGATTATTTTACAAATATTCCAAAAAGTCGTAAATGAGCTACCGTATATTATATGCGGGTACCATTAATGATATTTGGAGAATAAATTGTATTGCAAAAATGATTATTTATAAAAATCGAGAAAATTATTTTGCTTCTTCTATTTTGTTCCAAACTTGGTTAACTCTCGTATATATTCCCAATTTTTTTTAATATTTACGTAAAGAATTTTAAAAAAATCTTAACGAATATTTGGAAATTTTTTTATTTTGTAAATTTTAGTCTGTAGGATTATGTATTTTTCTAACACGAAATAATTAAAATTACTCAATATTTTTGAAGAATTTTCCATTTTTTACCCAAAGTTTAATGAATTCTATTTTGTAAATGTCCCCTTTAGTCCGATCGAACTATAAACTGTATGAATTAATTCACTCAATATTACGGTTAGATACAAAACCCGAAATTCATATATTCAACACGACTGATTTTTATTTTAACATTGCACCACGAGCATGTTAATATTTTGATTAAAATATCGGTGGTTATAACCAGTTGCTCTTATCAGAGCCAAATTCTTATTCAGTTGTGTATAAATCCATATTTAGAACTAATAAGTGTTTAGTGCCAACTTCAAATGTAAATAGGATGCCAAGTTTTCACCTTGATCATTCTGGAAGAAGTCTGGCAAAGCGACAGTACATTCTCGCCCGCCCGTGTCTAATGACCTGCAGCGCCTTGTATTGTTTTCAGACCCTTGTCTACCAGTTCACTTACCTGTTCATATATTCATGTATCTATGTAATTTTTTCGTACACAAATACATATGTAAATTTATGAAAATGTCGATAAATCTATAGCAGAAGATTAACAAAAAACTCCAACGCATTTGCTTTATAACAATGTGTCATTGTGTACTTTTGGCGGTGTACTTTCCAATTAGTTGTAGAAAAGAAAATTGAAGAAGAATGATGAATCCCTCTTATTTCTGATTTATAAAATTAAGTTTATTATAGTAGAAATTGCTTCAAAAAATAATTGGACAAAAACTAATCTCATTTTATTTTTGCAAATATAAAAACACTCAGTATGACTCTCGTTAAGCCTGTCTATATATCGCATCTAGTATTATCCAATTTATTTGGAAACTCAGAAAGTATAAAGGATTCGATGGACGTTTAGATCGAACTCTTAGATCAAGCTGTAGGCAGGTCTTTACTCGCAAAAATGTAAATACAATATCCAAATCGCATGTAGTACATGTAAATGCATGAAAAGTATCCAAGGTCTATGTATATTAAACACGAATGAAATATAAATTTCATACTTTCGTAAAAAAATTATTTGCCTCGGAATCGATACTACAGAACGTAGTAGTTTTTACAAAATATGGAGGTATACATACTATATGATTAAGGACAGTTCTTTAACACCTCTGTGCTCAACTTACATCCAGATTTAATGTTCACCGAGCTTTCTTTTGTAAGCTCGTCGATCTACGGCTTTTCTTCAGTGAGATTAAGCAGCTTGTTTACTCTCGTGGCAGATACTTATTGAGGGTGAGATTAATCGATTTTGTTAGGCCTCTTAGAAGTCTTGATAATGAATAAGTGATTTAGTGACTTGTGTTGGATTAACAAAAGATAATTTATATATTAGATATAAGTATATAAGAGATAGACATTAGTGTATTGATTTCGGTAAGGAATTCTAAAAACCTTTAATTAGGTATGATAATTATTTTCATTTTTCAAAATTTATACTCATTTCAAATATATTTTAAAGTGACTGTCGCCAAGCAGTACTTATAATACTAAGGAACAATTATCATATTCAATGACTGGCAATAACTGGGAGAGACCAAAATCCAGCACATATAGGGAAGGTGTTCGGTACGATATTTAACTGGAAGCATTCAATTGAGTGCATAATCCTACTACCCCCAGGAAAATAAAGGTACGAGACAGTAAATCAGCAGTATTGATATAACGTTCTTCGATAATTTCGTTTTAAATGTTGTACGTCACATTATTCTGAATACAAAAGGTCCATCAGTCTCGAGTAGAACTCACAATATTTTGCATGTTTTTTAGTTTTACCTCTAAAGACATGTTGCCTATAGTTATGAAAAAATTTCATGCCCTTATTATTAACCCTTTCAAACGATATCCTACGACACACATGTAATTAAAAAAAATTGGAATATTTTCTAACTGTTTTGTATAAACATTTTTGATAGTTTGCTATTGAAATAGGTGCATAATATGTTTTATTACTGTACCAAATTTCAAGTTTCCGCGTCAAGTGTGTGACATAAATAAGAAAGTGAAATAGGCTGTGTCGGATAATTTCCGCTGTTTTTATTAAGTAAATTTGTTGAATTTATTTGGCGTTAATTTTGTAGAAATTCATTATTCACAATTAAATAAAACTACGTGATGTAGTATTATTTCTACTTTCTTTAATTTCTTTACCACGACCTAGGTTTCGTTGTATTACAACATCTTCAGGTGGGATATTAGCAAAAATCGTGGTAAAGAAATTAAAAAAAGTAGAAATAATACTACATCACGTAGTTTCATTTAATTGTGAAGTAAATTTGTATTTAGAGGAGGAAGAAATATTTAAGATTTTTAAAAAACACATAAGAACAAAATATTTTACTACATATTTATGTATATATATATATATATATATATGTATATATATATATGCAAATTTAGTGTTGATTACTTTAACTGTTCAAAACACGTCACGCACTCTCTCTATATGATTTTTTTATAAAATAAAAGGAAACGCATGTAATACAAGAAACGCATGCTTTGTAATGAGTAAGTAATCATTATACTAAAGTGAATGCAGTGTAAGTCAATGAGCTATTGAGTCAACGCAATACAAGTCATTAACATTACATTAAAAATTCAGAGGATTATTTTTTCATTCATGTTCTATTCCATAAATTGAGGCACATACGGGTATGAAGTGTTTACTCCCATTATATACACATCGAAGGAACCGGAATGTTCACTAGGCGCGAGGTATTTAAAGTATACACAGCTGAGCGAAAAACGCCTGAAATTGGAGTATTCTTTGGAACATTAATGAATTAGAAATTAAGCTAATAGTGTAATATCAGCAATCGAAGGAACTGGAATGTTCACTAGGCGCGAGGTATTTAAAGTATACACAGCTGAGCGAGAAACGCCTGAAATTGGAGTTTACTTTGGAACAACGTATTGAAGTATGAAATTCAAATAGTTGATGAATAATAGCAATATTAGTAAATATTAATTTATATTCTCCCCCCCCCCCCAATTAATGGATTAAAGAGAATAGAATACAATACGTTAATTCAAAGGTAAATAATTGAACCAAGCAGAATACTCATTAGGCCCGAGGTATTTAATGTGTTCACAACCGAGCGGGAAACGCCTGAAATCGGAGTTTGCTTTGAGAACAATGATGAATTAAAAATTAAAATAGATGAATGACAACTACAATTCAGAAATTAGTAAAAATGTATTTTTACTCTCTTCCCCCACAATTAACGGATTAGAGGGAATAGAATACAATGCGGTAATCAAAAAACAAATAATCGATGAAAGCAGAACGCTCACTAATCGCGAGGTATTTATTGTGTCCGCAGCTTGACGGATAGCACATGAAATCAGAGTTATGTCTGAGAGTAATAATAAATCAGAAAATAAAATAATTGAGTGACAACAACAATTATGAAATTAGAAAATGTTTTTTTTTCCATCCTCGCAATTAATGGATTAGCGAGAAGATAATACAATAACGAAAAGTAGTTTCTAAATGAGATGAAAAAATATAAGTCTTTTTTATTATAATAAATTAAAAAAAGAATATAAGTATTTTGCAACTAATCTGTATGGTAATAATTTAGTCTTTTAACGTTCGCCGTTTACCACAGCTTTACTTAAATAAAACACAGTTATTTAGAAAATAAGCGGGGAAATATCAACTAACCAGGGTTTATTGTTCGAAAACCATAAAATCGAAAAAAATTTAAACATAAAAGGAAGCAATTTAGCAAACTTCCTCTAAAAAATTATGGTTTTAAAGTCATAAAATATATCAAAAAATATAAAATAATTTACTATATTTTAAAGGGTCATCTACATCAGATCTCGAAAATGGGTCGTCTCAAAGTTGGATCTACTCGTATATACGTACATAATGAACCAACTTCCGCTCGTAGTTTTTGCGTTTGTAAGCATTTTTCTTTGACTGATATTATTGATGGTAGAGTTTGAAAAATTAAACTACTCGTACAACAATTTATTATCAAATAGTGTCAGTAACCATTTTTTTCCTAAAAATCCTCTTACTGTTAAAGTGAAATTCCTATCAGTCAAACTCTGCTTCTTAATCCTTCTTTATCAAATTTGTGCGAATTAGACGTAAAATATACCTTTTTTTATTAGTAATTTTCGTCAACGCTTTGACAAAAATAATACAAATAAAATAAAAAATGTGAATATAGAGAAATAATGTTTGACGAAAATGGCTTAAAAACTGACAACTTCATTGAGATGGGTTGCACAGAGAGTTAAACTACTTATAGGTAAATGTAAAATGATTAACCAGAAATTGTACTGGAGTCTGTATTATATATTAGTGGAGAAATTGTACTGGAGTCTGTATTATATATTAGTGGAGTGTATTAGATATTTATTAATACTACAGAAAACACATTAAATTAGGAGAATTTACGAGGAACTCTATCAATGAAGAAAGAAAGCCAAGTCTGTTAAAATAATATCGTCCCATATATTTCATCGCATATCTTTTTGGATATCAACCTATATATCTCACTGCGTATAATTTGTTTTTGTTCTTATACGATACAAATGTGATGTAAAAATACACTACCAACCGTTTAAGATTATCTTTTAAAACAGATAAAAAAATAGCAAGCTTGCGAGTTTTAAGGTCGCCGAGAAAATGAAGAAAACGTCACGCAACGAGATGACTTACATCCCCCGAAGGGAAAGAATGAAAAGCTGACTACAATAAAATCGTTTAAGGAAAGCCATTATACATATACGTAGGTTTACATATTATATTATTTACTACGAAAAATATCGTACCTTGTCGAAATATTGATTTAGATATTCGTAGTTTCACGTTTTCTTTTTTATATGTATATATATATATATATATATATATATATATATATATATATATATATATACATTAATGTAAATTATACATTCATTTTTATTTAAGACACTGTCAGTACGTAGTTTTGAAAGTTTATTCAAATCTGTATACCAAGTTCACAATGAAAGGAAGAGAAAGTTTAAAGCTAACAATTTTCTTTCGTGGTATAATAATTTTTGCTGTTTTCTATAAATCTTCGTTTAAGAAAGTTTGTATTTTTATCAGGTTTCATTTGATACTCGGTATTATGGGATTGAAAAAAAAATTAGTAATGTCTTCCAAAGCTACTATTGAAATGGTTTTCCATTTACATGATATATAATAGACAAATAAATTGGCTGACAGACCAGTTGACACTACAAATGTTCCGTTTTTCCAGTTCAGACAAGGAACAATGGCAATAGTACAAGCTCCTGGAATAGTTCAAAGCAAAGAAGGGTTGAAAGTAACATAATCGTTTTGGATGATTGTTGGAAACAAGTATTGAAGATACAAAAATTTACAAAAAAATACTTTCATATAGTAATAGCATATTTTAAATTACGGTAGATGACGATTTTTGGAACATAATTTACAATATTGCGAGGAGATAAGTTTTTTGATGGAAGTTATATTGTACTGGTTTTTTAATTCATTATTAGAAATGCACGTCCTAAAAAAATCATTTTGTATATATGCATCTTTAATTTCATTAATAAATGTTTATTTTTAAGTTTTCGTATCCAAAGAGCTCGAACGTAGCTATATCTTAAATGCATTTTCAATTTTTCCATCCGGCTGTTAGACTTAATTTTCTATATGTATGTATGTACAATGTTCAGACTTGTGATATAGGTTTTAACAGTATTATGTATTACGTATATACTAAACATATCAAGAAGTATGTTCAAGGGGTGCTTATGCAATCTAGAAAGCGGTGATGGGTGGGGTCAAAATTTCGTGTCACTACTTACTTGTTGGGCGTCGTCGAAGAGAAGAAAAGGGCTCTTTGAGCAGAGTACAAATATAAGTTAAATCTTTTTTATTAAGCAATGGCGTGGCATATACTTAAATTGCCATTTTTGCCCTGTTTTGTGATTAGGTCTATCTTAATACTCTTAGTGTATAGGTCTTTCCTCTATATTGCAAATATGTTGTATATGGAAATAAAAAAATATAAAGGTCGTGTTCAACTATAATAGTGTGTAAATAATAGGTAGTTAAGTTTTTAAATTAAAATGATTGTATACGATATTATTTTAGAAATAAAATGAAAACAAGCAAATTCGTTACAAACACTTAAAATGTAAAAATGTGTTACAATTCAAAAAGTATAGGTACACAATCTTTGTAATGCGAACTCTGGTCACAATTTGTGGTTTTATTGAAATTGATGATTGTTGGAAAAAGGAAATATTATATTTTATGTTTCAATAAATATAACATTTTGTTACTTTATATTGTGCAATACTTGTTTGCGTAGCTAAGGCAGCGATAATGTATTCTTTACTGTGGAAACTAACGGCATGATATTTTAACTAAATATAAAAATAACTAATCAATACCCATGCGTAAATAATGGAACCAGGTTTATGTATTATTATAAACTCTACAATATTAACACCACTTATTATGGAATATATTCAAGATAAGTTTGAAAACGCGGATTTAAAATTTTACATTGCCACTCTAGAAGTCGCACTTTTTAGTTTAGTTGGTTAGTGAATTAGGTTGTTATTTAACTTACAAAGTGTTAATGTAGTAAGTAAAAAGTCCACCAAATATATCAAAATACACCATTAAAATACGTAAGTAAATAAATGAAGTGAAGATGGAATTACATTTACTTTGCTCTATTTATTTACTCGCGTATTTAATGTTACGTATTACTTCATTTTATTTTTTCTTTTTGTATATTTCTGAAAGTTGTATTTTCTTAATCCGTGTAATTTTAAAGTATTATGAGCTTCGCTCATTCATTATTTTAAGAAAGCTTTTGCGTATTATACTGCACTTGCAGTCTGACTGTACGACTGTCCACATTGTTTAAAGAACGAAATTTGTAACAAAATTTACTGTAACATCTTACTTCTTATTAGAATCTGAACTAATCTATATATATTTAACTTCAACATAAATGATTAGCATATATTTAACTTCAATATAAGCGATCGCAGTGTTTTAATTTAGAAAAAGAAACATCTGTTCTTATTATTTGGCGGAATGGAAAAATTCTTTTTCGATCTCCGGGAAAATATTGAGAGGCACTCAAAAGTAATCAATTCTTATAACTTAGTAGCGAGCCGCCACGACGTGATGCACGTTTTTCCGGCGAGTGAAAGGGTCGACCTTCCGCAAAAACTATTGTAAAAAGAAGAAATTGGAAGTGTTTTTAAAGGAAAATTTATCCTCCCGTAATATGGCTGATATACAATTAAGTATTATTTTGAGGTTTGAATAAAAAGTTTTGTCAACATTCAATACTGACAATGTTGTTTCCATGAGAAACACCTTCATGTAACACTAATCATTTATGTAGTGTTTTTTTTTTCATTTTACTGATGTTTTCGCCAAATCAGTAGATGAATTAATTTGTTTCAAAAGAGAAGGAGGTTCTTATCGAGACATTATTAGTCTTTACTTATAAAATATCCACTTAATATATATAAATCGAAAAACAATCTTGAAATTAAAAATCTTATATTGAACAAGGTAATTCTTGTCATATTGATTGAAATCGATTTAAGCCGCGGCTGGATGGAAAAAGTCAGCGAAAAGAACATTGAAAATTATTTAAAGGCAGTGATGGTATTTTTACGTGTTAAAAAAATGGTAAGAAAAAAAGAAAATTGAAATGAATTAGTGCAAATTAAGTGAGCAAGGGTGAGTTCGCGGTCGGGCCTTCAGTTCCTTTAACATAAAGTTGGTCGGTATATAGCGTAGCGGCAGATTGTTAAAGTAGTATTGAGGAAGAGTAAATAACTATTATATTTTCTGTCGTCTCAACCATTGACCGTACATAATATGATATAACTATAGTGATGCGCTGAATAAAGTTGTACTGGTGATATAAGAGCTGATGACGTATTTTGAGAATATATTTTAGACTCAAACAAAATTTTGTGTAGTATTGTCGTGTTAGAAGAATGGGAAAAGAAAATTCTGGTAAAGTGTTTGTGTTTATTTTGCTGTTGCGCAGCTACAAAACTTTCCAAAAAATAAGCCTTAATAATTATTTTTCGTAACTTTCAATTTTAATATATTATGTTTTCGACTGTGTAGAATACGAACACACAAATTCCAAAAAATTGTAGTGGTTATTAAGTATGGCCAGAATGCCCCGAATGTGTATTTTTAAAATATACCGAAAATGTATTTTAGGCAGCATGAAATTTTCATAAAAAACTGCGTAGGTATAGACAATAGAGTATTTATTCACAATTAAATAAAACTACGCGATGTAGCATTATTTCTACGTTCTTTAAGTTCTTTACCGCGACCTAGGTTTTGTTGTATTTCCACATTTTCATGTGGGCTATTAGCAAAGATCTTTGCTAATAGTCCACCTGAAGATGTTGTCATACAACGAAACCTAGGTCGTGGTAAAGAACTTAAAGAAAGTTGAAATAATACTACATCCCGTAGTTTCATTTAATTGTGAATAATGAATTTCTACATAATTAAAGCCAAATAAATTAAAATTAATATTAGGATTTACGATGTATTGAATTTACGATATTAAGTGTCGAAGATATTAGGGATTGAAGACAGGTCGAGCTTAGAATACGATGACTCAACAATATTAAGAGTTTACGGAATTATGAATTTCCCGTTCATTTCGAATTGACGTTGGAAACGCGAATATCAGCAACCAATTTGCCTCCGCTGCACTAATGGCTCACGTCTACGATAATGCGTTTATCATTCCTCAATTTAAAAGTGCAAATGTACCTTTATACAGAAATTGTTTCATGCTGAAAATTATTTCCAAAGATCGTTCGAAGCTGGCGACTGGTTTTAGTACCTTACCCTAACTTTTAAATTTTTTCTAGTCGTTTATTTATTAGTTTAACATATTCACTAATACATAATGGCATATAAAACTGTATAAATAAAAACAAATTTATTATCTACGAAACAATTATCTACTCAATGGTTACAACCTAATTGCAAGCGTTTTGCGACATGCAAAAAAATGTAGTGTAAATTTATAATTTTTTTTAATCCATACATGGAATTTATTTATTCAAAGTCAGTCAAGTGTTTAATTTGATCGATTAATGTATAAACATTTTCAGTCAAGACTTGGATTGTTATCTTTGTCCGCTTTCTCCTATTTTGAAATTCAGTTTTTGGCTTTAAAGTTATATTAGAAAACTCTAATTTGTATCTATTTTTAATTTTCAATAATTCTAAAATTACATCTTTTTTTAAAATTGGTAAAATTTTCATATTGGAAACTTCAAAGACTTTCTTGTAAATGCCACTTTTCTAAGATATATGTTATTCAAATAGATAACTTCTGTAAAGCCACATTTTTGTTTCTTCTTTAATTAACCAAAACCTAATATTTAAAGTGTAGGACAGATTAATGTAATGGAGAAATAGTTATAAATAAGTAATTTGCAAAAATATTAGTTTTTCTTTACTCGCTTTATAATGTCTACAAACCTTGGATAAGTAAATAATAAAAATTAAGTTTTCCTCTTAAATAATAATTTTCAATTAATAGTTCCTTTTAAACAGTATATTATATTTATAATCATATATTATGCTTTGAGGAAAAAGTACGTACTTTCAAAACTCTAATATTATTATTCATAATACACAGTGGCTACACGTACGAGTATAAATAAGTAACAGATGTACACCTTGCTAAACCTCTAGTATTTCCACATCACGTACACATAATAATTACAACATTCGATAATAAATTTCCGATGTTTAATTAACAGTGAAGTTTTACGAGTGCACATTGAGATTACTCAAGCGGTATAATTGCATAGTTAGCCTTTCTCCACTCAAGGTTCATGCATATTCCGCACACAAGAGGGTAAATTGTGAGCTTTCAATAGCAAAAAGCTCGTGACGGAAGTTGGCACTCCGCCCGGATTTGCGAGTCTCTGTATGTGGTTGATTCCTAATATCTCATTTATTTAACATTTTAAAATAGATGTTAGTTGCTTAAAAAGCAATTAAAATAAATTATTTAAGTATTTATCTATATGTAAAAAATTTGCAGTTTAAGTAAAGCTCAGGTTTTTATTTGTTTAATTTATCGAACCAAAGGGTACATATAGCTACATGAATATGAATCATATGGAAGGAGCATACAACGAAAATATAGGTTAGTATAACTTTCTGTTAGAGCCAACAACTACGATTTACGCAAGTCTCTAGTTATGCGAAAAGACGTTATTTAGTTGTACTCGAATGAACCGGAATAAAAGAAAAAGTTACGGGAGAGTGAAAGAGAGGTGTGCTAGGACACAAAAGTATGGCTTTTTATTATTGATAGATGGAAAATGGCACAGAACTTAAATACGCAGATTTAAGTACCTAATTGCAAAGACAATTTCTGGGTGTCAAATTTTCCCTTAGTATAATCGTCTATTTGTTTCCAAACAACTTTTTCAATTATACGGGCTGCAGTTTAATTTTTGTATTGATTATATAAAACTAAAATTAATAACAGTTTATTGAAAGGTATAATAAATAACTCGCATGCCTACATAAGAGCGAATTACAAGGAAGTGTCAAATGTTACACACATTAACCAATAACTCGCAGGTACTTACAAAATATGTATATATATATATATATATATATATATATACACTTTGTTTAAGATAAGTAATACCATATTTTAAATGCATCACCGTTATATGATGTTATAAAATTTATAAAATGTTATGTACATCTATCGTAAAGTGAATCCTGTCGTCGTTTTTGAAATAATTATGCAACGTACTATAAGGTTTCTTTAAGTATATACAAATCAATAAATACAATAAAATATCAAGCTGCGGACGAGAATCGTATCGTGATATCAATGCGGTACCGAGCTGTATGCTCGGTATATATATATATATATATATATATATATATATATATATATATATATATATAGCTTATATTTAAGGTTGGAAATGAGATTTATATATTTCATCTTGTGAAACACCATTGGAACTATAATTGATTTAAGTCAATATGTAAACACAATTTTTAAGCTACATTAAGATTGTAAGATATTAATAAAAAAAAATTATTTAAAAGTTATTTATACATTAACATGGCTATTTTATAAAGTGTAGCGGAATTTTGGTGGGCCAAATAGCTCTTTATGTTTCTTTGTAATCAACTGTTTTAAATACATTGACGTAATTTAACATAGAATTAACTTTGACAGCACTCATTGAATGTTCGATACTTTTATTCACATTCGTCGAGTAACGATAACAATGCGGAAAAGACTGAAATAATTATGTTTGATAGATATTTTTAATCGAAAGGATGGACACTTTAGGAAGATAAAATGTTTGGTTTGCTTAACCTAATTGTATTTGAGGAACGGCAATATCGATCACAATTTGTATTTCGAAGATAAAAATATTATTTAAAATAAGTCAAATCAGAACATACTGATACATTTAGATCTGATTTGTTTAACCACATACGAACTATATATTATCATCTGCTAAAACCAAACGATTTATCTCGAATAAAATGAAGAAATCCATAGAAGCTCTGCATTAACCAAATATAAGTAGGACCGATAAATAATTGTATGAATAATGTTTTTTGCCAAATGATGCTGAAAGACGGAATGAATGTCGGAATCGACAGCGAATATATATAAGTGCTTAGATAGACAGAACATTAATTAGCAATATCGATATACAACTATATAGAAATTAAAAACATGTAAGTTATTCAAGATGATTGTATATAACTAGCTTAGTTATGTCCTCAATATATAAAATAACTGTATATAATGGCTTTAATACAAATTTTATAATAATTAAAATTCAACAATTGTACACGATATATGCAACACTTTATCCATTTAAATTCTCGTTAACGACAGTCTTTCATCAATACTTTAAATTTAAATTAGGGGCGAAACCCCTGGTTATTATAAGAATTAAGCAGCTAATTAATCTCAGTATAACAATAATTTTAAGCTAGTTAAGCTTAGACCATTCGTATTTACAATTTTTCCTACTGAACTTAGAAACATGCGCGGTTGCGGGACTTAAAGTTAAGTTACTTTCAGTTTAATGTATTGTTAATATGACCTGCCTCGTACTTATTATCAATTAGAAATAACAGAGTAGGGGGATATTTTTACATCTTTTGTAATTAGAATTGTAAGTAGAGTTGAATAGGAATTTGTAAAATGAAAAATATTTTTTATCTAGAAAAAAGTATTAAATAGTCCTATCAACTAGAAATGTCGTAAAGTATTTTAAAGATTAAATGTATAATAATTAAGAGTTAATAATTAAACAATTGTTTACCTCCATTTCACTTCTTTCTGTGTAAAATTGCAGATTTCGGAAATTTACAGCGAAATGGTGAAAATACCCCCATGGTAAAAAAATGTAATATGGCCAAATTATTAACTGGTAACATTCTTTATTAAATGTAGGCAGCCTTTAAGATGAGTTTTCAAAAATTCAAAGGGGTGAAAGTACTGCTTCAAAAATTTACGCGAAAATCGCATTTTTCAATCGCCATTTATAATTCGAGGAGAGATTTAGGAAAAGCAGCATATCTTTCGCTAATTTTACTCGCTTTTTCTCCTTCACTGGTTCCATAAGCTGCTCTAATACATCAATATAGTACTCTTCCTTTATAGCAATATCTTAATCTTTCAAGGCAATGAGTAGGATAATGTTTGTGTCCGCGAAAACTATCGCCATGGTTTTTCCGGTCGATTGCAACACTTCGAATTGTGTAGATGGGATGGGTGGGGTACTCCTTTACGCCATCGCACGGATTCCTGCATAGCTTGTACATATATATATATATATACATATATATATATATATATATATATATATATATATTTATATTTATATATATATATATATATATATATATATATATATATATATATATGTATATGTACACACAGATACATACATATGTATGTATGTGTGTGTACATACATATATATGTTAATATATTATACCTATTATAAATTGCAATGTGACAGCCATTAGTTGGAAACTACATGTTATTATTTTAGGGTTTCATATATGAGAAGAAAAAACTTAAATATGCAAGATTGATCAAGTATCAGTATCTCCGACTGTTCTATCGTTTTTCTCAGATTCTACCGATGTCCAAATTTTTAATATTAATAAAGCATATTAACTGATATATAATACTAATATAACAAATATCTTAAAAAGTAACATTAAACATATTTATGAGGAAAATGTGTCATTAAATACTTACACTTTTTTAAATTCCATGTATATTGCGGAGTATCGTGTGAAATTGATAGTTGTAAGGGTCTCAAAAACTTTTTGCATTTTTCATAATTTTCTTGAGATATACATTTAGAGATCTACAGAAGAATGTGCATAGAATGTGCATATATGAAGAATGTATATATACGGAAGAATGTGCCGAAAATTCGTAATAACACTATGATCATGATTCTAAATGTCTTAGTCTCGTATGTAATAGTTTTAATATTTATGCCCCCACCCTCTTCTCAATTGTATTAGATATTATTTAATACTTATTGAGTTTATAAGTCTATTATAAAGATCAAATATAATAGATAAAGTAGTTTCACTTCAAACAAGTTGTAGAGGTCTTGACGGTCTTTGACGGTCGAGTCAGACTTGCATTTGCGGGCTATTTTTTCCTTAAAACCATAGTAACTTCTGAGAATATATATATGTTTTGCATGAGCATATTGGATAATGTTTAAACAATGAAACAGATTAATTTAACTGAATCCATATTTAAGGAGAGTTTAAAAATACGAACCAAGGATCAAATCATCTAAATAATACGTCAAAATCAGGCTTATACAATTTTCCTCACAAACAATAGTGTATTATTACGTAGAAATGTAATGAACATCGGAAAATATGCATGCTTTCTCTCAGCAAATACTTCAGATTTTTAAGATAAAAGCCCATAAATTAATTCAGGTGAATCTATACATATACCAAATTTGGTTTAATAATCATATCTCCGTTTATAAGGAACAATAATACAAAGTGACATACATCATCATAAGTGTTACAGAGTTATAATATAAGAGATAGATTTATACATTTTTAACTTAATTTTAAAAGGTAGGTACTTTCAGAACTATTCCACTTCATCATAAGGTTAAAAGTCCACTTCTGAATTAAATAACTCCGCACGTCTCGTGACTAAAAGTACTTCAATCGCTTTCACTCAATTTAATGTATTAATAATTTGATATGACAATCCTTGAACTATTATTCGAATTCCTTATAGGCACCGCGTCTCAAATGAAGTTGAATTGGGAAGTTCAATGTTTACGAAATGAGAGTAAATAATAAAGAAGCACAGACAAGCACTTTGCCCAATATTAGAGAGAATTTATAAATATAAAATTTATTTCGTATAATTTTTAGTTTAATTTTACTGGGTGGTTACATTTTTAATTTTGACGATAAATTTTAAAAACCAAGATCTTAAAAAAACACAACGATATCTTTATTCATTACTAATAACACTAGGCCATGTTTGTATATGTATTGCAAAGAATGCGTAAGATTAATAAACTTTAACTATTATCGTATAGCTTCTGTGATTATGGCAGTATTTGTTAAAAATAATCTTGTTTTATATTTATAAATCACTGCAAAATATATTGTTCTAAGCTATTTATCAAAGTCATCCACATTTTACAGATCTCCTTCAGTTTAATTTGTAAGCCTGCAGGTATTTAATTTTTCATTTTATTACATTATTTATGACTACATACGTATTCGATCTCTAGAGGAGTTTATTTTATGGAGAACATTTTTCTTCAATTTCACCGCTTGTACTATCATGGCTTGACCCATTCGAAAGTGGTTTATCATCAAAGTATGTCACTTTAAAGTATTAAATTAAACACTAAAATAATAAAAGATAGTTAAATCTGTTCATATTATAATATTGTCAAATACTCACGGTTGCTTCTACAACCATTAACGGGACATTTATTTATAATCACTAAATTTGATTTAATTGATCATTTTCATATAAACGTAAGTCGTATAGCTTGTCGAAAGCTGTCTTTAGCACTCGATTAGTAATAATTAATTAGTTGATTCTATAAAACTATAACTGATAAACTTTCCGAGTTTTATAATACTATTAAGTTTTCAATTAAGATACTCGCTATCTCAATTCACAAATATAAGCTTATTAACAAACATTTCTAATTTTTCCTAAAACATTAATTTATTGAAGTGAAACCATCTTTTGGCAGACCTTGTCCAATATTTTTGGTGAGAACATATTTACGATTTCACGTGGGTATTTTTATGAATTAGAGAGAATTTTTATGAATTAGATATCTCATCTATTATAATATTTTTAATTAAATAAATTTCATTAAATTAGTAATATTTTAACTGAATTTCACTTGTTTCTTAATTTTTTATTCATTTCCCACACATACTAATTTTTTTCAACCATAAGAGACGCTTTGTGACATGTGAGAGAAGATGTATGTGAGAGAACATTTGCCAGACAACTCGAACTTAACCTGAGATATATGATTTTTTTAAAAATTTAATACAGAATATCACTCAGAATGAAGATCACCGGTGAGATCAACATTTTATTCGAATCTTTGGAACTAACGACTGGCTGTTTCATGGCAGAGCGCACTTTCATGCATTGTTGTGTGTATATTGGTTGTTGCTTCGTTGCAAACGGAAATAATCAGTTAAGAGCATTCTTTTTACTCGCAGAAGCACGATTATTAACTGAACAGAAGATCTAACCCCGTGCTCTTTACATACTACGGTATGTAAATATATTCGTAAACATTTTGTAACAATCGAAAAATTACTGTAAAGAGTTTATTTGGTGTCAATCTAATACATACATACTGCATTCACTTTCACAGACTCTAACACCAATAGCAAAATTTGAGTATTTTATTGAAAAATCTCGGCGTGTTATTGATTTTTTAATCAAGTATTATTTTTTGTTCTTATTATTATAATATTACTCATTCGTGTTGTAACTTTACTTCTGGGAACTGCTTCACTGTAGTGGTAACGGAAAATAAGACCATACAAATACAGAAAGGTTCAAAAGTTTTCCCTAGAACGTATCAAAATCATACATAATTTATTAGAAATTATATATTTTTGGACCATGTTTAGTTACAATATTGCAGTATATAAAACCTAGCAGATTAAAAAAATTAACGAATTTAAATTATTGTTCCCTTTCTTCTTCACAAAAAAGGTTATGTAGTTGCAATTTAATTTTTTTATCAATATTTAATGTTAAAGAAAATAATTAATTATTTTAGCAATAGAACTAAGTTTCATTACAGAGAATAAAAAATGTTTCATTGTGCTCATGAAATTGCGAAATATATTTTTCAAATATATTTCGCAATTATAATAATCGCAAATATATTTGTCATATTTCAGGCGGTCGGAAAAATATCACATCCACATAAGAATGAAATACGCGAAAATGTTGGCGGCGATCACAATCGTGTGATGAAAAATCTATGCACACGCACGTTTTTGTCGGATATTCGCCAGGTGTCGTAATAATTGCATATAGTTGATAACGATTTTCATCTTAACTGTTACATGTAGCAATTTTGCTGGAAGTAATTTATCATTTTTATTATGGTTTTAATAATATTAGCCATAAATAGTGCTGCTCTGTTATCACAATATATAAAAGTACACGTGGTAAACGATAGATTATTTAGACCAAAATTTACTCTGATCAATAGTTTGGCATTATCTTTGTGATAAACTTTAAAGCATAATTCATCTGTTGATATCGGCGCTGTCTTAGGGTTTTCTAAAGCATAAATTCTAATTGTAATAATAGAAAACTGCCATAGGCACTACGTAATCTCCATATTTATATCCATACCATAATCCTTCAAAGTGAAATGGATAGCATCGGCAGTGTCATCAGAAATTGCGGGTACAAATACTGTATCATGAAAAAGCTAGTAACAGCAGGGTTTATATGCTAGGTGCATTAAAAATCTAAAGCAATAACGACGTAATAGTTATTGCTTTAGATTTAGATGTAATTCTTCAGTTCAGAGTCATTTCAATTGGCCTTTATTTGCATATTTCCCTTAGTAGTTTGGTGACATGCCCATTCTACTAAAGCGTATAAAAAATTTACGTCCACAAAACAAAGTATTTTCTACTTGAAGCTAATGTAATTTTGGACCAAAAGTAGATATTTTCCAAACGAACTACGTGTTGAGAGTCAATAAGCAAGGAAGTATATTTCTAAAATACACATGAATGGAATGGTTGAAAATATCAAAGTAACTTTTATAGTTTTAATCCAAAAAATTGAAATCTTTTACACTTACGTTTATTTATTTTTTACTCGGTCGATTTGCAACTAGTTGAAGTTTATTTTTTGATAATATTTAAGGGCCTAAATATACATTAATTGACTTTTGGATTTACTTAATCAAGGGGGATTAAATGTTTTGTTAATAGTGATTTCATCCGCAGTTGTATTCCATGTAGATATCTGAATTTATTGAAGGAAGAAAACCAGTATCGAGTTTTCCATTGAACATTCTATTCATCTCTAGTGTATACTAATATTTTAATATAATTAAATTTGCGAATAACCAGATGACATAAATGAGCGGAATTGGGCAAAGAGCCAATTTCAAATAGAATGCTGGCGTCGACAGCTGGATGTTGAGCCCATTGTGTAGTGATATTTATGATCGCAGGTTTAGAGAAATCTGTGTAATTATCCAATGCGGGGTGTAACTGAAGCACGTAGGAAGACGTAATTTAATTATCCTTTTCGGGATCATAAAACGTCAGAAAGATTTGTCTATAGTTACACAGTAATAATGGTAAACTTGTTTTGGTTAACATCGTTGATCTGCTTTTCAAAATTTTCAATTTGTTACTATACTCAAAATTGAAAAAAATCTTTTTTGAGCCGTGCTCGGTTTTCTCGGCAATAACTAAATTTTAAGTCCCTTAATGTTGATGGAAACAAACAATTTTAGACTTTAACCCGAACACTTAATGTACTTTAGTTTAAAATCTACACTATTTATTTTCAATAAAAGTTATATTGAAATAAACTCAGTAGCCTAACCTACTTCACCTTGCTAAAAGCAAAGTTTAAGCTGGTAACTATGCGAGTGTTTTATATATTTTGTAAACTGCAGCAGAAAAAAAGCAGTAAACTTACGATTGGTAAAGTGGGAAGCAAAGGACAGAGAAAGTTCTCTGCACTGCAATGGTCTAATTAGATTCGCTCAACACTTTAGACTTGTGTCTGCGATTCCATTTCTAATACCGTGAACAGAACCGGATGGTGGAATGTTGCCTGTAAAAAATTTCACATCGTCAGTACCCTGAAGGTCTAAGGCGTTAGAACATTAAGGTAAGTTTAAACATTAAGGTGATCGACTCGAAGGGGGAAATGGTAATATGATGCTTTAATAAGTGGGAATAAATCTAAACAGAAAACAATTATGAAATTTTATGTTTAACATACAAATATTGCGATTTGTTGGACCTATGATATTGATAATATTGGAATAAAAGTTTTATGACTAATTTTTTAACTACATTCTATTCTAAAAATCTACCCCAAATTGAGATTCGTATCCTATTTGGGATAGAGTTTTATTCAAATTTATTTAAATTCGATTTTTATAATATACGATTTATTTAATGTTTCTAACGTTTTAAATTGATTAAAACAAAATTTAAAGAAGAAAAAATGGAACTGATTTAAATTTCAAAATATGAAGATTAATTAAAAACCAATTTTTTGTATATGAAATCATTAAGCAAAAGTGCAGCCAATAGATTATACAAAAAAAGTAGAATAATAAAAGTCAATAAAAATTGTTAAAATTGTAAAGCCACAGTTTCTTTGTCGTTTTTATAATGTAGAAAAGTAAATATAAGTTTTCACCAAGTTCAAAACTAATTTGATGAAACTAGGCATTGAATATAGCACTGACGATTACTGTTTTCAGCTACTTTTTCCATATATATTTTGCTGACGTTTGCAAATTATTATAATTTTCTATGAAAAAAAAACTGATTTTAACATTAAAACCAGTGTTTCCATTGAAAGTTTACTTGAACAAATATGACAAAAATCATTAAAATCTTCCATTACAAAACCTCCATTTCGTTGCGTGAAACTGTTTAAAAATGAACGTGTGCATGGGAGAAATTTGTAGTAACATTTGTTCTGACAGTAAAAGAGAGTAAAAGAGAGTTTTATTGGTTTTTCAAAACAAAGCTCATTTAAGAAAATTTCATATTAGTACATTCAAATTAGACATGAATTTTCTTTGATCCCATTGCCTTCACCATGACAAGATGTGATATTAAAGTATAAATAAATAATTCTATAATATGAAATTTTAACGTTAACCACTTCATTAAAATTTTTTTACGGGAGTCGGTCTAAACTTCAAAACGAATGAATGTCTGTGATTGGAGTAGCAAAACCCCCTGAGCAATATTGCTCGCATTAAGTAACCGTTTAAAATTGTTATTTGAAGAAAGCAATGTTCCCGTCCTGATGGACTGGAAATTGTTAAAATTTGTTTAGTTTTATAAAGCATATTTTACAATAGGGAAGTATTACATTCAATTTCTTACATGAACCAAGTTATTAACCTTGAATTCAATATAATAGGAGTTCGTATAGTGTTCATTGTAAAGTATTAATATAAAATTACTTTGTAAAATAAATAACTTCATTGCAAATAACGCTTCCGTTTCATGAGATTTCCTTTCTAAATAATCGCTTTGAATACACTGAACATTTTAGTTTATTTTATTAAAATAATTAATATTTATTTTGAGGCAAATATGGAAGAAATAGTTTATCTCCTTAGTTTTACAATGTTAGACCTATATGTATGAAATTTGCTAGTAAATGTTTATTATGGACTCTAAAAGATGTAAATTGAGATTTTAATTAATACATGGCAAAATGTGGAGTGGTGGGAATAGTAAGGTAGTGTATATGTAATGTATTTTCATCAAAAATCATTTAAAAAGTCTTTAGAAATTAAATGGAGGTTTCATTTATCATTTTCTTTTACATTTTAAACCTCATAATTGTTCAACTGCTAATTTGAAAATAATCATTTCAGTAGGTACAAATATTAACTTATATGTATTACTTTATATGTATTTTGATCCGCAATTTTTTAGGTGTATATTTAACATGGGTTATTGAGACCTACATAAAAACAGATTAATATTTATAGTTTGCTTCCAAAATTTGTTTCGAATATTTACTGTATTTTTTTCATATTTTGTATTCAGTTGATATTCCATACATTACACCGTATTCCTTCCGTATATCGTATTCAGTAGTTGATAAAATATTTTTTTTGTATGTCGTATTCAGTAGTTGGTACTATATTTTTATTCCTATTTAGTATTCGATTTCAAACGAAATAAGAAAAATGTGCATATTTCTCGTTTCGTATCTTATACCAAGATAAAAATCCTGACCAAAATAGTCCGGATTGGATAATCGTTAAAGCTAATCTAATGTACGTTTAATAACAAACACATGGTCTATCAAGAAAGTAAGGCTAATAACAGCAGTGCTTACAAAATGTATTTATTTACATTTTAAAGTTACGTATCTACCAAAATTACTATTGTTGTTCTATACACTACTAGAATTATAGTTTCTACTATTATTAGGGGAGATAAAAGCTTGGTAATATTAACAGATGATAAAATAGGAAAAATGCTACATGGAGCGAAATTCAATTTGAAATTAAGTTATTAAAGTTGTAATAAAACAAAATTTGGTCAAATAAAATTTGGTTAAATTAATAATTACGAAAGAGATTAAATGCTGAAAATGGTAAAATTAAAAAAGAAATTAGAGCTGGCGAGACAACAACGTTTTGCATTTAACTTCTTAGATGTAAATTATAGTAATATTTAAAGTAAATCGAAGTAAACTGACAACCACAATAGCAAGTTAACTAAAATTCGTCATCACTTCTTGCATTTCGGGCCCCGCTCATCAATTTATTCTTAACACCGCTTGAAAGTGTGTGTGTGTGTGTAATAATATAACAATATGGCGGATATTGTTACGAGTTGGTCAAACAGGAATTCGACAGTATAATCCAGCAGGGCTTACGCAGTTCAAGTAAAAGTGGTCATCACTACTCATATGATACTAAAAAAATGGCAGCCTACGAATCAGTGATGACTACGGAAGTCTCAACGTCATCACTAAGCCGGATTGTTACCCGATACAGATACTCAGCAATACAGCAGCTATGACCATGAACTTTCAGCGATATACATGGTGACTAAACCTAAGAGGTTGTTTGAAGAGTACGAACTTATTGTTTTCACCGACCACAAACCGCTCACCTACGCCCTCAACAAGCCACCATGGCCCACCAAAACGTCACAGAGAATGAGACAGCTGCTTTTCATTTACAAATTCACTACCGAAGTAAGCGTCATCAGCAGGCAAGGCAACATCGTCTCCTTTACTTTCATCTGGGTAGAAATAATATCAAACGCATCGACACTCGATTCCAAATAGAACAATGTAATTGTTAGCCCAGCAAAGCAATTTATCTCTCAACCAATTTGACCTACCAAAAATCGAGTGCAAATTATATCACGAAGTGTCGAGTATATTCATTCATACATACAAGAGAGGCATTAATACGCACACTTCCAATCCGTGCATATAAGCCACCTCTGTATTCGAATAATGCTTAGGACGGCGATACAGAAATTTTTTGGCCGTCAATGAACACTGAAGTAAGCAAAATGTACTACAGAATGTATACCCCGCCCAAAAACGAAATATACCGCCACACTATAAATACCATTTGAAGTTTTCTGCCAGTGGATCGACGCCAATATATCCATATAGATATCTCGTTTCACAACCTACTAGAAAGTGCAGCGAATAATTTCTGGTCAAAATTATCGATCGAGTTACTAGACCCGGTCCGAAGCCGTACCTAAGAACAATGTTACTACCGAATCGGTAGCGCAGATATTTTACAAAAATTAGATATCAAGATTTTGATATCCTGCGACTGTAGCCAGGAACAAAGATGCCAGTTTGCGTGCCAAATGTTTGTTAACCTCACAACTGCTTGCAAAAGCCTTCCGCAGTACAATGAACACATTGGACGTTGGCATCGTTCTATCGTAACTGCACTATGTAATGCTTAAGCAGCCAAACATCACGGGCACACAAAGTAGCTACCGCACTCCTCGCCTTATGAGCCGCATTACGTAAGAACAAGGGAGTGAGCGTCGTTGATCCATCTTACAGCTATAATCTAAGACTACTAGGTGAAATACTGATTGCAGCTGCCAATAAACATCAGACTTAGTCTACAACTACGTACTATAACTACGTAACGCGATCAATGTACGCAACGCTCGGATCATCTACCTATATTCGTGTGAGAGTACTGTAACTGTACTCATTTATCAAACAGCAATAACCTAATAATAGTAAAATACAAGACTAAAGCGGTGAAGATAATCAAACAATTAAACTCTACAGTCTCATTTAACAATTAAACACACAACAATTTCCTTTAAATACAATCAAATGATATAAATCGAGATACTTTCTGTAAGGCGAAGTCTACAGACATTAAACGATGGCTGCCTTCGCGTTATACAACACATCAGCCGACCGTTACGCATGAGTGGCGCAGGTATGGTACGCCATCATCCATCGCGGCGTGCGTTGGAGCTACACATTCTACGGTCGTTGACAGAAAAAGAAGACTTTTGGGAAGGCTTTCCCGGCGTACTCTGCCTCGCTCGTCGATTGTTCTGATTGATTGTGTTGTCAAACAAAAGACTAGGTTTTATGAAAAGTTTTTCTCTGTCTCATCTGTAAAACTTTGGTATCTTTCTGACACCAGTTACTTGCTCTCTAGAAATTTTTGAAGGACCGTGCTGTTGTATTTATAATAAAACTATTTAGGGGTATTTAACAAATATCAAAAATGTTATTTGTGAATTTTGTTCGTGTGCATATTCGTGTTTTTGTATGTTTATGTGTTTCTTTAAACCCGTATTACGTTAATCTTTCTTAGTCAATACGGATACAGTTTGAAGAAAAACATGGGGGTTGGCTTGAAGTAATATTTCGATTTCATTTCATAGGAATTACTATTCAAATTTAAAATGGTCAGGGTTGAAATTAGAGTGGGGTGAGAATTTCTCCCATCCCACTATATCGCTGCTTACGTCTGCTGCATGGGTTAAATTTATATTATTATAGCAGTAAACAAACTTACTAGCTGGTGAAAAGAACCTCCGGTTCCTTAAATTCGGTCGTTATTTTCCCCGATAATATCAAATTTTATGTATGTAAGATCACCTCGACCTTCTTATGACTTCTAGATCCTCGACCTTTTTATTTATATTTCTTACTTGCTTTTCTTAAAAAGAAAGGGATTTAAACATTTTTTTATATTTACCGTTACTATTCAGCATCCTTTATATATATAAACTGTATGATGACGGAGTAAATAAATGGATATTTAATAGTTATGAGGATTAGCTTCTATACATGGATGGATTTTTCTTAAAATATGTAGAGTTCCTTTGTCCAATTTTTTCAGACAATCGTCGTTATAAGTTCTCTGATTGAAAACAATCTTTAGTAAAGTTGCTATATTTACCTCGATGATGTCTTGTAAACTTTATGTGGCTATTGCATAGGAGATCGTTTTTTCATAACTACATTTGTTAAATTACCGTTATTTATCTTAAGGCTTAAGAACAGAAATTTATTTTAAGTTATATAGCTAAAGCTTCAAAATTTGCATTTTAGCGATGTTGATGACATGAGTTTTTTTTTAATATAAGTATTTATAATCATATTGGTTTGTGAGTTACAAAACGCTTAAGAGCAGTGTTGGTGTTTAAAAGCCATGACTTGAAACACATGTCGTTATTAGTTTATCTGACGGCGGTATTCTGCACACGATTTCCTTAAGATAACGATAACGAAAGTTCACGTCGAACAGTGGAAATAGATTAAAAAAAATACAAACGTGTGTCATACTTGAATGAACATCGACATAAGATGATTTGAGGTAATTCCGGGTACTATTTTCAGAAAAGACAAATTAGACTACAGCTTCACTGTAGTCGTATAGAAACACGGCCCCACTTAACGAAATTGATTCTTTAGTAAATTGAAAACAGGGACTGTGCATCACTTCATTGAAAGTTTACGACTGAATTCAATTACCAATAAACTGAGTACAATACAAGAGTGTGTGCTAAAAGCCAGTAATCGATAAATAAATTGTTGTCTTGCCCAGTTTACTGCTGAATAATGTTCTCATGAATAAGACCTACTTGGATCACACATACGGCGCTGCGTAATAGGTACCGTGGTCTATCATTACAGGACTTACTTCTTTTTACTTTTTATACGAGTTTGTATTGGAATGACATAAATAAGTTCAACTATATTTATAAATGGTCATTACTCGTTGCTACTTACCAACGGTTTTAAAACCTTCATTCGTTTTAAAAATGAAGTTTGCAATTTAAAAGGAAATGTTAATTTTATGATTTTTTATTAAAAGTTAGTTTGTTAAATTAAAATCTCAATTGTGTATGTCGATGATATTTATAAACTCTCACTATTACTGACAGGAACTATGATACATATATAAATATATGTGTGAGTTTGTGTACACACACACCAATACGAGCACTCACGCCCGCACGCACGCACGCCCACACGCACGCACGCTCGCGCGCACGCACGCATACACTTACATATATATATATATATGTGTGTATGTATATATGTATATATATATATATATATATATATATATATATATACATACCTAACAATTACGGAAAACAAAATCCCTGTATACACAACATTAATCACTCTCCAAAACGATCATTAAACAAAGAATCGTCCGCAAAGTGAACCTTGCTTGACTGAGTACTCTTTGCAGTTTTGACAGTTGCGTGAGAATTTTGGACAATGAATGTTTCAAATTGAAATAACTCTTTCACGCAAAATAATTTATATGTTCGTCCGTAACTTCGAAATGCCGCAGAGAGAGGAAGGGTCGAAAGGATGATTAGTTGCTTTGTTTAGTATGACCGTATGAAACTTTTCAATGAGTGTTGGTAGATGGACAACGGTTTTGTGTTTCTAGCAAACTAAAAATAAAACTTTTGATACTGTGGCTTCATGTTTATCTCATTAGTATAAAATGTAAACATCGCTAACAAATATTTAATTATATAATACAGTCAGTCAATGTTCCTTTTTTTATCCATTTTCATATTCGCGGTTTTAGTATTCGTAACAAAATCTCGTTATTCACGATGTTCAAATTTTTCATGTAGTAAATTTATTATGCAAAGAAAGTCATAAATAATTGTCAAGCTATTTCGAAATCCTTGTATTGTAACATAATAAAATAGAATATTTTTCTTAAATATTTCGCCGGTACCGCGCGCCGTCCTCTATTTGATTTATGTCACCATGCATTTCGCGCTATTTTCTTTTCGAAGTGAAAAGTTTTATTTTACCAAAGTTGGTAAAATAAGGGAATTCTTTTAACATAAAATTTGCCATAATTTACAAAAATGGATAAAAAACATAATAATTCCTTTTAACTCGTGTAATAACAGTGGGGTAAACGAAGTGCCTCTACGTAAATATTACGCGATTTAAAGGTGATTTAACCCATTCTGAATTCAATACTTTAGATACATGAGAACTTAATTAAATACTTTAGTTATTTGGATTTGAGATAAAATGATTACTTCACAACATAAAGATAGAAATTGAGATAAGACGATCACATCAAAACACTCCGGTAACAAGAAGTGTGAAACTTTAAAAGCGGAATAGTGATAACGCGTATTGACCTCCTTAATACTTGAATAGGTAACACTCAAAATAGGTATGTAAAAATTTGAGAGAAAATTGTTTTATCACATGGGAAAGTGCGATTTAAGTTCCTGAGTGATTACACAACAGAAACTGTTTTGCTTAAAAACTTTCCGAAACATTAAACATCTCTAAAAGTATATTACTTAATATTTTCCAGAAAAAAATTGATGAAATAAAGAAAATTGAGTACCTACTTTAGTTACCTCTTTTAAAATGTCCATATACTATAATATTTTTATTTTTAGAATATGTTTTTTTAATTGATCGCTCAATTTAAATGGATGGAAGTTGGTGTTCTACGAAATCTATATATTCTTTGGCTCCTTTATATTATTTTGAACAATCCAAATTATTTAACACACTTTAGAAGAATATTTGGTGACTTTTTTGATTACAGTCTAGGGCTCTGAAAATTTGCTCAGACACCTTTTTCCCAAACAAATGACCAGTCTTCATGAGAAGTTCTTGTCTGTTGCAAATGCAAAACTTTAGAATTAACCAAATCCTGACATCAGGTACTCGATCCCTATAAACATTTCAAAGACTACCCTGTAATAGTTACAAAAAATTATTTGTGCATAATAAATATAAGAGATAGGGGATGACTTGAAGTAATATTTCGTTTTATTTCATCGGATTCTGTGTGCTAAATCAAAAGATAGGCGAATTTAATATTGCCAAAGCGAAGTTGAAGTGGTCTGGAGGGGAGGGGGGGGGGAGGTAGTAGGTACTTGAGTAAACAAACTTGAATGCGAGCAGACTCATTCGGATCGATTTCGATTTCGGACGTTTTCCGCACATAAAACTTTTCGATGTTATCTGGATTCCTCTGTTTCCCCATTACTTCTCCATTATGTTAAAAATATAAATGTGTAAGATTTCATGTCGATTTTTGGAATTAAATTATTTTTGTGGGTTTAATATTGAAGCAACGTAAGAAGAAGTTTGTAAATAAAGCCAAGAGTGCTTTCAGGGACACTTTCTTGATAACCATTGAATTTGAAGGCGCGCGTTTGAGGCTTACTTTTAAAGCAACTGAAAGATTAAGGAAATTTTAAACAAGAATGTTAGCCGGATATTTTCAATAAAATTGTATTTTCGTTTTTAAAAATGGTAATATAATTTTCAATAGTCGCGACAAGTTTACTACCAATTGGGTTAGAATTGTATGTTTTTTATACCATTAAATTTTATCAACTTTAGAATTGATAAAATTTAAATATTGAGTTAAATTGAAAATTTAGAATATCGAATTAAATTTCTAGAATTATGCCAAATTTTTGGATACCATTTACATTACAATATATTATTGAAGATGTATTAAGGCGACCATCTATGAGCACGTTGGGTCTTATAAACTAAGTAATATATGCTTAGGTTTTATTGCTAAATATTGAAGTAGTTGACGAGTATGAATACTTTTATTAAAAAAAAAATCTCCAAATCATCGGTATCGCTGAAAAGCATTTCTGTTCTTTAGCCACAATAAGTGACTAAATCTCTATATATTATTTTTATAGGTGTATTTTGTTGGTACGCCATATTAACCTTAATACTTCATCAAAACCAATTATTAAATTATCATTTTGATAATTACTTTCACCGATAATGAGGAAAAATAAACAATTGAAAAACAATTTTTCAATTATATTTTTGAATTATTATTATTTTATCTTTTGTCAAGGACATTTATATCGTAAACAGCGCCATATGTTGATAACCTGTTTAACTAAAGTCGTTCAAACAGGAAATATTTAAAAAAGGGCCATCTATTTACAGTCTCTTTAAGTCATTTGCACGATTGGACTTGCGAATTATTCACACGGGCTAATTAGTATGCTAAAATTTGTCATACTGGTCACAAGGCCTTCAAAAACGAATGCACTTAGGAAAAAAGAGATACGATAAAGTGCCCACATAAATTTTATAAGATATTATCAAGGTAAATATATTAACTTAACCAGAGATGGTTTTCGATAAGAGAACTTATAATGAGGATTATATGAAAAATATCTGACAAAAGACCGTCCATATATTTTATTAAGAAGAAAATATTGTTTGGTCAATGTATGGAAGCTAATCTTCACAAAGACTGAACCGTTTTTTATTATACTTTACCTTATGTACTCCTTGATCATTCAGGATAGTTACAGTTTATGTATATATACCCGAATAAGGACATGATAATGATGGTAAATTAAATAAAAACACTGCAAAATTAGATTGCCTCTTTTTTAATTTATTGATATCACTACTGAAAAGCGATAAGCTCATCCCGGTTATTTAAACTATTATATTAGCTAACTGTTGGAAACTGATCCAGAGGACAAAAAATTTTAATTAAATTATAAGGAGAAGCCGATATGACCTGATTTTTATTCATGCTCAAGGGCCGTGTTGACGCTCAAGAGCCATGACTTGAAACATATGTCGTTCTTCACTTATCTGGCGGAAGGACATCAAAAGAATAACGAGAGTATCCTGTTATAAAGCACGAAATAAATAATTCCATAAAGCACAAAATGAAGGCCTACGTTAAGCAGTGGAAATAGGTGAAAAAAAGAAGATACGTAACTTGTATCATACTTGAATTAACATCAATTTAAGATGAATTTGAGCAATGCCGCACACTATTTTCAGAGATAACGCATTATTTGTTCACTTTTGCTGTATTCATCTAGAAACACGACCTCACTTAACGAAATTGAAAACGGAGACTACATCACTTCATTGAAAGTTTACGACTGAATTCTAAACACACCAATAAAGTGACCACAATACACGTAGGTGTGCTAAAAGCCAATAACGGACTAAAAAATTGTTTTCTTGCCAAGTTCACTACTGACTAATGCTCTCATGAATAAGACATTCTTAGGGTTATACATACAACGTTGCGTAACGGATACTATGGTTTCTATTCTCTATCGCTCCCTCGTTTAAAGAATTTACTAATTTTTACTTTCTTCGAATATACGAGTTTGTATACGGATAATATACATAAATCTGTTTTACAAAGTGATCATCCTCGCTGCTTATTATCGCTTGTCAAACCATCGTTCGAAATATATTGGAAACGGACATTTTTCACACAAAAAAAAATGTAATATAATGTCCATCAAATGTTCACAAATTTGCATTTTAATCCCAAATTTGCAATCTAAAAAAATTATAATTTTATGATTTCATATCAAGAGCTACTTTATCAAAATAAAATCTTAATTGTGTGTGCCGATAATACTTATAATAAACTCTGTAGTTTTCACTATTACTATGAAGAATTATGATACACATGAATAGAATCACTGTTAGTGTTAGCTAATTTCTAGTGCTTTATTCATAAATCGTATATATGTATATATATATATATATATATATATATATATATATATATATATATATATATATATATATATATACTTAATCATTATGGAAAACTTAATCCTATGCATCCCCAGCATGTCATTATTGACCAAATGATAATTACATAAAGACACGTCCGCAAAGTAAACATAGCCTGAATACTCTTTGTAGTTTGCCAGTGGCGTGAGAGTTTTAGAATTTGGCACAATGAAAGTTTTAAAATTAAACAAATGCAATTTCTATGTTCCAAGTTTTTTGTTGGGTAGTAAATGAAATATTTGGCTAAAAGTATTTTTCACATTCATGGGCGGGCAGCATTTATTAATTTTTAGTTTGTGACAAAAACTGTAAAAAACTTAAAGATTTACAAAGGCCTTATTGATGTTTTAACCAATGAATTGGTTTGAAAAATTATTGGAAAGAAATACATTGTAGCAAAGCCCGGCAAATAGGAAAATTATTTAAGATAAGGTCCAAAATTATTTTCTCAAATTACTGACCCAAATAACAATCAATCTTATTTAAATATGCATTATGAATATATTTTGTGATCGATTTCAAAAGTCGCGAAGAAAATCTTATTCCATTTAATGTATATTAACTTTTGAATGTTTAGGCATTTGCAAAACATCGGAATCTTTGCTAATTGCCCAAATGAAGATGTTGTAATACAACGAAACATAGGTTGTGTCACGTAGTTTTTAATTTTTTTCTCTTAAAAATTTAAATTTTTTAGAATTTCTACAAAATTAACGACAAATATACTCAAAACATTTCTTATTTAAAATGGTAGTTTACATTTTCCCCAGTACATATAGAAGATCGCGTTATTATGTTTTATATTAAAAAGATTTGAAAAGTGGTTAATTTCTCATTCGTGTTATTGGTTTCATATCGGCCAAGTAAGAAAAACGAGGAATACAAAAAATGTCCATGAGAGTAATTTATTTTTCCAGCATAAGGAATAACTTTACGTCTTATATTTACAGTAACTTTCGGAATTGTATTATGGAGAAGTATATTTCCACATGCTTAAATGTGTGCTCACATTTGTCGTGTCATTAGTGTAATCTAAATTATAAAGCTCTTAATAACAAAAGCTCATATCATAAAACACTGCCTCTACACCTATACGAGCGGGGGTTTCAGAGATGTTGCAGGGTTCGTAGAGAATGAACGACAAAATCTCCAGTTTAGCGGGAAATCGACTTAAAAAACAATTTCAGTGTTTGTAAAAAAAATATTTTATTTACAGAAAGCCTTTTTTAATTTAGCACAGGCCTTTTTGATTTTAAGATTTTGAAATATTAATTAAAATAATATTTTGTTTTCACGAAATAATTTTGAATAGCTTGATCAATCTAAATGTTGACGAGACAAATTTATCTCACAGGGGCGCGTTACAAAATCAAATGGGTTTGACTTTGATATCGTGTCTTCATCTAACTCTAATCGATACTCTTACAACAAAAATTAGCTTTACCTTTTTGAGAATACTTCTGTATATGAATTATTTTGACCTTCCGGCATTCCTAAAAAAGATAACATTCATTACTCGGCAGTATACTGTAGTTATTTAAACCTATTATTAAAGAATTAAAGTTCCAAATATTAAAGTTTTAAAGATCTTTAATATTTTTTGTTATCGTTATTATTATTGTTATGGATATTATTGTAGTTTCCTCTTATCATACAATAGCTAACGACATGTTCGTTGCAATCACTTATATTTCTGTTTATGAAAATATGTACTGATTACATATGGAATGGTTTTGTATTATTCTTTTATATTTTGCAAAACTTTTATTTTAATAATGTTGGTTTTGAAATAAATGAGACATTAAAAAATAAGCTTTCCATGTTATACTTTCACCATATATGTATTACAAAACTATACACTTATCGGGTAGCTACCTAATGCTTCCAGTACTTTACTCTTTTAAAGATATATTAGATTACTAAAAAATAGGATTTTTGATGGCATGAGTAACTCAGTCATAATAGCATCGTAATGTTACAAAGTATGAATAAAATTTTAATTTCATATGTATATATATATATATATATATATATATATATATATATATATATACATATACATATATATATATATATATATATATATATATATATATATATATATATATATATATACATATACATTTATATATATATATATATATATATATATATATATATATATATATATATATATATATATATACATAATTTATAATTAGGGGAAATAATTTCTCCACGTCCAAATACCGGAATAGAATTAGGGGCTCTTTTGTGAGGCTTTACCAACCGCACTACGAATCGGATCAAATTTTCCCTTCGAATATAATAAGAGTAATGCGTCATCTATATATTTGTTTGTTTTTTTCACTTTTAAACGGCCTAACGGATTTCAAAAAGTTATATTGTCATTAACTTAAACGGTATATTAAGATGCTCAGTAAAATTGTTATCCTGCTTGAGCATAGGATGCTGTTTTTGCCATGTTTTAGTGAATATTAAGATGTGTAACAAACTATATTAAATACGAATCAGATTATGACCTCTAAGCTCTGTGTTACGAGTTTATGTATAACATAAAGAAATGGCTATTATTATGTTAATGTAAATATAATAATAGTTATATAAATATGGTAAAACAATATAAACATTAAATTATAACGCCGAATAGCAAAATGCAATCAATAAATTACAAAGAAATTAATTTTTTCAACAAATTATTTAATAAATATTCCATATATATATATATATATATATATATACACACACATATATGTATGTATATATATATATATATATATATATATATATATATAATATTCCAAATTAATAATTGGCTATTAATAATTATTATGTTCACTATATAGAAACGGTGTCTGTTTATTTGTTTATTTGTATATCTTTCATGCCTATGCGGCTTAATAAATTTCAATATAATTTTGCACATAAATATTAAACATTCTAGATTAAAGTATAGACTATATACAATTATCATTTACAGCAGCAGAGTAATAATATTAACGCTAAAAAATATTTTCGTGCACGAAAAACTTATTAACAATTTAATTTTCAAAAGCAGAGAAAAATGTTCCATTTAATATTCCAAATACGCGGGTTTATTAGCGCAGTATTGGTAAAGGATATTACCACATTAAAACGCGCGTCGTACCGCACTGTACCACAGCAAATATTAAATGTTGGTTTGGTAATTATATTCTAAATAATATTTACCTCCTAACTATTACCTGGCCTAATTGAACTTATCTATATCTTAAAAATTTAGTACATTTTCCTAATAGCACGCGAGAAAAACCGCGGGTAAAAGTTAGTTCTGTAGATGTTAGTCCATTATATTGTAATAGACAATGCTGAGTACATTGTTGTAGGAACCTTTCGATTTAAAATTTAATATTTTATTGTTTCACAAGATTCACCTTTTAAGTGACAGTACAACGCCAATACAAAGAATACTATCATTTTTCACTGTATTTCGGCATTTTTGGTCGATTTAGACGACGTCATGAAAGGAAATATGTTCTTAAACATTTTGAAAATAAAAGTGTTAGCATGAGTATGGTTTACATTATGAGAGCTCCATTCGTACTTATATATTTAAGGCTTTTATAGTATTTCGACTTAACTTTATGCTATTAATATTTTTGTGAACATTTTCATTAATATCCTTGAAACGATCTTATCTAAACTTATAAAAATCTCTGGTACTATTTTAAATAAATTTATGTCTCGGCATCAGAAAAAGTTACCCTTTTGAATTATATCCCACACAACAAAAGAATAAATCAAATATTTTTTCAAGTGCTTTATTTGTTTCCTTAAAAGTTTTCACATGAATGTTTTTCGGCTTTTATCGTTAAAGTATTTGCGGGTTAGTATGCTCTGTCCTATGCTCTGTGCACTCAGCTTCGACGTTAAACAATTTTTGAGAAAAACGACTGCCGCAGACGGACGAATACATAAGTGATCTTATAAGGATTCGTTTATTTGCTTTTGATGGATGGAATTTTAATTATGATTAACTGATTCATGGCTACATGTACATATAAGAGAGAAATAATTTCATAGCCGTAACGATAGACCATTATTGGTGAATAATAGATAATTTAAAGTTTCACTTATACCTTTGCTTACATAAAAATTTGTATTAGGAAGACGTAACCTATTGAGATCTATCTGAATATCTGCTTTAAAACGGAGTATACGGTTTGTTTTCAACTTCAGATTATATTTTAGGGTTGAAACTCGTCAAAGCATATTCTTATTTTTGTTTAACCTTGTCAGCAATCCTCGTACTGTGTCATAATTTTAAACAAGATTTCGATAGTTTTCAGCACTTGACTTTGAATTGCATTAAAAAGAACACTTTCTTCTGATATTAACAATATTGGTGAGTTCTTTGTAATCCACTTAAGTATATTCTGGAATAAACTAAATTTAAATAAACCTAGCAAACGTACACTTTCTGTGGGATTGGTCTAAAATTGTATTATTTTTCAAGACCTGGCAATTGATATCACTTCAATCAGTTATTATTTTCTTACTCCACATTTAAGCACAATTTTCGAATTTTTCTTTGTTAAAGTGTTTCTGTAGGCAAATATACAAAATTTAATTTGGTGCTTGGGAGTTATTGATGAAATACTATTATTTTATAATGGTCATTGGGACTTTGAATCAGCTGTTATCAAGAAAATAGTCCTTTCTTATCACCAATTGAATTTACTTCAAATTTACATTTAAAACCTTACCAATACCTATTTTCTCGAAAGTTCTTTTTGGTTTTTCTCCAGACTGCTTATTATTTTGAAGACGTGTGTGAGGATAATAAAATTCGATGAGATTAAGGTTAAGTTAATGTCATTGTCTTTGTTTCTTTATTAACACAGTTTTGGTGAGCGGTGATTTAATTAGTCAGATAAACATGACACGATACGCATTAACAGATATATATATATATATATATATATATATACACGTACATATGTACATATATATATATATATATATATATATATATATATATATATATATATATATATATATATTACTATTTTAGTTAAAAATATACAAATTCAAATGAAAACATTTAATTTATGCACACCTAGGGTGCGTAAGGATAATTTAATATGACGGTGTGTCCTTTAAATATTATGACAAATATCTGTAAAGTGAGACGTACGTAAGCTCTCAATATCGATTCGGTAAAAATTATTTGTTTTTATTTCCTAGTGCGTTATTAAAATGCTCTTAAAACGAGAAACGGCATTCAACAATTTTCCTTAAATTCGCGAGAGGCGGACGGTAAAGCGAATTATTTTTTTTCCTTCAAATATTTTTCTTTTCACACTTGATATTTATTTTTTCGAACGTGAACAAAACCAGTGATAACTACGCTTTTGTGTGTTCATGAATAGTAACAGTCATAAAATCTAGTGATTCTAGTATAGTTGGTATGTAATGGTCTATTGGTTAAATTATTAGCAATGTGCACACTGATTAAAACAGGTGGGAGCTAGTAGAATAAGATTAAACAGTTTCGTGGTAATCGTTTTCGCGGAAATCATTAATGCCGAAAAGTGACTATCTCCATAGAAAACTCAATTATTTTTAATTATGTTATTCCAGCGATTCCTATTTTCCATGATCTACATGAGATCGTGGATTTTGGCATCGAAAGTGGGGCAGAACTGGTCTCAATCACTTTTGTTTTTGTGTATTTTTCTCCTCAAGAGGTGGTGCAAAGCTTATTATCACTAACAATAGCCAGTGATCAGAGCTTTACACCTCTTCAGTTATTTCGCTGATGTATTATGGAATCATTCGGAGACAAACAATTTTGAATTGTGATGATTTTCAATTCTTAAAGAAATATTATACTGGTTACAGGCTTGATAATTTTAGAGTCTATATCTTAGGCATTATAAAAAAAAATGAAAAAACGTCGATGCGCACAAGTCAAACCTTTTTTTAGTCTTCCGCTTTTCCCTCTGCCTCCGCAAAACTTTCTTCTTTTTATTTATGGTTGTTTATTAAAATCACATTACGACATTATTATAAAATGAAATTCCATAAAAGATACTTATATTCTCTGTTCACTAATAAATTTGCTCTAAAATGAACAAAAATATTTTCACACGTTAAACAAATAGTTAAGATGCTTCTTATAAATTGAGATTAATATTTACTCTCAAATTGCTTATTTCTTTTCTACATCTTACAATAAAAATCGCTCCATAAATTTACCTTGAAATTCCTCCGACACATATATTATCACAATAAAATATGCTACCTCTACTCTACTTAAACGAAAGCTGAAATAAAGGTATTTATAAATTACCACCGTAAGTACAGAAGGAGGTACGATGACAAGAGCCATAAATTGTGTATAATGTCTTGTTCAGCCCTACATCAAGGTAGGTGAATGTGAAATGTTGTATTCAGTATTGGAAATTAAGTGGATGTCATTAAATATTTATTTTCAAGTCGTTGTGCTGTGATGTAATTTAGTGTATTATGTAACTCGGTTTTGAAGGGTATTACGCAAGTTGCAAATTGCATTTTCTCCAGTAAAATCGTTTAAATATTATAACGGAGGTACTCTTGATTTTATAACTTAGTTTAGATATCGCTGAAGAGAATTTACATATGGTATAAGTAATTATGAATCTTCGGAAAACTTATTGAATATGAGTAAAACTTTCTCTATGAGATTTGTCTATGTACTTTTTCATATATGAAGTTTAAACGTTGACATGCTTATTTTATTTAAAGTTTTTATAAATATTGGTACTATTTTTCGAAATTCTCAGTTTACATTTCTTTATATATATATGTATATATATATATATATATATATATATATATATACATATAGATATATATATATATATATATATATATATATACATATATATATATATATATATATATATATATATATATATATATCTCACAGGCGAAGAATTTTCCTTAATAGTACAAAAATTATAATAACTGAAATAAGAACAACAAATTTTCGGGAAACTTTACCTTAACTTCCAGTAACTTTGTTTCATTATAATGTTAATTTTAGCAGTTGTAGATAAAGAGGGAGTAGTTTTTTGTTTATGCTGAATTCTTAAAATTAATCATTTCAATGCATCCGTTGAAGTTGGACCGAAACCAAAAACCAATAATTTTTTTTACATCACGATTGTCCCTTTCACTGAAGATATACTATATCTAAAATCAATTCACAACCTTTTAATTAAACCTTTCCCTATAAATGTGTTTTTGTTCAATTTCTGTATAAAGATGTTTAGTGTTAGCAGGTGCGGGATGCGAGTTAATATGCCTTATTATTATTAACCGCTTTCTGAGAAAAATGGCTGTCAGGAAGACAGATGGAAACGTGAATAATTTTGTTAGAATTCTATTTTCTTATTTTGAGTATGGAATCCAAAAAAAGAATCGGTTGTAATTCTAAATAAAGTCAACGTGAATGGCTTATGATCATGCATACTTTCAAACTATAACTTAACTACGCTGATAATACCAGTGTCTTAGGTTTACCGACACTTTTAATTATGAAGATGAAGTCAATAGTTTATTTTGTTCGTTTAAAGCTTGGTTTCCTTAAGGGTGCTTCTCAATCTTTATATTTTATTTTAAACAATCTCACGGCTTATGAATAATGTTTATTTAAATTTGTTTAATCAATGTATATTTTATCCATTGCAGTGAAACGTATTTTTGGTACTTCATACGTCTAAAGTTTTATGTCAACTTGGAAGATGGGATTATAGTCTTTTTGGTAAATTAAATAAATAAATGAATGTAATAAAAAGTAATAAACATTTTTTCAAAGAGATGTGTTTAAGTTTCCGTTCAACTCAATGACGACTCTGCGATAATTTCATCTTTTAATATGATTTGTTTCAGACATGCTACTATTCAAATGTTTCTTAAATATCTACGTTCAATTTATTGCTGGGATCTAACACTACATATACGAAATAACCTCATAGTATATTTAGTAACGTTTACTTGCTTACTTTTAAGAGGTTTACACGTATTTCTTAAGAGTGAAGTTACCCCGGACATGGAAACATGATACAAAACTTAAAAAAAAGATTTGAGGATACGTGGCGAAACTGAGACCAAACGTAGACTAAAATGATATATGAAGTTCAGATATGTAGTGTTGTAATGTGGCAAAATATCGTATTATATTGATAGGAGAACAGTGGGAGAAAAAAACTGCGAAAACCATGGTTTGCTATATAAAGCGATAAAACCTCCCATTAGATGACGAGTTTGGATTTGTATTAGATGGCTTTTAAATTAAATGTAATTAAATGGATTTAAATTTGAAATATATTACTGATTTTATTAACATACTACAATAATAATTTGCTAATTTGCTCAAGTGTATTATGCATTCACATATTTGGCGACAAAATTATTCGGGATAAGCTTTCCGAGTGTACACGAACGTTTTTGTTACAAAGTTTCGAGCAAAGAAACAAATAAACAGACAAGATAATATATTGAACGAAAATCCAAAACCGCTAAGCCGAATTTGGTAATTTTATTTCAAGATTATACCTGCATTTTATTCCATCTGGATACTTAAAGGATAATGAATTGGTCGATAATAGGTAGCTACTGAAATAAAAAAAAATTATTTTGCTCTGAGTTTAGTAGGTAGGTCATGGCCTGTATATACGTGGCGGATCTGATTTAGATGGATCTGCTCTGTGGGAAAGAGTGCTCGTCAGAAATAGATACTCTATGTTTGACGATAAGAAACTTAATTTATAATTCGTTTGTTACTACATTTTCCTAGTAGTAACAAACGAATTATAAATTAAGCACCAACATGTTTCCCGCGGCATAGAAACGGGCGGCAGATCTGATAAAGGTATTGTCACGCGGCCATAGTGTATTAGTGGCATACTACGAGCATGTAGGCGACGACTGCGTGCGTATCTGTTTATATGGCCGTCATTATAATCTGGGTTTCGTAATACTTTATTCGTGGATTTGTTCATAAATAGAAGCGCCGAGTTGGGTAATTTCATTCTGTACCATGATAATCTCTTTTCAATTTCATAGGTCACATATTAAGTTATTATTAATTAGATGAAAACATTATTTTTGTGTTTCATTAGGAGGTAGTGACCAATATGGATATAATAATTTATTGAAGATTCATTATTCAGGCACCGATGCAAGTAATTTAATAAAACTTTATTCGCGTTGGGTGCAAAAATTCAATCCTTTAATTCTATAATTAAACACAAATAATAATTGATATACCATTAGTGAGTGTATTTACTTTTCTTTGTTAAATTTCGAACATAAGGGAAAAGTTCTAAAAATATTTGCTAGTATGTATTCAATTTATAACTTTTTTTTATGTAACTAAATCTGTAAATCAATTTAGCAAGCCAATTTTTACCTACTTCTAATTATTGTACTGAATTTAAATTTTGCAGATTTATGTGATTCTAATGAAACCCGATAATATGAAGCCAAATAGGGTCGTTATGTGACTTTTAAATGACAAACAGTAAACCTATCGAGTTTATGCTCTTTTGATTTGTCTCAGTAAGTCTTTTAGATATACATTTTAAATAGGATGATAGTATGCTCATTTGATTTGTCTCGATAAGTCTTTTAGGTATACAAAATAAATAAGAGGATATTGTGCTTGTTTGATTTTTTCAACAAGTCTTTTAGGTATACATAATACATAGAAGGGCATCATGATAAAAAGGAAGGATACTATGAGAACTTCCCAATGATTAGCAGTAAATCCATCCAGTTTGAGTTCATGTAATTCGTTTCAATGAATCCTTTAATTATATATTGTAATTAGGAAGGCCACATGATAGAGGAGGGAGATGGTAATAGAGCCTTCCCAATGGTTAACAGTAAACTCTTTTAGTTAGCGTTCATTTGACTTATTTCAATCAGTTTTTTAGCTATATAATGAAAGAGTAAGGTTTTACTGGGAACTTATCAATTATTGAAACTAGACCGATCTACTTTATGTTCGTTTGACTTGTTTCAGTGAGTTCTTTGGTTATATATTAAAACCGGCAGGATTTGATGATGAAGTAGAAAGAGATATTCAAAGGACAAAGTTTGTAGTGTAATAACCGGTATAAGTAAATTACGAAGTTTTTACTTATACAACAAGAATATTTAAGGGAATTATTGTGATTTCAATTATTCGTCGTTTTAGTTTTTATACTTAATTTCCCATGTAGTTTCTTTTGAGGGGGTAAAACATTTTTTAATTGATATGGAAAGTATTTAGTAAACTTTTTTAATAATTGTTACTAGTAGTAACAAAACTAATTCCATAAATCGCCATCTATGGCGTAGCGGCCGAATCTTACATTTTAAAAGTTTTCTCGATATAATTCCATAAGGAGTACAATATGTGGTGCAGGAGCAAAACCCTTTATTAATTTCGATTTTTTTTCAAAAAATTATACAAAAAAATCCAAAAGCGCATACGGATCGTTGGACAGTGAGTATTGAAGACGGAAATAAAAGTGCCCAAAGAAGTTTATTTTTATTGCCGCCTATTTTGTCTCAATGTATTCTGTTTGTCTCTTTTATGATCATAAATTGGCCATTGATTCATATTTTTATTCCATTAAATCTCACGACCGCTCCTGTGCCTAAATGTAGACACAAATCATAACTTAGACCAGTAATAGAATGTCGCTCGTATATTTTTGAAGACGCCCTTCAGTACCAGTAAGATTTTTTGGGAAATATTCAATGATGAACAATAAAACTGACGAAAAATAGACAGTGTCATTATTTAATCTTTTCATTCGGTACTACGAAGATCACTTTATAAAGATATTGCTGATCTCAGTACCATAAGTTACAAATTATCACGTTTGAGTTTATTTTATTAGTCAAGTCTGTTTATTCTTTTCATCATATTTTTACATATTTCCAGGTACATACTGGATAGTTTTGACAATTTTAATCTCAACATTTCCTTCCGTGTATTTAGCGTTTGAGATGATTTTAGTTTTTGTGAGAAATGTTACCATTGTGAGAAATGTCACATCTCATTAGAATTTTAAACTCTGTACGAAATAAGGGTATAGTATAACTGATATTAGAAGGTTTGTTTCCATCGCATCATGTTTATATGACGTAACCTCACCTTCCAAATAAAATTGTAAAAGTGTATCTACCTCAATATGCTGAAAGACAATTCCTAATAATGTTTCAAATAATAGTGGTAACGCAGTATATTCAAAGTCGAAAGACTTAAAATTTAGATAAATAAATTAACGGAGAAGAAGTTTGAAAATTTCCTGAAAAAATCTCTTATCCATCCAGAAATATCAATATAGTGTTTATATTCAGTGCGCATAAGGAAGAGAAAGTGATTACAGTGTTTAACAAATCATTATCAGAGATAAAATTAATAACAAGTAGTTTAAATATGTTAAAAAATTTAAAAAAATTTCTTATGCACATTTTTATATTTTTTTACTTTATCAGAATAGTTACCATAAATAATTATTAAAAACTACTATGTAATTGTTATTTTTAATTCTTTAAATTATTATGTTTTGTATCCGAATTTAAATGGATTTTATTAATTTCAGAAACAATTTCAAATGTTCCTATTAATAAGTAACTACATTTAATTAAAATTATTTCGCGTCTAGTTAATATAACTTTTGAAGATATCAGAAACAAAACTTCCACAAATATTTTAAACAAATAACAAACTAATCACTGTCAAAGTTTGATATTCGAAAGTTAACGCGGAAATTTAATATAATGCAGTATAAAATTTATTTCCCCACAAAATTGGAATAAACGTCCGTCGAGACTTAGAGCTTCGGAACAAAGATTGGAAAAATCGTAAAACTTCTTATTGAATCGATGATGGAATTGTGAACTTTGTTGTGGAAGTTCGAAAAGTGATTTGCATTTCATCAAGAAAACATTTTGATCGACTAACATTTTTCCAATTTATGAAATGTAAGGGTTTTTTATTGCATTACTTTTAAAAAACTATGATGCTTCTCATATTTGTTTCTATATCCTTATTTAAACTTATTTAAACACATGAAAATATAAGAAATAATACGACAAGCACCATAGTTTCGTAATAGCGATACCATAAAATAAACGTCTTATTTTACTTAATAGAAATTTGGGTACCGGAAGTTATTGGAAAAATTATAAACTTATTAACATACGAAGCACGTTTGTTAAGTGACGAATCTAACCAAATAACCTAACTTATTTGTACACATCGCAACTTTACTACTTGTCCCCTTAAATACACTACCTTTTTTGCACTATTACATTGTTTTCACTTTTCCTTTGTTCGAAGACATGGAAGAAATCAGTTTCCGCCAGCTGTGTCAACAAATCCGTTATTTTTATTCCTTACAGCATCAACTAACCCGAAAGCTATTCTTTTAAATAAGTACTTATTTGACTTTTGAGAAAATACATAATTAGTATGGTGCTATCGGGCGGATATGGAGGATGCAATTGGGGGAATATGGAGGATGTTCAAGTATGGTGAGTAATGAGCCTGTGGATCAAAAACTGCTATACAGGTAGTGCTATGTGAGCAGGATCATTATCTTAGTACGGCTGTTTTTTCCTGACTTTTTCTCTCAGCTTTATAAAGTTTTCCTTTTAATTATGCTTGTTAAATACTGGTCAAAGTTACACACTTGATACGAAAAATGCAATGAGTATGCTATTAAGTTTTGAATTGTTTTGGCGAGCTTTTTCATTTTTGGTAACGATGGTATATTACAGTTCAATGACTGTCTTTTGGTTTCAGAATGATTTTGAAAGAACCAGATTTTATCAAAATTATTTAGTTCTTAAATCGTTGCGTCAGGTTGCTGTAGAATGTCACGTTTCTCAATTTTTTAGCTTAACATTTTTTAGACCCACCACGGAAAATCTAATACATATATGTAATAAAACTCAAATTCTTTATATTTACGAAGTTTGTTAAGATTTTTTGACATTTAACTTACTTATTCTCTTTTGTTTGTGTTTGTATTTGTGTCCAAATCAAACTACGATATTATTAAATTCTACGTAAGGCACACGGTCATAACATTAGCTGTTGGCCTTTATAAAAATCGATTAAATTCGAATTAATCCTTGCATGGTATGTATATCCTACCAAAATATGCAATTATGGATTTTGGGTGTTATTAAAACAATTAAACTTTTACTAGAAAACTTATGTGCACGCGTGAGGCGCGTATCAGCTGCAGGTTATGAGTGCGCAACATTTAGTGTGTGCACGTGTGGCAAAATAATTTTTGATGTATTTTAATATGAGGAATTTACATCAAGTCGTCACATCCACTTTTCTCAAACACCGCTTAAGGTAAAAACTTAAAAATTTCACGAAGTATTATACTTTACGTAAACGTAGTAATATAAATTATTCTTTAAAATTAAACGTAAATATAAACCGTCCATACTCTAAATTAATATTATTCGGTTACCCATTTTTGAGTAAATATCTCCTTCGTCATCTTCCAGCGGGGCCAATCGGTCGTGAATGGTTCTAGTCGACCTAGCGATGGCTTTCACCTGGTCACTCCACTAAGCGCTCGGACCCTCTCGCAACCTACTGTGTATGCGGGTTACCAGTCACAGCACCCACTTACTCCAGCGTCCATTAGTGACGCAAGCCGCACGTCCCGCCTATCTCGACTGGCGAGCGAGTTCGGTACGTTGGACACTTGCGTTTTTTTCTATGTCGGGATTTCCTTTACGATCACTTCTTTTTATACACTACATACTTCTTTTGGTTGCTCCTTGAAATATCTGCATTTCTTGAGAATTATTCGCTCTGTAAATGCCCACCTTTGACACCCATAAGTTTTAATGGGATTTTCAATTCAAAAATATGTTTCACTGTCCAGTATTTGATCCAGTACACGAAGTCTTGATGACTCTCCCGATCTCTTTGATAGTAGAATCTTCAAAAGTTACGTTTTGGCCTAAATTAGTAAATAAGTAATGATATGTATACTCATTTACGTAGTTCACTATTAGAGACTGTATTCATGTAGATATATTTTCCACATTTCTCGTCGTGCATATGCTGCCTGCATTAATTCCCAAGCCATAGTTTTTACTTTCTACGCAGAAAGATTCTAGCGTGTAAGACATTTCAGCATGAAATCGCTTATCAACACCATATTATCGATCATCTAAATAATTTAGATATCTGCCATTCATTACAATCCTATCCTAGTTAAAATTGAAAAAATTAAACCCTAAATTAGTTATAAATAAGTTAGGGTAGCTGAATTGCCCTAACGTACACCTCTTTTTACTTCAATGGTATATCTTATTCGTTTCAGTTCAACCAAACCTTTACTTTTCTGTAAATCTTTTGAATTATTCGCAAGAATTTTTCCTCCATGTTCAGCCATTTTAGAGCCGCCCATAGCACCTTGCTTGGTATAGGATCGAACGCCTTTGAGTAAACAATCGATAAGCAATATGCAAAGGGCCCATTTACATTAATTTTATTGTATTATGATTTGAGTCAATGTAAATGAGTAATCCATTGTGCTGTATTTTTGCCTAAGTCCAGCTTGTTCTCATAGTTTGTGGGAATCTAGAGTTGGTTAATATGTACCAAGGAATATATTCGCAAACAGTTTATACACACTCTGCAACAATTGTTTACATTGGAGTTAGAGGTGCTATAACAGTTTTTGTTATGTCGTTCGAAATTCCACATGACCAGGTGTTTTTGTGTGATTTCAAAGACTTGAGACTTTCTCTAGTTTCACTTTTTAGGAAAGGCTTAATAACCCTTAATATGGTTTATATACCATCCTTTTGTAGATTTTATAAATAATCGGGTAATATCTATCGAAAATAATAGTGACTGACATACTTTCAGTTCTTTCTTTGCGTCGTTAGTTGTGATGGTCCGAGCGAGATAGCATCGCGTATGTTTTCTTAACTCGAAACTCTCACCAGTTTTTTGTGTGACCAGAACGCCACATCGACTAGTGGAATTGTCAACTTCGTTGAATTTATTTCATCATGGAACACCTGGATGATGTGAAATATATAAATTTTATAAACGTTCCAAAGACCGAAATAAACCCGGTAAACCTTTCGAAAAATATTGCCAAAGATATTGCAAAACATTGCCAATATATTAAAAATAAATTTATTTAAAAAAATAAGCTTAGTCATATTTATTAACATTTAGAAAATCACAACAACGGGTCGTTGATCCAAGCGTACCTATGATTTTTACTGGATTCGAAAGGTTCCGGGTTCAAATTGGAGGAACCCAGCTATATTTATGCAATGTTTTTTAACATTTTTTAACGCTTTAAAGCGGTTTAATGCAATACATCGATATAAGTGAGCTGGTCGAATTAAGTCGGGAAAAGCCGACAAGATTCGAAGCTGGACGAATTAACTCGGAACAAGCCGACAATGCAACGAATCTAACCGAATATCATGGGGCGTCTTGGTATCAGAACGCGTCATTAGATGTTTCACGTTAAAATGTAGGGTGAATTTTTATTTTAAGGTAGAGTTGTTTCGAGTATATTAAATTTCAGTCTTCCTATTTTTACAGTTAACTAATCGTTTAATACCAGCTGAATGATTTCTATTTTAAAACCATTTTCAAGTCACCTTATGGTACCCAATTTAAAGTTTTTGATCGAAGAATTATTCAGCTAAGCATTAAAGCACAAGAAGATATATGTTTATAATTGAAGATTCAATAAAGATTTAGATTAATTATAATTATTAATATATACTTCGTTTAATATACTATCCCATTTAAGATATAAGCATCTATTTTAATAACTGAACATGTATGCATTTATTTATAGGATGCCAAAGCACAAAACCTCACTTTTAAAATCCAAAAAATATTTCAGATATAAAAAATACCAGTAATTGATATAGCAAATTGAACATGGTAGGTATCAATACGCCCGTTGGTATTGTGTAATAAACGTAGTCTAATTTGGAATCGGTTTAGGTTTAAATAAAAGTTTCGGCAAGTTTAAACAAGGTTTACGCTTAAATGTTTTAACATTAATATTTACTCCTAAATATGTAACCATTATATTAAGCCATACCCCTCAATATTTGACTGTCTTTTGGTTACTGTTGTTGCGCAGTTATATGTCTTCTGCTTCTGGTATTTTAAATCTGTGAATTTTTGTTAACAATGTATGTCTAAGTTATCCTCAAATGTTCCTATGTATATTCCAGTACACTACAGTGGTTTTAATAATTGTAATTCAATTTATATCACGTGTAAAATTGATATTGATTTTACGTCATTAGTATTTCTATTTATACGAACAAATCATATTTTTTTCCAGAAAATAATCGAGTTGATCAGTAGACGACAACTTTAATATGATAACCTATCATATGGAAGATGTCATCTAAAAACTTTATTCCGCAAGGTGAATCTGATATTATTTTTCAGTATGTAACGTTTTATCTTCGAATATTAGGCTTCACGAACATTTCTACTGCACATTTGAGATTATGGCATTTAATCGAAAAACTTGTCTACTATATATAAGTTATTTTTAAATATATATCATTTCAAACATATTAAATTCTATGACTTAAAGATAATTCTCGAGAATATGTTATTCCACAAAATGTTTTATATTACTATTTGTTGTTTCTGAATTCAAAGGAATTAAAAAGACGTTGATTGTTGTTAATTTAAACGTAAATTAAGTTTTAATACATTAATATATATATATATATATATATATATACACATATATATATATATATATATATATACATATATATATATATATATATATATATATATATATTTATAAATAGATACACATATATATATATATGCATTTGGATTTCAATTATATCAGTGACTCGCTGAGTAAAGCGACGAAATAACGTCGAAGAAAAGTATAGTTACTATAAATTTTAAAACTTTATAATTTATTGCAGTGTTTAGGTAGAAAACTGATAATGTCTCATTTTTTTTATTATCTGTAGCTCAACCACTATCCATAAGTCAAAGTTTCGAATTCTTAGCTCAACTAGAAGTGTCCAAATAAGGTGATAGAATAATTGCGTCAAACGTCCCCATAAATGTTTTCAAGGTATTGCAGCTTTATCTTCATTTCAGTGTCTTTATTGTTGTCCTGCTTGCGATATATTTTATTCTTCTTTGCCAAAAGTTATTTTTTCATTTATTTTTATTTACTTTCTTTATCTTTATATTAGCAAAGGACTCTTGAAGAAAAAAAATATTTGGCTTGAATAAAAATGATTTTAATGTATTGTTTCTTATTTTGACAAGAAAGTAAAGTTGAACAAATACGAAAAGGGGTAATAATCATGAAAGCTTGATTAAATTTGACTATGGACATATATTTCAATAGTTAATATAATATTATTCTTGTACTAGTAGGCCCGAGTCATTTTATATAAAACAAATGAATAGATCGAATTGGAAAAGGTTACGCCTTGTTTTCACTGCCTCCCACATACTCTCTTCCATTATTTTCTTCTACTAATCTAGTTATCATAAAATGCCTACGTAAATACATTCCAAGCTATATAAATATTATTGAAGTCCTTAGGTGAAATGCTACGTCGTACTTTTGTATTTTCCTTGCTATTAACATGGACCTAGAGGATGCTCAAAGGTAATATTCAGTTATATTTTTAATACGAAATTACATCAAAGAAAGTGGGCATGCCCACGGAGAAGGCAAATAACGAGAAAATATTGATAGTTTATTGAAATTATTTGAAAAGGTAAATTATATAAAAACGTGATTATTTACGGGGACGGTACGTGGAAGAAGAGTTAGTGGCTATGTGATTAAATTTTCGCTTTTCCTTTTAAATTCTTTACAAAAAAATATATTATTTTTCAATATTTGATATTCTTGTCATTTTGTAACTCTTTATTTACTTGTGTTCACTAAGAAAGTTGAGTATTTACTTGTATTAACTATGAAGTTATAAAAACTGAAATGTATCGCTACATCATGTAAGCGTATGCACGACGATAATCAAGTTATTTACATTTTCGCGCTCCTAATTCGATATTTTTTTCAAATAATCTATAAATTTGTTGAAGTAAAACTTACAGTAAAATTATTTAACTAATTCGATAGGAAGTCTATCCGGTGGTGAACTCTTTATGAAGCGGCGCTAAGACAATTAACCTTTTAGAAACTTAAATGCGAGGCTGAAAAGATACCTAGTGCACCAATAAATTCTCAAAGAAAGTAAAATATCGATGAATAGCAAAATTACTTTTAAGTGCTATACATTTATGAGAACATTGAAACGAAAAACTACAAAGGAAATGAAAATTATAAAGGGAAACTTCAAATGAAGTTACATATTTCGGGAAATTAGGGAGATTTAACTTCACTGTATTATAGCGTAAGGGTAAACGAAAAACCGCTGCGTCTGTGTATCAAACTTTCCCGGGATAATGGAAATTTATATTAATTTATGTACTTTTACGTGCGATTAATTATTTAAAGCACATCGCACGCAAGGAGGAGTGCGCGATTTGGCATAGTTAAAGTTTATATGAAGAAGGAGTATAGAAAGCTAAAATGTATATATAATATCTATATATTAATGTGTGAAAAAAAAACTTTTTACCTTATATAGCGCGCACGGATGAGTGTGGGAACATTAAAATTAAAATTTCCTAGGTATTGCAGGGAATCCAGGCAAACAACACACGCTGACGGTGTATTTGTACACGCTTTCAGCTCATATAATAAAACAAAAGTTATAAAATGATTATAGAGGTTCATATTCTCTAACAACAGAACCTCAATAACATTCAAACTTATATATATATATATATATATATATATATATATATATATATATATATATATAAATACAGTACACACCATGACATACTTTTCCTTTTCATTTGAGTAAGGGATAAGTATATTCGAGAGTAGTAATATCACTCACACTTTTATTTGACTGAGATATCTATTTTCCAAGGATATCAAAAATAATTAAGTAAATACTTTCAGTAAATTTATTAAGTCGTGGAACAATGAATACCAAAACTATGAAACTATGTAAAAGCTTAAGATCATATACATGTCAAATTCTTACACGATGGTTGTGTTTATTACTTTATTTCGAACAATATATTCGATGTAAAGTTAGCTGCAGCAATATTACCTTTAATTTATTATCTAATCAATGTATTAACTTTAATTTATTATCTAATCAATGTATTAACTTTAATTTATTATCTAATCAATGTTTACCTGCAACTTCTTCATTTTTAAAGTTACCAAAAAAAAAAACAGGATCTTTATAAGATTACTTATGTGTTCGTCCGTATATCTGTTTGTCACAACCATTGGTCTCAGAAACCGTTTAGCGCAGAAATTAGCCATTTAGCAATTTTAAGAGTAAGTGATCAGAATTAGAATTCTTATTTTTTTTACTTTTTTTGATTTTGCTAAAAATTTTCCCGCCATTTTTCAGAAACCGTTTGAAGTACAAATTTTAAAGTTAGTGTCTGAAAATGATAATTTTTTGGCCCGTCTGGTGAACCAGCAGTTTTTATTATAATCCTGGCCTTAATGGTACCTTACAATGAGGCCAATATGTGGTCAATATGATCATATTTTAAGATGAACATAAGAATTGTTTAATAAATATGAAGAGCCATTATATTGTATATGAACTTATGTATCGCAAATTTGGTTAATAGAACTAATGGATTGATTTGCAAAGAAATTTTTGACTATTTTTTAATTCTACAATTTTAACTTTCATAAATTTTTTTTATTTTTATAAATTTTTTACAACCGTCAAAAATGTATATCATAAATATTACAATTAATAATGTGTTAAAAATAGTATTTAATTATTATTTTTACCTTATTACGGCACTACTGTTAAAAGAGAATTTTATTTTCCATTTTAGTTTTTTAGAGGTTTTTGGTTTTATTTTTCTTAAATGTTTTTTAAATTTTTTTTTGACAAATTTTACAGTATAAGATCATTTCATAAAGGTAAGCTTAGGTAAAAGGTGTATCTATTTTTTATTACAAATAAAAGAGCAAATTGCAAAATTTCACAAATAACATTTTATAAATTCCTGACAATTTTAAAAATCCGAAGTGTCCAAAACTTTTATAGATAATATTGCATTATTTTACCAAGTTACAATGCTTGAGTCCACGATTTTGAGTCTTAAACAGTTTCAATGGGCATATTAATTTTTTATTAACTTCTCATTATAAGCTATCATTTAGACCACAAAGGAATTAAATAAGATCGGTCTCCGAAAGGGCAATTATTAGAGTCACTCTTTTGCATTGTAACAAATACTAAGCCGCATATATCTTATCGATATATGTACTCGTATATATCGAACACCCGTATGTTTTTGGGTTCTAATATACAGACACGGATATATATGCATATGTATATGTATATATATATATATATATATATATATATATATACGGGCTGGGTCTTGACTGGTACGGGCTGCGTAACACGTTAAGATATCGCAGGTCACGTATTCTGTATGAGAGGTTTTGTGTGTCATTTTTTAGCAGCTATCATTTGGAATGGAATAAATACAGCAGAGGGCCAGTCTTTAAATGTAGCATGAATTGATCTCAATATTTTTCACATGGAATTTTATACGTTGCTCTGTCACGTGTGACATCAAAATATAATATATTTGTTTTTGCACCTAATCTGGCGGAAGTAATAAATGTTACATATAAAATAAGAAATGTTTTAGGTTTGTCTACGAGGATACGTCTTGTGATCGATAATTCTTTTGAAATAATTATTTTGTAATTCGTACTATATAATAGTTCACTTAAATTTCTAGTTAATATTTGGTAATCATTAGGTTATTTTATAAATAAAAAGTCACAAAAGAACTCCACATCAATTGTGTTTTGATCTGACTTGCAAGCTCTACGCAACAGTCCCATAAATGCACTTATCACTTCATTATGCCAAACAAATGATTCGGACGTAGATACCTAATTTATGTAATTGTTGTAGGTTTTGTGTAAATTAGCCGACCCATGATAATAAATAAAATTTAAATCGGATTAAATCTGAGAATTCTCTTTTTTTATGAATAAAAATATGTATTAAATCTGAATACTTATCTATAATATACTCTTCGACCGAAAAACTACTTTTACATAGTAAAGTAAAAAAAAGTAATAAATTAATATGTAAGAAATTGTATTACAATTAATAAACTACGATATACCAAAACTATACCAAATTAGTAGCAAAGTAAAAACAAAATAATAAAATTTATTTAAACAACATTTTAAATCGTCATTTTACTGTTTCAATTTATTGCGATACGAACTGCCGTTTTCCATTGTTGATTTTAATACACGAATCTCGAATCCACATTTGAAATCGTTGAGTACCTGATGCGCCATCTTGTGATGTAATGAAGTGGGAGTCTGAGTTTGCTAACATTATTACGCCCATATGCACCACACACGGCTAAGACTGTCAGTCAGACTTACTGACAGTTAAAAATACATTTCTGCTCCTCATTAACGGTCAGTCGAGTCGGAACAAAAGTCTACTTTACCCACCGTGCCCTATTGCACGGTCCAATTGCTAAAGTATCCATACAAAATAGGTTTTTAACTATTAGTAAATCCGATTGAGAGTCCTGACCGTGTGTGGTGCATACAGGCGTTAGAGTGAATGAGCCACATCCGTAGGCGTCCATTTTACTGAGGAGTAAAATAATTCAGAAGTACTTTGTTAAACTACTTATGTTGTCGAATTATATGATTTTCAATTGCGTTTATGGTAGACTATTTGAAATAAAAATATATGAATTAAACGATATTTCGAAAATACGTATTTAAAAAAATTATCATGGGAAAAATTTAGTAGAAGTAAATGAAACAAACATACATAGCTGACATTAAGTAACGAGAATCATAAAATATAACACTCACTTATGGCATAATTCGGGATTTTAACAGAAATATATGAAATAAGACATAAATTACAATGGACATTTTTTTAAGGATAAGTATCGATAAGAATTACATTTTGGAAGCTAATCTGCCTGATTACTATTTCTTTATGAATACTCTATATGAATGGAGTACTTACTTTAATAAAGTTTTTAATATAAGTGTGTTTTATTCCATTTATTAGGTAATAAAAACGGAGCTATAAAAAATTTTAATTCGACTACGTCGGAAAGAACTAAAAAATAGAAAAACAAATTAGGTAATCATAATTTGACTGGAAGATAATAGTCACCGAATTTTGAAGCCGTAGGTGGAATTCAATTTTGGCATAAGTTCTGCTGGAAAAAATATTGATATCTCAAAACTGAACGCTGCATACGGTTTCACTATTCAGAGACGATTATTTTTCAGTCAAATTGTGATTACCTAATTTGTTTTTACACCTTTTATATTTTTTTTTTAGCTTTTTGCTTTTAATTATTTATAGATTTGTTTTTCTTTATCCTTTTTGATAGTTTATTTTTACACGCATAATACGAAACCGGGTGCATACATGGGTTTGTATTTTTATTATTTGTGCCAAATTTTTTCATTTTTCATTTTCATGAAAAATAGTTGAAGAAACCTTACATTTATTGTTAAAGACCTGTCGCATGATATCGATAAGATACGTGAGAATTGTTCTTTTTAATTTTGTTTTTCTTTATTGCAAAATGTTTCTTGTCCCTAAAACCTGGCTTATGGTATACTCATATTATGTACAAACCAACTGACACCTCACGTGCGAAAATCTGTTCAGAAGTTTTTGAACTATGATCGAACATCTATGTAGAAATACTTGCATATATACATACTTAGATTGATATATTCATTACACTCTCTTTGCTGGACCGTACTCGGGTAAAAACTCGAAAACCTGCCACTAGTTTTATTTCTTTATGGATTCTTAGAGAAACTTCTTGAAGCTCTTTGGCAGTTATATAAAGGATGGCTCTTCGATCTTCTCTTCAGAAATAAATAATAAACAGATAATGGAAATTTCTCGAAGAGAATTTAGCTAACACTGCCAAATTAAGGGTTTATCAGTTGCCAACCTTAACCCATTCTATCGATGATAAATAATTTTGGTTAACAAAATATAACGAACGTCAATTGGATGTCAATGTTGATCTCAAATTAAATTACAAAATTACACATTTGAATATACCAATTAATACTGGTACGACAAAAAAGCTTATATTACGCTGGTAACCATTAAACTCAACTTCTGAGTTCATTAGTATTAGCTCGTATGTTAGCCAAACAGAATATTCACTTCATCCCCAAAACATGAAATTGTTTTTTTTTTAATTGTGAGCGTGAACGTTGTTTCAAATGATAAGGCGAACTAACTCAGGGATTTGCTTCAAGAAGGCTTTTAATTTTTTTTAAATTTAAGTAGGAAGACCTCCTAGATTAAAATTATAGGAGAGTTAAAAATTTTTTGCTTTAAATCTTTGAAATCAATGCTTGGTTGCGTCAGAGGAGAGTACGCGTTCACTCACCCTTATGCATGTACTAGGTTTTGTTTTTTTAATCGGTTTTCGCTCTAAACGAAACGAAATTTTTTTCTTTGTTTTTTTTTATTCGCCGAAACCCAGTTGCTAACTGAACAGAAGATTGAAAGTCGTGATCTTTATATATTAGTACAAGTTATTAATATTCCAGAAATCGATAGAAAATGTATCTGGTTTATTATTAACTATGTTACATTATATTTTTATTGCTTTTCATGACGTCACAAAAATTATTTGTTTTAATTTAGTTTGTGCTTAATTTATTAATACAAATTATTTTTGCATTCACTGCGTTAGTAACTGTTACATCCATAAAAGCCTTAAATTTATTCACATTCTTAACGTTTATTCACATTGGCCACCCTCTAAGCGCAATAATATTATTCACGTTTTGATAACACACTTCTACTTTAGGTATTTGGAGAATTGTTTGCAAGGAGTGCTTATCTAGGAAGATGATTTTTTAATATAATGGGTAAACTGTTATTTTCCTGGAACTCCAAGAGTATTATTTTTTTTGCACTAAAATAAAATGAAAGTAAACTTCATTTTCTTATATAACCGCATATTGTGTGAACCTAATTTCATCAAGTCAATAAAAATTCATAAATAATCTAAAGGTTGAGAGTTAAAAGGGGCAAAACAAATAGTTTGTTTAAATTTTATCAATTATTTGTTCAATATAAACTAAAAGTGGTATTTAAAACGACTTGATATTTTATTTTCAGGACACTTCCAAGTATAAAAGAACGGGTTAGTTTCCCCGTTAAATTTTGAAGCGTCCTCGAAAACATAAATAAATTGTTTCTTTTTAGACATGTCAAATATTGTTAAAAAGACTTTAATTAAAGAAGTATTTTCTTAATAAAAAAAAATTTTTGAGTGGAAGTCAAATCTGTGTAAAATTATCCGTTTACTTGAAAAATGACATGACGAACCATCGAAATAGTCATTTTTACACCCATTTTGTTACCAAATATATTTGTACCATTTTGTTACCAAAATGGTACAAATATATGGGGAGGGGAGGTTGGTGTAGGTCTTGGTGGTGCTTGTCTTGCTGTAAGACACTCACCTATAAAATGCTGAGCAAAAACCGGAACATACACCCAAGTGTGCGGAGTTGGGTTTTATGTGTCACCAACAAGTTCATCATACACGTCCACGCTGCCCTCAGACCGCCGTGGCGGGCTGGGGGTAGGCTCACTACTATACCAGTGAGTCGTCCCTCCTGGGCAATGCTACAGTCCTTAGGACCCCGCACATTCCAACTACTCCCGGACTGCATAAGCAAAGTATGATGGGCGAAAGCGAGCCCTAGGCGCTTTAACCTAGTATACAGCTAGGGGAGACAACCCTGAATTAAAAACCAGTGTGTAGCTCAAACGAGCTACCCCAGACCGTAATCCTGTGGTCATGTCTCGCAGGAACGGGGGTCTGAGCTTCGCCACTTGGACCGTGAGGAAGGCCACCTCTATAAAAAACCCCTAAATCCTAAGGTGTGGTACGTGCCAACAGGACTCTTTGGCTGAAAGGACAGATCAGTCACTAGCGACCAAACTCTGTAGCCCTCTACCTGGAATAGGCGTCACCCTAGGTAGCGACCGTATTATCGTCCTATACTCGTGGGAACAAAAATGAGTGATCCAATCAATAATAAAAATAATAATAATAAAAATGAAAACTGCACCAAGATTAATAAAAACCAACCACAGCAGATAAGCCATAATGTAATATTTGAAAGTCGACCTAGAACACATTCTCTGGGTAACTATCCAACCACAACCTACCCAAAACAAACTACTGACCAAGAACCAAGTACAAATAAGGAAGATGACTGGAAGGAAGTCACCGGTAAGAAAAGACCTCACTCAAGCCCGGAAAATGTTGGAACGCAAAAACAAACAAAACTGGATACATACTGGCTATCTCAAACTCAACCGATACCAACAAAAAATAGTTTTACTCAACTAGCAGAAGAAGAAACCCAAGTAGACAACTCCACTACTGTAGAAAAGACAACAAAACCACCTCCAATATTTGTTGACAAAGTGGGTAATGTCCGACCTCTACTTAACATGCTTAATGAACATGCTCCAAATATGTACGCTTTGAAGGTCCTCCACAATGATCAAGTCAAAATCCAGACCAAATCTGCCGATACATACAGAATTATCGTCAAACAATTGGAACAAAAACAGACTGAGTTTTTTACTTATAAGCCTAAACAGGATCGAGCGTTCAAAGCTGTGCTTAAAAATATGCATCCATCTACTAACCCTGATGACATCAAAGAAGCATTAAATGATATGGACTACAGCTGCATAAACGTTTGGAATGTCAAACAAAGAACCACAAAGAAGCCATTGCCCATGTTCATTATTGAATTATTACCGAATGACAACAACAAGCGGATATATGAAGTTAAAAGCCTAATGCAGTGTATAGTATCCTTTGAACCTCCACGACCAAAACGGGAAATCCCACAGTGTGCGAAATGTCAACAATATGGACATACCAAAGCTTATTGTCGCCGACAACCTAAGTGTATCAAATGCGCTGGTGACCACCTCTCCATTGACTGCTCAAGGAAAACTAGGTCCGACCAAGTCAAGTGTATACTCTGCGATGGTAACCATCCAGCAAATTACAAAGGCTGTGGAGTCTATCGTGAGCTTCAAAATCTGAAATTCCCAAAAGCACCAGATTGTAGATCCAGGAATAAAAATCAGTTTGATAAAACAGAAAGTCATGAACAAGAAACACTAACGGCTCATAAAGGGAACTCTCAGAATACCATACGACAAACATATAGAGACGTATTAACCAAAGGACATCAACTTCCACAAAATAGCGACATACGTACAAATGATATGCATGAAATAATGGACTTAATGAAACAAGTGATGCAGCAATTGACTACATTGACAAACCTAATAATAGCGCTCACGACGAATCTCTCAAAATAGATTGCTTAAAAATAGCTCTATGGAATGCCAATGGGCTGCCACAACACACCCTTGAGGTTCAATCGTATTTGCAGACACATAATATTGATATCTTGCTAGTCTCTGAAACCCACTTTACAAAAAAGAGTTATTTCCAAATACAAAACTATAAGACTTACCACACAATGCACCCTGATGGAACTGCACATGGGGGGAGTGCAATAATTATAAAAAATAATATTAAGCATTACGAAACAGTACAATATTGTACTGAAGAGATCGAAGCAACAAATGTGCGAATCGAAGACTGGGTAGGATCTTTTGTAATATCGGCTGTCTACAGCCCACCGAAACATAAACTTAAGGAAGCAGATTATGTAAGGTTTCTCGCCACACTGGGCCACCGATTCGTTGCTGGTGGAGATTATAATGCGAAACATCATTACTGGGGCTCGCGTACAGTAACAACAAAGGGACGGCAACTAAAAATGTCAATTGACAAACTAAATCTTAGTGTTGTCTCGCCTGGGCAACCCACTTACTGGCCCACTGATAGAAGAAAAATACCAGATGTGATAGATTTCTTCATAACCAAAGGATTCCCTAGCAGCTTTATCACAAGTAGAACTAGCCTAGATTTGTCTTCTGATCATTCACCTGTAGAAATGACCCTCAAAAGGTCCATCACATTAGCTCCAAAACCATGTAAGCTGCACACACGCAAAACTGACTGGGATCTCTTTAGGCAATTAATGGCTCAATGCCTGGACGAGTCACTACCTATGAAAACCGAAGAGAACATAATGTAAGCTGTTGAATACCTCAACTATTGTGTACAAAGGTCTGCCTGGGCTGCTACCCCAACACTTACAGACACAAACCGTAAACTCGAATGTCCTCTGTCTATTCGTGAACTCCTGACTGAAAAACGTAGTGCTAGAAAAAAATGGCAACAGTCTCGACATGCATCAGATAAAAAACATCTAAACTACTTGCAATCTAAGCTAAAATCAGCACTTAGCGATAACAAGAACGAAGGAATACAATCCTTCTTAAAAAGTCTAGACGTGACATCGGCTACTGATTACTCACTGTGGAAAGTCACAAAAAATATGAAACGTCCAGTCTTAAACCAACCCCCTCTACGCAAAGAGAACAATGAATGGGCAGCCAGTGAAGCGGAAAAAGCAGTTACATTCGCCGAACACTTAAAACGCGTCTTTGTACCAAACCCCGAAATAAATTCCCCCAAAATGCAAGAAGTGTCAACTTTTCTGAATCAATGCGACCAACTCGATCCCCCTATTTCGAATTTCACTAAGAGAGAAATAAAAGCTGTTATTGATACACTTGATATCAACAAGGCACCTGGCTATGACCTAATAACTGCCAAAATTCTAAGAGAGCTCCCAGAGGAAGGAATTTCATTCCTCACAATCCTGTACAATGCAATCGTACGTACGTGTTCGATTCCTCCCCAGTGGAAAGTGGCTCAAATAATAATGGTCTTCAAGCCTGGCAAAAATGCTGTTGATGTGAAATCTTACAGACCTATTAGCTTGCTACCAATTACTTCCAAGGTTATGGAAATTTTATTTCTGCGAAGATTAATGCGACATATCTATGATAATAATCTACTGCCTGATCACCAGTTTGGCTTTCGTCAGAGACATGGAACCATTGAGCAGGTCCATCGATTGGTCAAAAATATCCATAATGCCTTTGAGTCAAACCAATATAGTTCTGCATCTTTCTTGGACATATCCCAGGCATTTGATCGGGTATGGCACGAGGGACTGCTGTTTAAAATTAAAAAGAACCTACCCATAAATTACTACAACTTCATCAGATCATATCTACACAACAGACACTTCTACGTTAAACAGGGAACTGAAACTACGTCTCTCTATCCGATTCAAGCAGGAGTTCCCCAGGGAAGCGTTATGGGCCCAATACTTTACCTGCTCTACACAGCTGACCTCCCAGTCACAGAAGGTCTTGTTACGGGCACTTTTGCTGATGACACAGCAATTCTCGCAGCAGACCACCGACCAGACATAGCCTCACAAAAACTCCAAACAAGCCTTGACCAAATATCACAGTGGCTGCAAGATTGGCGAATCAAAGTTAACGAAATCAAATCAATACAAGTTACTTTTACTACCAAACGAGATACTTGTCCGGCAGTAAACCTAAATGGAGTACAGTTACCGCAAGCCGATTACGCCAAATACCTTGGCGTGTATCTCGACAGACGTCTGACATGGTCCAAACACATCCTGACCAAACGATGTGCAGCGGGCCAAAAAGTGCGAAACATGTACTGGCTCCTTAACAAAAACTCTCAATTGTCGCTCGAAAATAAACTATTAATTTATAAATGCACGATCAAGCCTATATGGACTTATGGCCTACAACTGCGGGGAACCGCGGCAAAATCAAATATTGAAATACTACAAAGGTTTCAATCAAAAACGCTTAGAATGATAGCTGGTGCACCCTGGTATGTCACAAACAACAGACTCCATTTGGAGCTTGGCATAAAATTGGTCCAAGAAGAAATCTCAGAGGTGATAAAGACATACAGAGACCGAATCGCTAATCATCCCAATCCACTGGCTATAAACCTGATGAACCCAATAACGGCACCCAGAAGGCTTAAGAAAAAACTTCCCCAAGACCTTATATAGGGGCAAAATGAAATGAGTTCAAAAGGACGAACTCAGTACAAGACATGCTAACATACGCACCAATTGCTGAATGTCTCAAATGACAGATTGCAATAATAATAAAAAAAAAAAAAAAAAATTTTGTTACCAAGTATCAAAAACGTAGGAAGCTGTAAAATTCCTATATCCTGCATTTAAGCAACAAAAATATGAAAAGTGCTCAATATAAAATATTGAAAACGACATGAGTTAAAAATCGAAAGTATTTCTGAAAACTTTATTTTTTACGCCTGTCAACGATACATTTTCATGAAGAAAGTTAACATAATTGCCAATAATGAAATAAAAATACTATGTTCGCTTAATTGTTTAAATTTTTATACGCTACGTGCATATACATAGTGGACCATCGTAAAGCAATTTGTGCTAGTATTTGACAGGTTTATTATTAGTTATAACTATAGTTATTATCATGGTCGTAGTAATAGTAACGGTTTTATTCTATATCTATTAGTACATAAAGCGCACTCAATCATGTCATTTTGTATATAAAAAAACCTTAACATTCTTCAAATAAAATAGATATAAAAAGAAGAAAAACTAAATCGTATATATTTAAGTACACCAAAAATATCTTAAAATGTAAAGGTACTTAATAATATGAACTTATAATTTTTTAGTCGTGTTTTACATAATTTTATTAGATTAAAAAAGTAGAAAATTGCATACTTGTGTCCACTCATGAATGTTTGCAGGCGAATGGTAATAAACTATAGTTTTTAAAGTAATAATGGCTACTTTCTTATTATTTTAAGGGAAAATATAATATCTACAAAATAAAAACATTTTCCACTTGGAGTATTAAATATATAAAGAAGAGTTTGACATCACAATTGTTTAACATAAACTGAAAAAAATAAAAAACTCTAGTTGGTTTAATATAAACTAAAAAAAAATATTTGCTCGTCAAGGAAACTTGGTTTTCATCCAATATCTGCATTGTTCCTTAGTAACCTTTTATTTCGTAACTCTTGGTTTGGCGAACGTCGGCCAGAGTGGTATCGATTTTTCTGGGACGGATTTTTGTGGGACTGATTTTCGTGGGACTGGTTTTCGTGGGAATGTCTTTTGTGAGACTGATTTTCGTGAATATGGTTTTTGGGGGACTGGATTTTTATGGGACTGATTTTTACAAAATTGTTTTTTGTAGGACGTGCCGTTAAAGTCAATTTTCTCCAGTTATTGTTGCTTCGTTTATTAACGTTGCGCGTTAATGGTTAAAGATGTAAATCTGCACGCCTATATTGAATTAATTGCTGTTCAGAGAGGCTGTTAATCATAAAAAATGGAAAATTTATTATTTTTGAATAATGTTTTTAAAATAAATCCTTTTACATTCGTACCGATATTGAATTATATCTCTTAACACTTGACCTTTAAACAGACGTTTTTATTTTTGAAATAGGAATTCATTTTGAAGCGCTTTTTCGTATTTGATGATTTCAATATTTTTCCTTACAGTAATATGCAATCATTAATAAATTAAAGTTGTAGCTGTTTTTAAGACATTGGTTTATTTACAGATAAACCTACGTTGCGATTCTACAAAATACTTTTCCCTAAGATAATCCCTGCGAGGGACAGAATATATTGCCTCTAAAAACAAAAAACATGTATTTTTCAAAGGTGTTTTTTTGTATTTTGATGAAAAATACATTTAAAGGACGTAGATTTTATTAAACTTTTCAGGGTTAATGAACTTTGTAATACGTATTAAAATGCAAATACTTCTGTATGAAAATATCCAATAAATAAACAGAACAAGTACTTCTGATTGCAGTTCCGTTATCAAATTAAACTCTTCCTACTGATGATAATTCTCTTTTCCATTGCAAAAGTTCAGTAGATATTTTATGATAACTTTTATTTCATCAAGACTTAAATAATTCGCGATCACGTAGTTTGAAAAATTGACAGCCTGGAGAATAAACAGTCCTCTAAAAATATTGCACAATTATGTTAATGCTTTGTATGAAGAAAATCATCTAAAATGCATGGGATATTCAGTCATAGTTCCTCCATCAATGTAATGTCGCGGCATATAGTGCATTATTTGTTGTAACGAAGCCTCTGTATTTTGAACGCAAACCATATGAAACCAAGTAATGGTTTCATTCCGTCATATTTGGGACAGTAATCGCAGTAAAATAATAGCGACGAAAGACTTGAAACAGCCTTTGAGAAACAACCCGAAACACTGCTTCGGAGAATAAAAATTTCGCATAAATCATTTTATAGATCGTGAAGATAAGTATATTGAAAGAGACGAAGTCAAAGTTGCAAAATTAGCAAATGAAAGTTTTAAAAGAATTAATTTAGATTTTCAATACAATAAGTCACAGAAGATTCATGTAGAATGAAGAACATTAGGAACTTCAAAATACATATCAAGTACAGTGATTATGGGTTACGAAGCAATTAATTTAAAAATATTTCTAAAGAAATATATAAAGATTGAAAAATGAAGGAGGAAATAAACTACCCAAATAAGAAAAAGCTAGATTCAAAATGATAAGATCTGTAAACAGTTGTTAGGTACAGTTGTTAGTTAGTAATGAAACGCTTTGTCTCAGTGGAATTTGTAAATGTATTGAGTACGAAATAAATAAATAAATATATATATATATATATATATACATATACATACATATATATATATATATATATATATATATACATATATATATATATATATATATATATAGACCAAAACCCAGGACCAAGACTCTATAGACCAAATTTTGGTCTATATACCAGAATGAATATCACGTCACAATCTTTAATACGATGAGCGCTGCGTTATTTTTAGAGTGAATCTTGGTGATCGTAACTAATATGACTGAATAACTAATATGAGATATAAAATTATTAAAACTAACTCAATTCATATGAATGAAAACAATAACTGCATTACATCTAAGGAAGTAATAGTTGATAAACCAATTAAATCAATGATGGAAATTTAACTCGCATATTCCAAGTTTGATCTAAAGAATATACTATAACCAAATAAGGAGAAATAATGGCTAAACTCTGGAAAGAAAAAAGAACATACGCTTCCTAACTTCAATAAATGAAAATAAAAATTGCATAAATTGTAATTTATACTCGTACATAATTGTGAAGTAATAGTTTCCAACATTAAAATGCAGATAATGAAATAAAAATTCAAAACGAAACTTAAAAGCCAACGTAAAGTTTGATGATCACTGGAGAATCAATTTAAACTAAGATTTTTTTCTATAATTAATTTTACTTATAAGTGACGTCATACTGTCAGATTAGAAATAGAGGTACAAGCAACAACAATTATTTTTATTCAATTCGGTAATATCTATGTTGTGATATATTATACGTACATATTAAATATCTGTTGATAAGAATAAAGGAGAGGGACAGGAATTAGATGGAAAAATCAGGGGAGAGAAGACTGAGAATTATAAAGAATTTTTTTCCAAACGATCTTTTGATTGAATTCAAGGCGCATTCCTAATATTAGGGTTCAATTTATTTCACAGTTTATCAGCACGAACAGAGAAGAAATATTCAGCGAAGGAAGTGTCACCTTTGGGGATACAATCTATGTTTTTCAGAGCGGCATCCAATATTATGCCTATTTTGATACTGGGAATCTAAATCTAGGAAAATCCGGGCTACGAAAATATCGCAATTTATTTTTATAATACTTGACAACTATGGGGTTGTTATTTAAAATTGGGATAAATTTTGGATATTTTTCTGAGATAAATTATCGTTATATAAATTTGTTTTTAATTTATGGCATTGTGACGTATTTATAGGATCACTCAATAAAAGTAATAGAAATTCTTTAAAATTTAATGTAATGAAACGTCTTTTAATACATTTGTGCAATACAATTTTTTATTACTTAGTGAAATGGAAAAGCTTATGAAGAATTCAATATAAGAAAAAATTTAAGAAGAAACATTGGTCGGGTAGGTTAGCTAAAGTACGTCTTAATATAGTCTTGTCAATTGCACAACTGATTTAGGTTCCGGCTAGAATACCCAGTAAATAGGCTGAACGTGACAGGTCACCACCTGAAGAAATTATTCGATATCGGGCGATTCTTATCCTCTTTGTGTTCGAGATTCGATATGCCTTACATCTCCACACCTGCCTGAGACATCTATTTGTAATGAGCGACATGGATTTTGTATAAAGTATTCAATAGTTAAGCATCTAGCGTTCTTCTCCAATCAGATTCATCTCAGGTTTCAGTTTGATGTTGCGTGCTACAACTATCAGAAAGTCTTCTATCTCGTAGAAAGTAACATCCATTTTAACCGCTTGTTGAAGGCGGATTTCTTTCCAAATTCTTTATATATCTTCTTCATGCCTCGATGACTTTCATCATCGAGATTTGCCAGGCATATATTATATATTTTACGCTTATATGTATTACTAGTACAAAATTTTTCGTCGAGGTCAAAATGGATTTTTACTTATAAACTACTTCTCTTTGATTCATTATTTTATAAGCCGTAAATTTTACTCTCTGACTTGAAAGAGAACTTTAATCGAAGCTTAACCTACATTTACGTTCATAATACTTTAAGCCTATTTAGTTTCAAATTATCGAAACAAGACATATTTTACAAAAAAAATTTCTATAGATCCATTTTTGACATAGTCACTATTGTAGGTCCGACAAATTTAATTTTAGATACGATTAATTTAGATCTTTCTGTTTAGTGACCAATCGGATTACGCCTTTTCAATTGTCGAATTCGAGATAATTGAAACTCTCGTTCTTGCAACATTCGGACAAACAACCCAAGTAATTTATATTATATTTATTACAGCACAGAAATTTAATCAGTTGACTTCGATTACTTTCCGATATGACTCTAATTCTATGCGAGCCAAAAACCAATAGGTCCATATTTGTATGAGCTTGCAAAGCAAGTGTTTTGTTTTCATCCTGTTTGATAAATTGCCAGACTGGTCTAAACCGACAAAATGTGGGATAACTCAAGTTTATTATCAGAATAGACTTCCAAATTTTTTAAATATTAATTAAGGTACCTGGCAAATACCTCTTCGCTTTTCTTACACCAGATTTCTCAATGTACTAATTCCTAATAGATACTACATAAATAATTATATCAACTTCAAAAAAAATATCACCCATATCGTGAATTTCTCTATCAGTTCCTTCGTGCTGAACTTCATTATTGTGTTTACCTTCATTTGAAACTTTGTTCTTCACCTTTATTCTTTTGTTGTTCTTGTAAAGATTTTGTTAGCTTTGTAAATTGTAAATTTTGTTGGTTGTAGAAGAAAGTTAAAGATTATTTGGAAGAAAGGGATCAGTACGTAACTTTTTCGTTTTTTATAAATGAAAACTTACGTCATTTATTTTTCTTTTCTCTACCCCTTTGAATATTTCTTTAAATTTTCTCTCCACTTGAGATGTTAAGATTTTTGGTTAAGTCTATTCACTTCTTTCACTGATACTTCTGTTTTCTTCTCCTTTTGATGTAAACATTTATTCCTGTCTTTTTCTTTTTAAATTTCATAGGGAAATGGATCCTTTTTAATTCATGCATACCTTTCTTTTCTTACAATTGTTGTTATGCTTGTTTTCCAAGCTAGCTTTTTTTGTTAATTTGATTAGATTACTGTTCAAGTTAAGTTTCGGGTACAAAATATTAATAATTAAGTAACAAAATGTTACTGCCTTCAATTTTTAACAAGGGCACGTACACATTCACATTTTCGCCACCAAATAAGTCCACCTTCTCAACTTCTGGACTATTTTCATCTAAAAATTAAAAATAGATATAGGTTTTATTAAGCGAATGAAATACTTAATTTATTTAAAGTAAATGAGTAAAAGTAAACATTTCATTTCAAATGGATTAGGTATGGTATTATTTAAATTTTATACATAATAAATATGGACGATGTAGTTGGACGAGTAAAATTTTCCTAAAACACTAATTTAGTTAGTTCATAATTATTTAATGCAATGATGTATTAAATATTTAGATAATATAAACTGAAATAATTTATGAACATTAACGTTTGAAATAAAAACGATTTTATCAATTGTTTATCATTATCTTAAATATATAATTATCTTATTCGTAATAAGATATATCGATAAAGGGGGAATAAAATCTAAGGGAATGACCAATTCACTAAAAACATGAAATAAGTAATAATTTCGTTTAAATATAAGAAAAAAAACAGTGAGCCGTCACGGGACGCCTGGCAGATGAGAAACATCGTGTTTGTGCAAGTAATATGCATAAAAGACAAGATTATTACGCCATACCGTACACTCTACTATATATATATATATATATATATATATATACCTTAGTACAGCGTGGCGACCCGTCGCCACAGCAAGCGTCGCCACGCCAACGATCCGGTTTATGCTTGCCCCTATAGATGTTTCACATCAAAATTATATGTTAAAACTCATTATTTTAAAAATGAAAAAGACCCATATTCTAATAACAGAGTATATTTACTAAGGTGTTATTTGAGGAATGAACAGTATTTGTACGAATTCCATCTCAGGAAAAATCACCAGCAATATTTTCTAATGGTCACTCAACGGTTAGCGAATACTGTTTGAGAATGCAGTACATACGCTGCAGGTAACCTTTGCTTTGCGCAGAGGGCAGCTGATTTTATCACGCGTTTTGTTATGTGCCGAGGTAATGAATTAAATGGACCTACAATTTTTCTCTCTGTATTAAAAACCCGTAGGTGACTTATAAAGCAATGAAATTATTTATATATCATTTAAGTATTATTAATAACACTGAGACTAGTGCACTGATTTGATTATTTAGAACTAAAACTTTAAAGATTTGTGGACGAATTTAAAACTAATTAACCAAGAAATATTTATATGGAACTGTTTAAAAGAAGAAAAATACTAATTTGTTTCATATTTAATTCATTTAAACATACTTAAAGTAATAAATCAGTTTTTACGTGATATTAAAGTCGTCTCCTCAGATACGCCAATACGAGTCTCTAAATATGATCGATTTAGATATAGTAGTATAGGATTCAATCCCAATTGAATTTTCAGTTTGGCAAAAAATTAGTGAGTCATGAACTTAAAAAGGGTTTTGTTTCAATTATTTAAAAAACAAAATGAATAGACAGTTCCGCATATTACTTCCGATATCTCGGCACAAATCTGGGAACTTAAAATTAACCATAAAGAATGTTCCCTAAGTTATCATATCACCCATTGAACAGATATTATCATCTCAATTGCCGACACAACTTTTTCTTTCTCAATTCACCCATGTTTGTAATATCTATTACATTTCTTTGTTATTTACTTCTTTCTGCAAGTCCTTTTCAATTTTTATGTAGTCATTCACTGTCTGATAAGACATCTAGATAAGATATAAGAACGACCCATAATCTAAAATGAAACGATGTCATCTCATGCGGTTTGTTTGTATTGCTCTCACACTTAAACAGTTCTTTAAATCTTTATGAAATTTTAAATTTTAGGTAAATAAAACATTTTCTGGATTAAAAGATAGGGTAATATGATATATATATATATATATATATATATATATATATATATATATAATTATGGTATCATTAGTAAAAGAAGAGCAATCTAAATTAACATTTAAAAAAAGGCACCCGTGCACGAAAACGAGAAAGTGCTGTCAAAACTATATGAAAACTTCGCAGCAACATATACCTATAGTCAACACGTAAATACACAATCATCATTTTGATGATAAATAACATGATCATTGCTGAATATCATATCCATGGATATTTATTATGAAATATAATCAATCATCGTGTAAATAAATTTTCCTGTTTGTAAGTAAATATATTCATTTATAAAAATTCCTTTAATACCGTGTACTTATAATTTATTATCAGTAGTCATAAAGATAATCATTTATTCTTGCATATATTTATGGACCAACTACGTATTTCGACTGCACGGGGAATTCTCGAGGATGGAGTGTTTATTCATGAGATGAAGGGAGAGGGAAGGGCATCTGCTTAAATACCAAGCAGGTACAACGCGTACTCGAACGCAAACGCGGAGGCTAAGCCCAAGCCGAAAGCGAAGGGGAAAATGAAGACAAAGGAAAAGGGACAAGGACCGAGGAAGGAGGAAGAATATCTGATAAAAAATCTAATACCATATAACTAGCAATTTTAAGTTCCTGTGGGAAACTCTAAATACAGTGAGCAACGCTCGGTCACCCGGTACATATAGCAAAAATAACATTATGTTAAACGAAATATAGTGAAAAATTAGTCATATTTGCTATAAAGTGACATGTAATATTGTTAATTTGATATAAATATAATCATTTATGTTCTAGATGTTCTGAATAAAGATGATTCCCTTAAATTGTAGGTTTCCACAAGAATATTTTAAATAAAACCATTTTTCTCTGAAGCATCTTATATTTATTAATAAATAAGAATTTACGTACTATTTTTGATGTCAAACATTGTAGATAATTATTTTTTCATTAACTGAGAAAAAATTAATATTTTATTCGGCAATATTTTATCGCCTTTAAATTCGTTTTATTGTCTCTTAATTTATGCATTTTTAATGATCCAAAGAAAATATAACAAAATAAAATATAAAAATATCAACAACTACTGCCCAGAGTAAAGTTTTACCAGATAAAATAGATTATACTCAAAACCAGCAATTTTTTCACAACTGGGTATTTCTTTGATTAACAAAATATTTTCTGCTTCTTTGATCAACAGCTAATATTACTGTACAAATTGCATACATCCTACACACATCCCATGGGAACATACACACAACACTACAATAAAATAATTACAACAATATTCCCAACACGAGTAGCAATAATAATTCGCAACAGCGTTCGCTTCTAAACACGGCATCATATATCTTTTTGGCGGAAGTAGAGGCTTACAAAAATGTAAATATTTTTTAAAACTATATTTAGCAACTATCCAAATTCTGGCTTTTAGTTGCTTACATCTATCCCTGTCTGTCTGATGAAGCCATGAAAGTCCTTCTCCTTTTCACTATGTCATACTTAAGCAAACTGGTATTTTCAAGCCAGAGTTTATATTAAAACTAAATATAAAATTAAATTGAACAAGTACATCCTTTCCACCGAGTAATATTTTGTTATCTCGAGTAATAATTGTTTTTCTTTAATAAAAAATATAATTAATTGTTTTTCTTTAATAAAAAATTATTCATCTATTTAAGATACGTATAACCAAAAAAATGGTGCACCAGTAATATAACGCAATTTGGGTACGGTGGATAGCCAACTAATATTTTTTTAGATGGGTCTCAATCCAGACTATTTTGGGAATCACTGGTCCAAATTAAAACATAATATATTCAAGTAATTTCTAATAACCTCTTAAATTTTACGAATTTTACTTATATTTTGAAATATGTTTTTAAAAACAAATTTATATTTTCTTATGTTTACCTGTACATGAAAATATAGCCAATATATAAAGACGAATAAGAGTAGGTTTAAAAATTGGTCAGGGATAAAAACACAAGTAACTTATTCCATTATCTGACCTTAAAAAGAGAAGTCAGTGTAGTCAGCAGATGACCTGCCCGTTAATAAATCATTATTTGTGAGGAGGGTCAAAAAAAACTAGGCTCGTCTGGCGATAAGATTAGGATCGCTGAGCTTTCAAAACCTCAAGAATAAGGACAATATTGAGTTTAAGCGACTTGATACCTAAGTAATGGCTTTCGCCTTTTTTCTGTTAAAATACATACGATGAATCCTCGGGTATTCTTACCGAATATGTGTTGGTTTGGCCTTTTTTACGAAGTATGTAACTCTGGTTTGTTCTTACAAAAAGTATAAATACAAAACGTTACACAGCAATTAAACTGTCACCATATTTATTTAAGACTCGCCTTTATTTGGAGAACAGTTGATATACACCTATAGTGTAAAATCTGTTGACTTAGATGAAAAAAGATATTGCAAGTCTTTTTGATATTTATACTGTTAATTTGTTTGTTCTGTAAATGTTTTTTCTTAGCCAAAAACAAGTAATTATTGATAATAAGTTGGTACAACGTCAAGTGAATAAGGTGTATATACTAGAAAAACTTAGCTGTTGAACTGAATATTTTTTTACAAGTTTATTTTGCGGCATGTGGTTTAGAATTGTCGCGCAGAATATAATTTCAGCCTAGTATTTTAGTTTTTCAACTAATACCTAATTTCTTATAGTTAATCTCTACTTTCATTGTAAGTCCTTCCGGAAGCCAATTCCAGTGAATATCGCGCTTATAATTCCACCGGCAACTCAGAGTTACCTTCCCGATATTCAGCTTCATGTTTGGATGCTAAATGAACACATATAACATATTTTTTACTACCTGTATTTGAATTTTTCGGTCAATTGAACATATGTTTTGATGTTAATAGTTAGTGAAAAATATTTACTTATAGAGCAGCGATGTACTTTACATCGGATAAAAGTGGAATTATGAACAGTACTAAATATATAAATTTCAATTCATTTTCTTTCTCGATTTATTTTGCATTCGAAGTCTTATTGCTGTCTTATGACAGCACCAAATCTTCGAGTTCACTTCGAAACAAAATTTTCTTATGACGTTGGCAACGATAATGATAACGATGAAAATGATGTAAAACACATCTAAAAAACTATAAAATTTCTTTAATGAAAAGAAATATTTGTAAAACTTACAGACTAACATATTAAAAAAAATGGAAGTAAAAATAAGTGGTGAACGGCTACCATCTCAAGTGTAATAACGACTGGTTAACTCAAATGATTTGCCTTAATAAAGGACAGATTATAAGACAGGCTATAATTTTACACGTCATCGTGAAATGAATGTTTTATTTCATATATATATCCTGTTTTCTTTTCTATTTAAGTGAGAAAATTGGAAAATACGAAGTTGTAAAAAATTACTACAAGGTGAATTATATTTTTCGGTAACCAATTAAGAAAGACTTCGAATGTGGTTATAATAATGAAAGAAAAAATGAAAATTTAGACGGTGATGAAGAGACGGCGAAGAAGAAGACTACCCCTTGTATTGGAAGTTGCTCTAATAGCAAAGCATCAGAAGTAAAAAAGTCACAGGCACCCCTGCATACAGGCAAAAAAAACATTCTTGGGAAATTTTCCATGGGGAATCTAACTCTAGTTGAGCAAAAATAATATAAATGATTTTTTTAGCACAGTTATGGTTTTAAATTCAAACTCATGTTCGAAATAATTTATTAAACTTCCATTTCCATCATTTTGCCACTCATTGCTCCCGCATATAAAAGTTGCCCTTAAACCATTTTAGAAATATCTCCCTGTTGTCAGTTAAATGATTTCGTAATAAAAAAACGATTTCACCCCTCGTGGGATACAGCGGAAACATATTAAAATTCGATAAAAGGAAATCGATGGTTGGCGGGGAAGCTTGGGGGCAACTTGCTGCATTATCGTCAATGTGGCCTACATATCGTTTTCCGCCAACTGGTGCAAAGTCTTTTATGAATTATCTCAATAATATATATTTACGTTCCATAAATATCTTACAAAGAAGCGCTCAAAATAACTTTAAAATTCCTTATTATCATATAATAAGGAATTACGTATATAAAGGATAAGCTACGGCAAAAGAGATCCTACATCGTTCCATATCGATTTAAGAGTAGTTATTTTGGTCTCTCAATATTAGTACAAGTGCGAGATGTATCTATACTATTAACAAAATTGTAACGGAGGAAATCCTATATATTGGAAATATTTCCTATTTTTAGAATTTTTTCCTGTCTGCCTGTATGGTACTTTGAGCGGGTATAACGCAAAATCTACTGGATGGATAGTTTTGAAGTTTGGTGTGGCAATATTATATACCCAGAAGTAATATATAAGAGAAAAGAAAATTAATTTGTTTTCCTAATTACGTGCCAACAAATTTATAGTCAAGTAAAATAGTCAAAATCTAAACGGATTGAAGAAACCTATTGTAAACTAAAATATGTTATTTTTTATTTACGAGTTTTTGTGATATCCCATTAAATGTATATAATGTATTATGTTTATATGAAATAGGTTTTTCGGATAATATCTCAGGGTCAAACCCCATGTATAGTATTGCACTAACGTATTACAACGTGCCGCTATTGTATTTATGTGCTTCTAACAATGTTCAGGAGTGATATTTTGAATTGAGATTTTGTTAAAATTTTTATTGAGTGTGAACCGTTGATGATAATTCACTCAGCAATTTTATATCACAGCCTGATGAAACTTTATATGTCAGAACTTATACATTCACAAAATTTACATAATTTAAATATTCTACGTTATTTATTATTGGTATTTTACCCGCGATTTTACATTAGCGACCTTCTTTGATTTTCCAGTTATTAGCGATAATGTCCAATGCCATCTTAATCAGCAAGTTGAAATGTTTTCAGTATTTTTCAACTTTTTAACCTTATATTAAAATATAGTATACATAACTATTTCGCTTGTATTTTAGCGTTTAAGTAATAAAACAAATATTTTTTTTATTTAGATTGATTTCATTTTCATGCGATACTAGCGCAAACAAATAAAAAAAGCATTAATTTTTTCTCTAGTTCTTGACACGGTACGAAAATAGTAGTTATCTTATTTTATTTCAATTTAAAATTCCAGGTATTAAGTTGTACAATGCTGAACTTCAATCGATATATTTATTTTTAGTGTATTTTTGTGATGCGCCTTCACAAAAATTTTGAGTCTACCATAGCTTATTTATATAACCAAAATTCAGATTTTTCTGCCATTACTATACTTGACGATCTCATTCCTTTAATAAATATTTGTGAAGTACAGACTTTTCCGCCTTTATAGGTATAGGTGATGTTGACAAATAGTTTTAGACGATACACATAATGTCACACGATACACCTAATAAGAGTAGTAATAATAAGAACAAAAAGAATAACAATAACGATCATTTAATTCAAAATTAAAAAGGATTTAAATGTATAGCGAACTTAGATATTACGTCATTTATTATGACGAGTAGAAATTTTTTGACTGTGCCTAGAACGTGATGAAAAATTTCACTGTTTTTTTTAACTGATCGGAACGAGTGCAATGTTGTACGTGATGTTTTTGCATATATGTAAAAGTATGCATGTACAGAAAGAGAGAGAGAGAGAAAGAAAGAGAGAGGGAGAGAAATGTATAGATTTGACATAGATTGTTAAAACTGCATAAGTAGAAATATTTCTCAAGCATTTTTATGTTCAGAAATAATTTTGTACTGTAAGAGCAAGTACCAGTTAATTTAATTTTTCTTATTTGGCAAGTTTTAATGCAATTCTTATTCAGTTTTTATTTGTAGTCAATTAATTTTATTGTCAAAAAGTTTTATTTGTTTATAACTCAATACAAAATTGCAATACATGTAAGACCTTGCAAAGTTGGTTAACATGCTGTTAAAGTATTTACTGATATGTCGGTACGTCAAGTAAGAATAGTACAGCGGTCAACAAAAACTGGAAATGGCAGTTGCGTTCTTGTTTCTTGAATATACTGAGTATTACTAATGCCTCTATAATGTATGATCATTGTTCTAAAGTAATCTAATTTTTTATATAGATTTTTAGTCCATATAATAATCGATGTTTACAAAGATTATTTCTTTAGAAATAGCCGCTATAGTTCGTAAAAGTTGTTTTCTTTTTTTTTTAAACGTTGTAAAAAAATAATGCAATATGCATAACCTTTTACAATTTATAACAAGTTAAAATGTCGGTACGTTGTTTTAACGGATGGATTTGAACGTGATCGTTATAATATTTAGGGATACTACAATTGAAGTATACATTTTTAGTTCCAAGTCATTTCATCAAGTCTTGACGTTAAGAAATGTCATTTGGCAACCATTCGAAAATTTGTCACGTATGTATAGGGCTGGTACTAAAACATAATCGATATTAGGGCTGATGCACGATATGTATCATTACGAGCGAACGATTCACCCTATAGGTTACTGAACAATTTTCATTTAAAAAAATTATATGTTGCTGATTATATCCCAGCTATATCTGTATATACCATATCAAGAATCGAATAATAAAACGAGGAAAACTGTTCAAGAAAAAACAAAATAATTACACTTCGATACGCTCTCCGCGTCCGCTTCCGAGCAATGGACTTAATCGATACGTCGAATCAACACACCATCCCGTATTCTCAGCTCTTGCTAGGTCATTTATGTGCATATACATGTGTATAGTAACAAGCTTGAATAAATAATGCATCATAAAGTAACGATTTGAGCAGGCAAGGAGCTTTGTCATGTCCTCTCAGCACGGCGATCGGCGACGGAAAGAGAGAGCGCGTTTGATGGGGATATATTTATAAATTACGAGCGGACCACAGGCCAACGTTTTGACACTTTCTGTCTCTTTCAAGCTAAGCATTATTTTGGTACAAATAGATACACTTGCATAAATAAAAGACATTACTATTCTACTCATCGAACCACCGTTTCATCCTACAAAATCAAAATTATAGTAGTGTAATAGACAAATAAAAAGCGCGATGACATATAATAGCGTCTTTATATTTTAAAAAGTGACAGCGCAGTAAAATTCATTATAACCATAATTCTTTTGTGACACAGTCGGCACTTATTCTCAGGTAGTGAATTATGTTTGTTACTCTTGATTATTTAGAACTTATTCGTCATTACCTTATTGAATAATATAGTTTAGAACGTTTGTCACTCATTCTGCTTTTAATTGTAGCAATACGTATAAAATCATTCAGATAAATGTATAGTTCATTGGTAAATTGTGATGACTCTGTACCTTACTTTTTGTACTTATTTTTACAAATCCGCGTAGAGATTATTATTTCATACGTGACAGTTTACGCTTACGCTTACGTATTTTACAATTACGCAATAATATGTATAAATTTCGCATAAAATAAAGGTATACGTCAAAATAAAATAAATTTACTGACATTTTGTGTAATAATATTTTACATTTACGTTAATATTAAACATCATGTAAATTATTTTTGATGAATTTAATTAGGTTTAGTATTCTTGAATAAAATTGTACATCATTAGAAACAGGCATTCCTTTTTTTCAGATTTCCCTAGCAAACTAAGAACTTAATAATTACATAATATTTGTCAGTCAGTCTTATATACGTACGTCAATCGTTTTAATTGTACGACTTTTTATTATTTTGCAGTGTCAGTTATATTTTGCATTAAGTCAATTCAAAGGCAGAATTATTTTCTGAGATAAAATTCTATACATAGATAATTTTAATTTTTTCAGATATCCCCATGCACCATATCATGGTAAGTACTGATGGATGGGTCTTTTCAAGTACATTTAAATATACAAGGCAGTATTTTTAGTTAGATTTATTATATCTCCATATTTTCATCACCCTCTCTTTGATATAATTCGTTTTAAAAATCTAAACAAAACCATAATAACTCACCTTATCAATTATTCTCCATTTAAAAATTATTTTGGTTTAGTTACGTTGAAAAATTTTTAAGATTAAAAATAGGATCATTAAAAATTAACAGATGTCTACATCACTGTCGATATTAAAACTGTTAGTGTTCAAACACTGAAACTATCACCAAAGTAAATTTACGCACGTACGAAAAATACGATTTAGATGATGAGGACATTTAAACTGAAGTTGTCTATTACGTCAATTTTTCTATTACATCGGTTTGTTGAGGGCGAGAGAACTTCTGTAACCAGCATTCGGAATTTTTACGCAATTATATAGTAGGTATTTGATGTCTCGATAAATGGAATTCCTGGTATATCTTTCACATACCTTATATATAGTCAATAAATATTTTGATCACATTTGGAAAATATGAGTAACATAAAAGAGCAAGTTTTTTTTTAATTCGTACGGTTTTCTTTAACATTACTCGAAATATATTTTAAATAATATAATAGAATTTTGTACCCACATTACATTCCTTAAATTAAAACTGCGAGTCTCACCCACAAAAGCTACGGATTAGTGTAACGTCTTCAATGTTTCGTGTGGGTTAATAATTTATAATAATCATTAGTTACTTGGTAGTATGTTTTTCCTTCTTGCTATTTTGATTAAAAAAATATTTAAATTTACAATTTTTACATTACGGCGTACACAAAACTAAATACAAACTAAAGCGCGAAAATCGTTGGCGGCCTCTCAATTGACCATATTTTCATTTAAATGAAAATTCAGTGAATTATATGGATAAACTTTATGATATTTTCATTTGTCCTATTGTTAGGCTTCAACCTATTCTGCCGTCGGTCTGATGAGCCGGCATTTTTTTAAGAGTTACGTAAACGCAAAATAATGACTCAGATCCAAAACATCGTCATCTAGTCGTTGTTCAAGAAATTTCACTTCAAAAATGCTTATTTATTGTTTTAAAAAATAAATACCTATTGTAACTTTCTATAATGTATGTATGGAGTCTCCGTAGCGAGACTCATACACGCATCTGTTCGGCTTATGACCAATATAAATATTAGAATTATTTCACTTCAGAAACTTAAACCTATGTACATCTTCAAGCTATTTTTGATCGTGTCCAAAAGAGCTTATTAACATAAAACCTTATTCAAACCCCACACATTTATATGATCGTCGAGAAATATGTCACAATTTATGCGATGTGAACCGAAATTATTTTGTGTCAAGTTTAGGGTATGGGAAAATCGATATTAAAAAAGGTTATCTATCCCATGGTGTAGGTACTTTAAATTACCATCAGAATAACCGCGTAATATATGCGGGTCACACTTATACCCAACTAGAAAAAAAGTGATGAAATATATGTTTACACAGGTTCCCTAACCCCATCCGTTTTCTTGTAAGGGTTTTAATTATCATATGTCCTTATACTGTGGTTAAGTTATGGCTCCTGTGGTTAAGTTATTTAACAACTCAGATTCTAGAGTTTCTGTACGTTATCATTTCCATAAGTCGGCTACTCGTGTTACGAAATAGTGCAACCATATTTATGAATAACATGAGATTGATTCATTTAGTATTAAATCTTGACTGGGTCACATTTTTATTGGTGCAAATCATATATTGCCCTACCTTAAAGAAATTTTGTTTGGCTACATTTTCGACAGACCGCTCGTTTATGTTCTGCAAATGTACAACTAAAATTTAATTTGATCTCGTGGTTCGATGCTTGATTTCTATTTCAACATCTAGTGGAATAAAAATTTTGAAAGGCAGGAAAAAGTATCGTATTCGTTTTAGAATTTCAGTCGGGTTGTTGTCTATCATTTTCTAAAACATGGGTTACCTTAGCTGCTTACTTATATTTTAATAGACGTGTATAATCTTCGGTAATATCCTTAAACCTAAAATGTCACAGATTTTAATGATGTGTATCTAAATTATTTTTATAAAAGTGAAATTTGTGTACTTGAAGTACTTATATTAGTATTTATAAATGTAACGTTTGCGTAATTTTCAAACTTTTTAGACTTTTGTAATAAAATTACGAAAAGGGATTTTTTTATATTGAGATATCGTCGTCCTTCCATTTGTCTATCGCGATGTTTTTTAAAAAACCTGTACTGGCTATACACTTGAAATTGGTATAAATGTCAAAACTTAAACTTAAACACAAAAATTAAATTTGACCAAACAATTTTCGGAAGTACGAAATAGTAGGAAATATTCCTTCTTCGATTATTGAAGACTTCCCAAGTTGAACAGAAAAAATATTGAAATTTTTACAAAATAGTCGGAAGCTTACGTAAATAAGTTTAAATACTTATTGTTTTGAACCATGTAGAAAATATTAAATAATATACCTGACGTGTATAGTTTTAGTGACATACAGTGTACAATAATCTTGATAATTTTTAATATTTTGACTGTAGAGAGCTTTTTACTCAGAGCTTTTGACTATTGAGAGCTTTTTATTGATACCGTGTACAAGATATTTTCAAAACAAAATATCTTTTATTATAAAATAATCTTTGAATTTCTTGTGTTTTTCAGATTCGCAAATATTATTTTCAAAATTAAATACAAAATATTAATTTTAAACTTTAATTAAAATTGTTTACACAATACAGAGACAAGAAATGCCAAGACAGAAATGTCAAGAGAGAGAGGATTTTGTTTGTGACAAGTGTATCGTTTTTGCTTCTAAAGTTTTGAATATACAAATCGATTTATGAACCGACCTTCGTTTTACCTAAAAGAAGCTACGTGAATATTATACAGTCGATACACATTATGCTACCTAAAAACTGATGAAGATAAAATATACAGGTGAATTTAGGGATACAGGTAGCATTTTAATCAATATATTAAGTGTGAAAAAGTGACAGGTGATAATTCATTTTTTTTCCAGGAAATAAAATCGAATACCGTTGATTGAAATTAAGTGCAAGTTTTAGTTACAATGTGCATTACGTGCAACTCCCACCCATTAATTTACGAAAGCGGTCGAAGCTGGACGCCATGATTCGCATTTCCCTTAGATTTTCCGCCAAAATGTAGTACATTGAATGTGTCATTAGTATTAAGATAATAATTAATTAGTACCATTTAGCCGTTCAGAATCTACCTGCGGTACTCTAATGTAATGTGTTGAGAAAACTTAGTAAACAAAATTGGTAAAATGTTACTGGCCTGCAAATGAAAGAATAGATCATCAAGACCAAATTATCTCAATGATGAAAAATAAAAGAAATAAGTAATACAGATATTTGGTTAATTAGGAAAATTGTATAAGGAAACACATTTCGAAGAATGTAAAAACAGAACAAAATCAGACACCTTTTCAAGGAACTCAGAACTTGCACGAATTTTTTTTAATTAAAATAAATCAATTAATAAGTGATCATACAACTATTATGTGAAGCGGTTGACAGGTCGATGGGGATTCGTATAAATGTTGCCACCGTTGCCGAAACAAGGCGCTTTCTAAAATCACCATTTATTAAAGGCAAGAGATTAAGCGTTGCCCTCTTTATTATTAAATAGAGTTTACGTATTTTTTAATTAATATATATATATATATATATATATATATATATATATATATATATATATATATATATATATATAACATTTGGAGTGCAAGAACAGACTGCGTTGACAAAGAGAAGAATGAAATTAAATGTAAAAGTTTTCAAACTAAGAAATAATAAGAATGAAATGGGTGATGAGAAATTCTGGAGAAGCAGGCACGAAAAACAGCCACAGAGATGAATTATATTACGACACTCTTTTAAAGTGAATCGATTCAAAATAAATAAATCGATCGATAATTCGATCAATTCTATGTCATTAATAAAATGATTCGTAATGTGAATAATGTTAATGAATACTCCAGTATGTTATGTCCAGCGAGTTTCGTTCCTACTTTTACTATAATGATTCAACTATTTTAAATATAGAATGTCGACTTCATATTTCTAAAAATATAGTAAAATGAAAATGTAATATAATTTCATATTTAACGGAGAATCCGAACAGAAACAAGCCGCATTAAACAAGGGAGTCTAAGTGGAAAGGGGAGTGAAAGTAGCGTCCTACACGCATACACTTAAAAATTACTTGTTCATATTTTAATCATATTTCGATCGTCCTACACCAAATCCATTATGAAAATATAATAACGAAAAAGTAAGCCAAAATTATGGAAGGTAAAATAGTCCATGAAATAACGGAACTTTATTTTATTGGGCGGGATAAGTAAAACCTACTTTAGTAATAAAGAAACAATTAAATATTTTACATAAATCATAATTTTATGTAAAGTTGTAAACGAACCATGTGTGAACCTAAATACATACATATGTGTATGCGTGTGTGAATAAATATGTATATATATATATATATATATATATATATATATATATATATATATATACATATATATGTATATATTTATACATATATATATATATATATATATATGTATATATATATATACATATATATATATACATATATATATACATATATATATATATATATATATATATACAGATATACCTCTTCCCTATGAAGAGATCGTATTTATATTTTTTTCTCTTTTATTGTTCTTGGCCAAAGTAAAAACGCCAAAACTATAAAACTAGAATGCATATTGTGTCAGAATTTTAGGGTTAATTCAGAGTCTATCCATTTTAATTAATCCCTGCGGTAATGCTTATAAATTGCGTTTGGAATAATTATTCATCGATTTTTAGGATATCTCAGTAAATTATACGTTTATTTTTAACTGACTTCAAAGAAGGAGGAAGTTCTTATTTTCTTAATTCGACTGTATTTTTTGTGTACTTTACTTCGTATATCCGGTATTTATCAACTAATGTGGATGATTCTTTTTATTTGAAAAATTACACTCCCAGTATTATCCCACAGAATCCGATCACGAAAGTTGAAGATGCACCATAAAATTCCTTAACAATAAACAGCGCTGGTTCTTTAATCGGATTTGAATGATATAGGTATATTGACAATCTAATAAGATCAAACTAAGGGCGATTTAAATATACTTTTTGGCAAAATCTACGGCTGAGCTGGAAAGTAACGACAAGAACTCTTTGCTGATGAACTCGTTTTCCTCGGACTCGTTTAATTGACGTAGGAAGAAATTAGAAAATTAAATATGAAGATAAGTATTATATGGGTAAGTACGAAGGCATGACGCCACTTTGTAAATGGTTTTATTTAGTTTAACTTCAGTTTTCCTATGTTGTTGTCGATTCAAACCTGGAGTTCTATTTTTCAATTAATTTAATTTAAGAGATCTTCACTTAACTTTGCATACGTATACAGTACTCACGATAATACGAAATTATGACAATTTTAAATTTGATCCATAATTCCTCCCTAAACCATGGGACTTGAAGGGCTCCTGTTTTTAAATTAATATCAGGGGTCTCAAGTAGAGATTTTCTCATTGAATTCCGGTTCCAATTCCTTACCTCACGCTGCAGCTGTACTGTCTGCTTAAACATAATAACGAAATCTGCTGTTTTCAAATTAGTATCGAGGGTCTCAAGCAGAGACTCCGTCAATATACTCCGGGTTCCAAGTTCTCAGTCCTGATGCTAAAAGAATACCTATCTAATGAATAGTCCAGTGAATATTATGAAGATAATTTACCACGAAAATTAATAATTCCAGAATTATATAAAATGTTTACCAAATATTATATAATTCCTGAAAAAGAAAAACCATAGAAATTGTTGTAATATAAAAAACACATAATTGATTTACAATCATGTTTCTGAGTGTTAGACCAAAGGTTACTTCAAACTTATAAATGATTCGTAACTTTTAATGTAAGTATGCAAACATTATAAGAATCATATTTAAATGTGTACTAAAAATATACAAAAACAGTAAAAATGTTTGTTATTCAGTGTTTGTTTTCCAGTAAACAACTAATTAATTGCCGTAAGGCGGTATGATTTTGCATATCTTTTTAGAAATAATACGTAAAAATGTGAAAAACAAATCTTGAGGATATATTTCGTCTCAAATATCGAGTAACTAATATGACGCGAAAATGATTATAGTTTCTTTAAACGTTATTTGTGTGAAAATTAATAAGTACTAAAATAGGCACGTAATATATTTCTCGGAACATATTACGTATAAAATCCATGTTTCCAGAATGCTAATTGCCAATTAGGCTGGAAATTATTAACTTAATTATCACATGTCGAGTTAGTCAAATGCTTTGTGAGCTTTCCTCTAATTTCAATTATTTATCCCTAGTTTCTTGTTGGAAAATAAATATAATTTATATTCTGAATAATGTTTCCATTCGCGGCAGAAGAGGCGCACTTGTAAGTGGGCATACATGGCCAAATTTATTTTCATACCTCAGTTTTTAATAAAATTCTTTAGTTTTCGATTTAATTGGTTTATCATCCTTTGATACAGAAAGTATAAATTTTTATTCAGTTATGAGGAATATGTGCCCGGTTGTCTATGTGTGAGAAATATATATCCACGCTGCTTTAAACAACAACTAAGGTATGTAACACTAATATAATATTTGTCTCAGATCTCTTACTTACAATTAATAAGATATATTTGACTTATAATTGTAGTTTTTAATTATTCATATGCAATAAAAGAAATTATAAAATACTCAAATAATACGGAATTGTTATTCTATAGGATGTGTTATTCTCACGGAATAACACATCCTTGTTGAGATTATTGATCGTTATAAATAAATATTATGTGCACAAAATGCTTAAACAAATGCACGACACGGAAAAGTTGGATGTAAGTTAGGTCAATAACGAATGACAAGAAATTATGCATGGAAAAACAACAACCAAATGAGAACGATGGGTCTTTATTTTCAATAACAAAGTAGAACCAAATCGGTGGAAATAACAATATAAATAGAAATTCCTATTATTTATGGAATTGTGATTTATATATATATATAAATATATATATATATATATATATATATATATATATATATATATATATATATACATATGTGTATATAAATATATATATATATATATATATGTATAGTTTTTGTTCACCAGATGAATTAATTTTTGAAACGTCTGTTTTTTCATTGGAATCCGAAGAACTTTTAAAATTCTATCAGAATATTAAATAGAAACTTTATTTATAATCATTTATAGAAACCGGTAGCACCTGCTTCTTAAAAGAGGAAAAGGGAGCCATCACTATAAAATTAATACCATTATAGCTGATCTGACATTATTAATTCTTTGTGAGAATGCTATGGATTTCTAGTGACATAATTATTTTTCACATGACAATTATTAAATATCGTAACGGATAAATTCCCCAGGTCTCCAAAATAGCTTCGTCATTTATTTAGAATATAGATCAAATTGAATGAGTTTCATTAATATCTTACAAAAGAGTTACATTAATTATGGAACTGTAGGTGAAACCATGTATTTTTATTTTATAATAAACATGTTTTGGTGTTTCAAAAGTATATGTGCCGTGACACATGTTATGCAGGATGCACACATTATTTAACCAAACGTAAAAAATTAACATACGATTGGACAATCAAAAAACAAAATAAATAAGGGAAATGTATCTATAGACCTGAAAAGTATGAAATCCTGGTAGATTAAGAGTAGAAGGATCCAGGAGAAAATCAGTGATTTGAAAAAAATTGAAGAAAAATGTATGAATTTAAAAGCTACAAACTGACTAATCTATTTGTAGTCATTACCCACTATTTCAGAGCGGAAAAAATTACCACTTGGACTGTAAATTGACATAGAAATATTGTAAATCGCAAAACTAAGATTTCTGATAAGATTATTTAGATGAATCTAACCAGTTAATGATATGAATTATAAAGGAGTATGGCTATGTTTACGGGAAATTAACTCATTTAATAACTCATTTTGAGACCTTCTTTATAATCCACAGCTCACAAACAGTCGACTCGTATAGAATCGGCTATTTGTGAGTGATTTTAGCAGTATTATTTAATAGTTTATATTTTAAAAGATTAGGTTTAGGGGAAACTACATTTTCATATTGTGTAGAGGATTGGAAAAGTTGACATCTCTTCTTTTATGGGTGGGTATTTTTGGAGTCGCTGTATTAGCTGGTGTATTTCAATTCATTTTGTTGTTTGATTCATGAATTCATAGTGTCATCATTAAAAAGATAATTAAGTTGCTAATAGCATATCTAATTAGAAAGTAATGGTAATCTTCAATTTCTACTATTCTTTGGAGTAAGCATAAATTTTCAGGTCTCTCAGTAATTTTTTGAGGGCAAATTGGGGTTATAGCATAGAGGAGACTAAAGTAAAAAGTTTAGTTAAAATCAACATTAATTTACATTTTATGATTCCTTGTGATCAAAATATCAAGGTAAAAGGGGGAATTTCGATGTAACTTTCTTCTAGATGCTGGTTATAAAAAGGTGTTCACACAAGTATTGGAACTTATTAAATAGGAAAACCAAGAATATTTTTAATATAAAAGTACAAGAAAACTTCCCTTTTAACAATCGAAAAATAAATTTCAGCAATTATATTTCTCTTTTTATATCCAGGAAAAAATTAGTAAAAACGTACAAATATTAAAATATATTTTAAAATTGTTTATTGTCCGTTATAAATAGTAATAATTAAATCACTGAAACGAATATTGCATAAGAATACATTAAAAATTGTAATGAATATATTTTGCTCATAGATTTTGTTGTTAAGATGCATTTTGTGTGATACAGATGAACTTTTCAGTTTGATTTGGGATTTCAACTGGCAGAATCAGGCTCATTGCAAAATCCAACTTGACCTTGTTTCTTAATAATTATTAAACGTAAGGAAATTCAGGTATAATTTTTTAGAATATTTTTTCGTAAATATAATACATATGAATAATAATAATTATCGAATTTTAAAGAAGAAAGCTTGACAGATAAACATTTCTTCTGGTGCATAACAATTGTAAGTGCGGAAAAAATTAATTTAACATTTTCGAATAACTGAAAGATTAAAGGAATCACTATATAAAAATAATTGTTTTTACACTGGTTATAAAAGAACGAATGAAAAAAAATATGTTAACGTGATGCAAAAAAAATTAGAAGAGTTCGTGTAAATAAGCGAATAGTAAAGGGGCACACCTAAAAAAACATTATTGTTATTTGTCGCCAATTATGTAACACGCATATTTATCGCTATAAGTTATCCGACGAGAACAATATCTCATAAAAATCCGTATAAACGTCAATATAGCATATAAATCGTTATTCATTATCCGACATAAAAATATAAATATATAATGCATATATGAAAGACACTTTATAAAGTATCTTAAAAAATCCCAAAAGCAAACGCCTGTCTACCAAATAACGTTATCTAGTCTCCTTTTATAAATACAGAATACTACTCACGGTTTGCTAAGTAACTTTGAATTAGCTATTTGAAATGATTGCCACTGAGACGTAGTTTCTATGACGTATTCAGTTGTCCTCCCTATGACAACGATGTCTCTCGTAGACAAACTTACTTTTCCCAGCCAGATAGTAACTGTCACTGTGTGGCTGTGAAAAGTAAATTCGTCTCTGCTGTAGATAGAAGTTTGTCTGACATTTTGGTTTCACACGGACATTTACATTGCAATCGAGGTTAAATACGTGTTTCACAGTGAAGTTATAACGGTATACAATTTACTGTTTGTTATTTTTATATGGCAAAGTTACATAAGAAGGAACTCAATAAATTATTTTCAAGCGTGAAAATGTTTCCAAAAATTTCCAAAAAGGGGTCCCAAAAATACTGTCAATCTGAAATTCAGAAATAAAGAATCTCAAGTCATATTTGTTTAAGATAAACATAATTGGATATGGAAAATAAATTTATGTATATTTAAGTGTCAAAAATGAGCGCCTAACGTTTCACCAATAGTTTTTCGTTTATTTACATTTGAAGGAGTTATACTAATGAGAAAACTGCAAATAATTCAATATATTAAACAATGGCCGTTTTCATGAGTGATTAAATAACAAAACTAAGTTGTAGGAACTGAGAAATAATTTGTATGTTTTTATCAAATTTACGTCCATACTTATATCCTTTTGAAAGTTTTTGTTTATTGATAATACATTTTAAACGTCTATAAGTAAAACTGCTTTTTTATTTCAATATTATGATTAAAGGTAGCAATACTTAATGGCTTCTACACTGGTTTTGATTTTTTTTTTCCTTTGGCAATGTACAGGTACAATAAGATAGAATCTTTTTAGGCTATGCTAGAACGTTGAACCATTACGTTACCTGAATCAATAATAAAGTTTCTCCTATATTAATATAATGGAAGATCCATCATGGAGGATGCACCCTCTCCATAATCTAACACTTCCCTTCTTCCCTTCTTTAATTACAACTTATTTCATAATCACAACCTTTTGTAATTTATTGCCTATTATATTTGACGATATTTATGTAAATTCGAATATTTTAGGTTAAAATGCTATTTGGAACGTTATGAAGATTCAGCGATTTATTTTAGTTTCTGAGTTATAAATTTTTTTGTTTGTTTTAACCAAACTCCATAGATTGAAGATAAAATTATTCTTAGCACTATGTCAAAACACGTACATAAGTAAATGTTTTTATCCCCAATTGATCAGTTAATAAAATAATTTTAAAAAATCAAGTTTCTGTCACAATTATTTATCTCCCAAAAAAAATGTTGACTTGGATTTATGATTTTGGGTGAAAAGATGCAAAAAATGTATAATTTAGAAACTATAAAAAATTAATGAACGTTTACAGGGATGTTTCGATATTCTTCACTTTTACGCTTCCTCTTGACACCATTTTATTATTATTTTCGTAGGAGTTAGATGTGTAATTTATATCCGCTTGTTTTAATGTCCGTGGAATTAAATTAGCTGTTACACGTTGTCCTTCAAACTTGCAACGACATATTGGTTGAAGTATATGTTAAGCGAAATATTTAATACATATATCCTATTCACTCTTGCTGACAATATCGATTTACATAGCAGACAGGTTTTAAGGTAACTAGGTTTACTAGTAAGTTAAACGCTAGCGTTTAATTAAGTGTAATTGCCTAATGATTTAAAAAATTATAAGCACGTTGTTGATAATTGGTTTTAATTTCTTATTTTAATTCTATTTAACATACTGAAGTAGTAATTGGAGCAATATATAGATTTATTTTAAATTCCATTGAAGATATCCCATACATTTCATTGAAGATATCCAATGAGTGACTTCCAGATGCCAGGGTTTTGCTATGGGTACATTAATGTTTTTATTAGTGAATCTGTAAATTAGGGTCACTATTATTGAGAATGTAAAATGAATTATGTGATAAAGTTTAAGATAAACATAATTGGATATGGAAAATAAATTGATGTATATTTAAGTGTCAAAAATGAGCGCACCGTAGCCTAACGTTTCACCATTAGTTTTTCGTTTATTTACATTTGAAGGAGTTATACTAATGAGAAAACTGCAAATAATTAAGTATATTAAACAGTGGCCGTTTTCATGAACGATTTAATAACGAAACTAAGTTGAAGGAACTGAGAAATAATTTGTATTTTTTTATCAAACTTATGTCTATACTTAAATTCTTTTGAAAGTTTTTGTTTATTGATAATACATTTTAAACGTCTATAAGTAAAACTGCTTCTTTATTTCAATATTATAATTAAAGGTAGCAATACTTAATGGCTTTTATACTGGTTTTCAATTTATTTTTCCTTTGGCAATGTACAGGTACAATAAGATAGAATGTTTTTAGGCTATGCTAGAACGTTGAATCATTACGTTACCTGAAACGATAATAAAGCTTCTCCTATATTAATGTAATGGAGGATCCATCATGGAGGATGCCCCCTCTCCCTAATCTAGCACTTCCCTTCTTCCTTTCTTTAATTACAATTTATTTGATAATCACAACCTTTTGTAATTGATTGCCTATTATATTTGACGATATGTATATAAATTCGAATATTTTAGGTTAATTCAATAGTGAAAATATCATATATATATATATATATATATATATATATATATATATATATATATATTACATATATATATATATATATAAATATATATATATATATATATACATATATATATATATATATATATATATATATATTAGTTATATTTAATATTCCTTCTGAAACGGTTGTCGCGAATTATTTTATTTCTTAAAGTTTATTTCTTTTTCACTATTTTTATCGGAATATCTATGGCAACATAATTATTCACAATCTTAGTATTTAGCAACTTAGATTTTAATATTTATGAACTAATATGCGTTATATATGTGTAAGATGGTTTTCCACCCCATTTAATTATTGAAATAAGGACAAGTCTAAATAATACTTTCAGTAAATTTCAAATTGTGTAAGCTTTAATGGTGCATTAAGCACAATATAACTCCGTCTTAATAAATCCCCGTGAACAGGTCGCGTATGAGATACAGCGTCTTTATTAGTGGAAATAAATTCATTGTAAATCGAAACGGATATGGTGAACACAATGCTAAGAAAACAAACTTCTTTACCTATTTATTTATTTATTCAATTTTATTTGTAGATTAGAGAAAACTCGTAAATCCCACAAGAAATCATCTAAAATATATGAGACCTGATTTAGATGAAATTTTTAACATACTATAATTATCTACTTTCGAATCTATAAAATGAACATTAGGATATCAACTACCTTGGTCTTTTGTTATTAATATGAGAACAATCGTAAAATGCCTCTTTAAAAATAAATAAATAAAGATATATATATATATATATATATATATATATATTTATATATGTATATATATATATACATATATATATATATATATATATTATATATATATATATATATATATATATATATATATATATATATATATATATATATACATATATATTGTTATATCGTATTTCTTTGTAGGTCATTAATTAATACACTCCAATATTTTAATTGACAAACCCGTTTTTATCGTGCCAACAACATTTATAAAAGTAACACCTAACATGTCAGCTAACTGACAGGAGAACTTGTGCTGCCCTCTGGTTAATTATTTATACAACACTCTCCCTCGCTTTTCAAAAAAAAATTGAACTAGGCCTTCTAATAACTACATGTGTATTATAATATATTTGCACATAGATATTATTTATGTTATCAAATGATACCTTACAGTAATTATCTCTTATTCTTAATATTGGCCACATTCAACAAGTTGGTTGAAATGTTGAGTCCATCTACTTTTGCCATGTACCTGATATTAAAATCTTAATAATTTTGCCTTATGACCAACTCTTTATTTTTTCTTGAGTCTTTCACCAACACTTTTTCTCTCACCAGGAATGTTTTATAATGCTCCTTACTATTTATCGTTAACTCCACTTGTTGGACTGTTTTTTGATGAGCGGTACATCTACTATTTTTATCACATATGTCTTCTACACTTTTTTTAACAAAACATTCAGCTAGTCCGTTTATTGCTGAGCAGTATGGCGAATGTCTGTTCAATTCCCACTATTTTATAAAAACTCTTAAATTCCTCACCAGTCCATGTGGGCCCATTATGGTGACCAAATATAAAGGATACATATAACGAACAAAAAAAAATTCTAGATACTTTAATTGTTTTTGTGCTCTTATATTACTCATAACGAATGCTTTGGGCCATTCGGAATAAGCATCACCATTACTAAATAAATTTTTGAGCGCAAAGGACCCAAAAAATCTGTATTTAATCTGTGCCAAACTGTTGGTGGTTGAGTCCACACTGTTAATTTAGTTATTTTTGGATTTTTAACATTTTGCACACAGTTAATACAATATTTTATGTCTTCTACATCGCAACTTACGTTCTGCCACCAAAAACATGATCTTTTATTTCTTTTATGCGTATTAAGCCCAAGTGACTAGCGTATAACTCACACATTATATTGTATCTAATATTAATTGGTATTAAACTCTATACCCCCATAATAGACCTTCCTTTTCTACACTTCTTTAATTTTTCCTTGTAAAATATGTTTCCTAGTTTTCACTTGGATCATTTTTTATTGGCCAGCCATCCCTAAAATATCTTACAATATTAAATAATATTATATCTTTTTTTCATTTCACTTTGAATAGTTTGCCAATTTAATGTGTTAAAGTCTGATTTATTTGTATAATTAATAGTGTTACGGTCAAAGCTTTTATCTAACATTTCATCGTTTGTGACTTGTCTTGACAATTAATACACGTGATATATAGTCTGCTGGGTTATTTTTGGATTTTATGGCTGAATTTCATAATTAAGCCCATTTAGAGAGATTGACTAATATTGTAATGGACTTGTTGCCATTTTTAGTAAACCATATTTTGGTTCTAATATTTTTGTCAATTCCTCAAGCCTTGTTTTCAGTTTGTAAAATAAATTTATGACCATATAAAAACTTGTAAAATTTAGTCACCCCAAAAACGATTGCCTCTTTTTTCAAGATGGGATATTTTATTAGGGTATAATTAATTTTTTGCCTGCAAATGCTACTGGTTTTATGATATTATTTAATACACTGACTTTTACAGATAATAAAGCGGCTGTCCCAGTATCTGCTGAATCACAAGTGATTATAATTTTAGACTTTTGACATAAAGGGTTTGTATTAGTCAGAACTTTTTTATTCCTTGGAATGATTTATCGCATGCCTCTGTCCAGTTAAACTTCTCTTTGTTTAAACAATAATGTAAAGGCGTTAATATTATTGCCATATTTTTAAAAAATTAATTATGACAATTAAGTTTTCCTAGAAATGATTAAACATTTTCACATCGTGGCCGTGGCAACGAAATAAAAAGTTCAATTTTACTTTTATAATTTTGACACTCATTTTGTTTACCTCAAATCCAAAAATATTTAGTTTTTCTTCAAAAAAATTAAATTTTTTTAAATTTTAATTTAAATGGCTATTTGATTATTTGATTTGGCTATTGCCTATTACTGACTATTTGAGTGCTTGCGATACTCCGTTTTAATTTCTCATTTGCCTCTGATAATGTTTTTCCAAATACATATACGTCTTTGGAATGAACAAGAATCGGTACTGACACCAAAAGGTAAGTATAAATATTTGTAGATACCTTCTTTCGTCACTATTGTGTACTAGTTCCTGAAATTTTTTGTCCTGTAAATGTGTTTTCTGCAAGTCCAATTAACAAAAATAAGATTGCCCTGCATTTTAATCAATATATCATTTATTGTAGGTAATGGGCAATGATCAGTGTGAAAATATTATATTTATTGTGATCACCAACGAACTCAGTGTAGTATTCCACTCTGAGTATATTTATTTATTTATTTATTGAGTTTATTAATAATAAACATTCAAATTATAAAACTTTTTTAATAATATAACGTAAATAGCGGGAAAACCCGCGCAAACCCCACATTTCTTATTGTTTTGTATAATACATAAATGCTTTTGGAAGTTTTTAAGAATCAATCTTTAGAAATTGTCCACCTAAAGATGTCGTCACACAACGAAACCTAAGTCGTGCTTAAGAATTTAAATAAAGTAGAAACAATACTATATCACGTAGTGTATCAAAATAATTAATTTCCTTTACTAAATTAATATATCCGTAAACATAACTTCAGATAATATAACAAGCAAAATATAACAGAGATATTATCAATAGAGAATCTTCTGTCCATCTTAGTTGGTACCTAATTTCTCTAGGGTGTTATAAAAATTTCAAATGGCCCTAATTTTCAGATTTTATTTTTAAGATATCTATTCTTATATTATTGGATGATGGAGAAATTCCCAAAAATTTGTAAATTTTATATGCATAAATGTGCACATATTTTATTTTTAATTCTACATGTTATTAATTTCATTTCGAGTTTATTCAATTGTCACTCTTACTTTATAACCATGAAAAAGTTATATCATTTTTTGAAGTCAGAATTGTTCAATAAAATTTTTTATTGAAATACGTGTAGGTTTAGTTTTAAGTCACATTGCATCAACCCAAATACAATAAGGTAAGCAGTTTTTTATTCATCCTCAGAGTTTTAAAACATTTGTCAATATAAAACACTCCATGGAGCCGATTAGTCGATGGTAAATAATTACTCATTAAAGAAATAGACGTAGAAAGGACCGGCAAGAAATGACCTAAGTGATAATTAAATATTTCGCTGAAAAGACCTTATGAAATCAATTGAGGTATGAAATTGAAATGTGTTATATTAATCCAACATAAGCGTAGTTAAATAGTAATTAGAAACTCAGAAATTTGTACATGAGAACAATTTTTTAGCTTTGTTTTTGTGGAGGTCAATTATGGATTTACATTGAAAGAATATTCCTAGATTTTAATTTTTCAGAATTTTATGTAAAATAGTTTTAAAATCTGTGTAGAAAAGTTCACAAATAGTATGTCGGTCTGTTAAAGATAAAATTATATATATATATATATATATATATATATATATATATATATATATATACATATATATATATATATATATATATATATATATAATAAAAATGATTCAGCATATTAAATCATTGTTAATTGCAATGAAGCCATGAATATGTGATAATAATGGCAATGAAGCGAACCGAACAATATATTTTAATTAGACAAAATTTGTATAATACGGGAACAGTATTATATGTGTAAACTTTTGTCGGTGCAAATAAAAAATAATACCAAACTTTAACATCAACTAACTTTACAACTAATAAATCATCCACTTACTATCACTTAACATTAGCACTTACCTGACTTCATCATCCATTTCTACTGAATCACTTTCACAATTCATTCCTTAGTTATAACAATAACACGAATTTGAAGACAGGTTATGAGAATGATGGCGCGCACGGATCGCTAATATACACGCTTAAACGAATAAAGCTGATGCACACCGCACATCTAAACTGTAGTAATACACCTACATATTAACATACACTTGTAAACACGCAAATACTTATACTGTGGCAGAAGTGTCGGGCGAAATCTTACACATTTTTGGGATAGCTCTTATTCGCCAGGTTTGTAACGTGCAATAAGAAGTCTTGTTCCAATATTTTAATAGAAATACTAAAAGCTTCTATTTTTTTTTAATTTTTTCAACTTGTACAATATTAAGTATCATAAATATCTTTATTTTCTTATCAATGGCTTGTAGTTAATGCACCAGTAAGCAGAGCGCGCAGTTTGTAATGTTAATTTTTTAAACTAACTTATTGTGCAACATTTATAACTTTTCTGTAACGTGACCAATATCTAACGCAATCTGAGAGCACCATCTATTGGAATACCAATGAAATAAACAATAATCAGATGAGTTGCGTCTATAACAATTTACCCCCACTCGACCTGCCACACAAAAGAGAGCATATGTCGTCGATAAATAACTTCGCCTGTTGAGAATTTCTATCATGCTATACTTCCAGTTATCGATATCGTCATAAATTATAATCTTTGAATTTTTACTATAGGATTTAAATAAAGATTGATACCTACAAAATATTGAAGACGTTCGTAAATAATTTTTTACGTAGAAGAATTTACAGGTAACATTTATTATATGAAATAAACCCATATGTTCCTAACAATCAAATAAAAAAAAGTATTTTCCATATTTTGTAAGCTTGATCTGTGCTTGAATCAACAAGAAAAACCGATATCTCTGTATGACTTTAGTCTGTCCTTTGATATTTAAAAGTCGAATATAAACTTAAACGAGGCATATTTAAAGAGATAAAATAGTTTTTCGTAAAGAGTACTTTGTGAAGATGGTATCGTATTAATTAATTTCTTTCAAACTTTTCGTCTGAATAGTGATTTACATTTGCCGTGTTGTTATTTTAAATAGATATTTAAAAAGTTTTTCATTACAGTAATTTACAGTAGATACTCTAATTTTCATTAAAATGCTACGAGAAAAAAGAAGTTTTCATCTGGATATATATAGAGATAAACAGAGATATATTTTACTTAATTAAATCAAACAAATTTAAAATCGACGTAATTAATTGTAAGATCGACTGTGACTATATTTATCAATAAAATAGTTTTTCGGATATAGGTTTCGGGTATTTTGTAGTAAAGGGCCACGGCCCTATACCACCAGTCTTTCGATCGAATGCTCATTCCTGGATATGTGACCAAAGAATTTAAGTATTCGCAGTTGCACAGTCGATGAAAGTCGTTCCTTGACCTTAAGTTCCTTCAGGATAGAGTTGTTAAAATAATTTTAACTTTGCGTTACGAGAGGTAGATTTTTAAAAAATTTTCTCAAGTTATTTTTTCAACAAATATTATCGTAGAATTGACGTTAACTAAGTACAAAGAACGCAAAAGATCCGAATGGAACCATTTTGTTTTCATAACGCTGTCGAAGGTTTATGCTTTCTGATGTACTTGAAAGATGTATTTACTTTTTATATATGTTATGTAATTTATTGATCCAATATTCCAAGCGCATTTAGCACAATATTCAATTTTATTTGATAGGAATGCATTAAATTTTTTTTCTGTTTAAAAAATTTCAAGTAATGAAACTGACTGAAAAAGTTCATGCATATGCATAGAATTAAAATTTTAGAAATTATTAGGCTGTGAAGAATGGAAATGATGAAATTACGAGAATTATTTGGTAATTTACTTTCCTTCTCTTATCGTGACCTAGAAATGAGGCATAATCGACAAGTTTATTAAGAAAATACGTTTTTCCAAGATTATTAAAATATTTCTTGTAGTGAGTATGCTCACTAAATGGAAATAAATTCTTCCTAGTTGGCTTAATATATTTAGTTGTAATGACTAAATTATTTGGTGATTTTATGGCGTGATAACTACATGTACGCCTTATCACTTTCTTTAGGTTTTATCTTATTTGCTACTGATAACAAAACTTTTTCATTAACATCGATCACAGCGTCTGTAAATTATAATGATTTATTAAGCTTAGTTTCTAAAATGTATGAAAAGTATAAACTCGAATATCTAATTTATGGAAATATCCATTATTTTTAATACAAATACATGTATGGCAGTTATTACCTTACTTCAAAGCTTCATAAAAGAACTTGGTCTGGAGATGATGTGTACTTACTTTTATTAATATTCAATTCTTTTAATTATAAAATATTAAATCATGCGCAAGATAGAACTGTTTGTTTTCTTGGATGTTGAATTTTCAAAATTTTTCCATTTATAACTTGTATATCAGATTGCCGTTATGCACTATTTACATATAAATTTTGAAGACAATTTTTGCAAAACTAACACACAATTCAATCCGAAATTTTCTCGTTATTCATCATTTACAGTTATTCATAATTCAATCCGAATATTTCTCGTTATTTTATATTCAGATACTTGATAATGCCCGTGTAGGCGACTTAGGTGGAAAATATTGAGGAAAGCAACATGTTTGTTTTCATTGAAAATATACCAAATTGTATGTTTATTATTTGGAGTGCTTGACTTGCCGTTTAATTTTCAGTAGTAGATGATTGCCGTTTAATTTTCAGTAGTTATTCCTCCTCGATAATATCTTACTATTTGAGTGAATTTTGACATATTTCAACTATCAAAAATTGTTAACCCTCTTGGTAACCACTTTACAACGTATTATTTAAGAAATATTTGTTGCTTGAAATTACATTAGCAGTTATAATAGGTAGAACGAAATTCTTTCAATTTCTTTCCCCTTTCCCTATCTCTAACGTTCCATTATTTTGCTTTTATTTTACTAATTCTGCATTTTCATATTTATAACTACGTATTTATACCCACATATTTAATATTAGTTTTCTAAGCGCGTAGGGAATTATTATAAATAAATAAATAAAGATTATGTACTTCGTTTTGTTATTATCATTAAATGATTTTTAACAACCTCTTACAATTTACGACAGTACATGTTTCCCTCCCTCGATTTATTGTGGGTGGCTGCAGAAACGTGCTTTTACAACAATTCATTCCGCCACCGCCCATTTAGTTTACAAACAAGCAGTAAATTATCATAAACAAATAAATACATATTTTACTGAGGAATACACAAATAGTCATATTGGCGTACTTCTGTAAGGCTACAACATGGAATTGTGCTATTACTTTATATACAGTATTTAGTAACTGTACATATACGAGTAAATACGCTTTGTAAACTGACGTTCATACATCGACTGAATGCGTGGCTAACGCTACAACCCGTTACATATTATTGATGACCATGTGCCGTTCGTGAAGTGTGCTTTAGTAGCGCTAGTGGTTTTGTTCATGCGGAAATATTCGCGGGAAATATCTGAGGAAATGGAAGTAATATTTTAATATTGGCACTTGGAATTGAGCGAGGTAGGTGACCCATTGTTACCTGTTTGGGTTCATGGTTTACGGGTGTGCGTTTTTTTTGCTTTGGATATTTTAAAATTTGATTAATTTATTCATTGTCGATCTAATGAATAGGATAGATACGTTATTGTAGTAATTTCTTGAGACGTTTATTAGAATAAATAATCCCTAATTGCCAAGTATACTTCCTATGAAAAGGCCGTTTACCATAATAATAGTAAGATGTACAGGTGGTATATATTTTCATTGGGTTGCACTCTTCCCACTGAAAAATTCGAGATTTGATTTAAAGAAATATCAAATGACGATTAAAAATAATTTTCCATGATATATACAACGAAGAGATTAAGGTTCGACTACGCAATTAATATCTATATTCAATTAGGTGACAAAAAATATATTGTAAGACACAGTCAGATCAGATTGAAGAATTTCTAAATAAATAATTTTATTTGGAATTTTAAATGCTTATTCAAAAAAGTAGAAAAAATGTTTCATGAAATTCTGATATGACTGACATTAGGACTGCAACTCTCATGTCGAAAGTGTTGAGATTTAATTATTTAAATTAATTTGACAATTTTTCTTCTTTATTTTTTAGCGTTTAGCAGATCAAATAGAAAAATAGAACTCTTATGAGATTAATAAAATGTCTCCCTGATGGTCTGTCACAGCCGATTTTCTTAAAAACTGATGTAGACACTTAAAATTTTGCTTAGTAATCCATTACATTAATCCGAATATTTTCAGTTTACAATTTAAATTATTTATTTTGTAATTATGCCGGGAGCAAATTGTATTAAAAAAATTCTATTTTAGTTCAGGCTAGAAGATTACATTATAGCGATTATTCTAAATTTCATAGTTCTCGCGATATTTACTGTAATTTCAAGACAGTAAAATATATATTGTTCATGATAATTTGTATCTCTGGAAGATGTGCGGAACAATATAGAAATATTATGCGGAGAAAAATGAGACATGGAAATATTATGCACACGTCAATTTTCATGTTTGCCTAAATATATATAGAACCTTTAAAGCAAAAGTTATTCTCGCAATTAAACGTTTTTTTAGTTATATAATCTTATTCCTAGTTTTTTATTTTTTTTTTTGATGTGAAACATCTATTGGCGCGTTTAGATGGGAGTTAAATCATTCTGATGGCACGTCGTGACATGATTTGGTGGAATACACTAATGAACTAAAATTTTACCAACCTTTATTTTTAATCTATAATATTTCACTGAACATAACATTTTTAGCTTTCTTTCACTGAAGCTAGTTGAGTTTACTCTCAAGCATGACAACTAAAATTGATCACTTTATTTCCTCAACGTTTGTTCTTTGTGTATCCACATCGCGAATTTGACTTTAGGGGAACAATTTCTTGAACTCAAAGAGAAAATCGGGTAGGATTAAGGGTATAAGTAGAATGAACAATAACTCCCCTCGAGTATATCCCGCTAATATAGTGAACTCGATAATATTACAATGCAGACTCGCTTAAATCTATAAAAAAATTCCAATTTCCTTTTGATCCTTTTGAGGTGAAATTTTGATAAAATACCATCATTGGTTGTTCATATTATGTCATATACATATCTTCTTTATTTATTAATTAAAAACTTGATAATAAGAATATTTAAATATTTTTACCTGAATGCTTTTGTCACAATTGTGAAAAAAGAAAGGTAAAAATTATATTTTATTATTTCCTTTTATTTTTATTCTCGCTTATATTCGATATTTTTATATTCAATTAATTACTAATTTCAAATTGTCTAAAGAACACGTCAGTTAACTTAAGAGTAACACAGGATATCGCCTCCATTGTATCGAGAGACAATGGCGTGTGGGAATTCACTTGGGATTTCTCGAGTAATTAATTACTATGAAGGAAGACTTTCATTTATCTCAAGTTGTACCGCAATACACCGAGCGAGATAAATTCGTTTATCATCATCCAGTAGTAGTCATTATTTAGTCCAATATTGCCTTGTTCAAAACATGGTTTATACATTAAAAGTTAAAGGAAGGAACATGAATGTAATAAATATTGAACTTCTTTCATATATTTTTACAATAGTTACACTTTTATAATTATTTTATATTAAATATGATAGTCGTTATTAGATTGTAAATACCGTCTTGTCTGTTGAATAATTTCGCAGTTGGTGGATATTCCAGAAAAAATAACCGAAAGTCTCGCAGTGTTATTTCCGCGTAACTTAAACTACATATGGCAGAACTGACACGCTAATTTCTAAAAAACTGGATTGAACTAGGCTACTTACACGCTTATCAACGATTTGACGTAACCTGTGAGCTTAAAATGACTTCTCTAAATTGTTTAATTGCCAGCTACTTTTTTTTGCAGAAAAACTATTGGAATTCTATCTCTAACTTGCCAAGTAAATTACTTAGTTTTCTTAATAGTGAAAGGAATTACAATTCGTACTCGTTAATTCTTTCAGTAATCAAATGAACAAAAAACAGTATTAAAAGGGGAAACAATTCACGTATGTAAAAATTACGGAAATGCGCAACAATTCAATATCGAGAGCAAATTAAATCAACACGTGTAAAGACAATCGGTAAAAGTTCATATAATGTAGGGTTAAGGTATTACAGGAATGAAAATAAATATTTTGTTTTGAGAAAATGAATAAAATAAGATGAAAAATAAGCCATGTGGCAATTGGTACTACTTTACTATATGCCTTATCTTGAGGTGTGAGTTTGTGTCATACTTCCCTAACAAAATGATATTGTTGCCTTATTACATTTATTAACTGAGCAATGTTAAAACGATATTTTCGTTGTAAACAGTATATTTTGAAATATATTTAAGTGATATATTGATTAAGAAAAAGGAATAGACCTTTAAGCCTAATACTTCCCATAAACTGAAGAAACTTCCACTTAAATCGCGGGTTAACTATTACAAATGTGTGATAAGGGTAGCAACCCGTCTCAGGTTCGCAAGGTTGTATATATATATATATATATATATATATATATATATATATATATATATACATATATATATATATATATATATATACATATATATATATATATATATATAAATATATATATATATATATATATATATACACACACACACACACATTTCATAGTGATCTTCCTGAATGACACGATTCCTTTTACATATAGCTAGAATGTTAAAATGTGCATTAAAATCAGTTTGCACTGGATGATTTACTTTACCTATAGCCAAAATCTCGACTCGACGATAAAAACAAGTGACTGCTTTAATTCAGGAAGCTATCAATTTATATTTATCCTTAATATATGGTAATTTAACAAATACTTGCAAATACATATTGCATTCTGACAAGTGAATTGAAGTACAAATGATGACTGAAGCTACATTAAGTAAAAATTCTGTTGTTAAAATGCAGTGTATGGTTCAATTTGACCATAACTGAAACAAAAATGGGTATCAAATTAGTTTGGATTAGATAACACAAACCATTCTTTTATAGGGTTTTAATATGAGAATTTCATTCGATAATACAACATTTCATTGAATATTATTAACAAAGCTTGACAAATATTGAATATATTTGGCATTAATTTTGTAGAAATTCATTATTCACAATTAAATGAAACTACGTGATGTAGTATTATTTCTACTATCTTTAATTTCTTTACCACGACCTAGGTTTCGTTGTATTACAACATCTTCAGGTGGGATATAAGCAAGAAATCTTTGCTTATTTCCCACCTGAAGATGTTGTAATACAACGAAACCTAGGTCGTGGTAAAGAAATTAAAGATAGTAGAAATAATACTACATCACTTAGTTTCATTTAATTGTGAAAGCTTGACAAAATAAATGCGACTTTAACAATTAATAAATAATTCCCACCATTTCTGTGTAAGAACAAAACTATAAATCTTAACATTTATTAGTTTTTAAATGTTTTAAACAACGTGCTACACTTCCATTTTTTTTCACAAGACAAAATAATTAGTATATTATTTATTATTGAAAATTTAATTCTTTGTTGTGAAATTTAAAAAAATATCAAAACGCATTATGAGCAGAAAAATTGTTTACCATTAAAGGTAAAAAAAATGAAAATAATACAAAAAGTATATAAATACGGTACATAAAAAATGAAACCGAAATCAAAAAAAACAGTATTTACGTATAAACACAAATAGAATAAATATATGTAAGTAAAAAAATTAATAATTTGGAGACGTATTTAATTTATTTTTTAATTTCCTCTCTGTAACTTCAGCACGAGTTTTCGCTTCTCGATCTTCAGTTAACAGAATTTCCTTGCGGATTTATTCCTGGGGCGGAGATATTCCTGGGGCTCAGTCTAGGGTTTACCCCTTTTCCTTCCTCCTCACTATCTTCCTTTGCCTCAGACGATTTTGGCAAAGTTTTCGCGGCTTTAGCAAAAACTTTACTCGTCGATTGTTGCTCAGACGGATCTACAGACAATTAGCTCTAATTTATTTAATATCAATTCATGAATATCAAAAATTCACAAATTTTATATTTCAACGCAATTCCAAATAATAATAGAAGGAAAATAAAATAAAATTTTAATCGAAAAGTTCTTAAATGAATTTTACACCTTGTTATTTTATAGGTGATTAAATTACAAACTACTTTTGTTTGTAATACTGCTTATTCCGTATTAAATAAAAATTCGAATAAAATTCACTTAGAATTATATTATTTGATATATATATATATATATATATATATATATATATATATATATATATGTGTGTGTGTGTATGTATATAATATACGGTGTCCCCTTACTAAATTAATCAGATTCAAAAAACACTACAATAAAATATTTAAAGTCACGTTTACCTCGATTGAATTGCTGGGCAAAATTGTTTGACGGAACTTCAACAAGTAGTCCTGGTGCTATTAATGAAACGACGGAATTAATTTGAATGTCTCTAATCACATCTCCTCCGCTGGATGCCATACACCGCGCTTTGAACTTCTGATTTTACTATGCATAAAAGTTAATACCGGGCGCTATATTTGAAAATCGATTTTTAGGAGTAAACTCCACAAGTATTTATTTAAGTATATATAATTTCTATTGGAGTAAAACATAAATAAACATATGCATATATATATACATATATATATATATATATGTATATATATATATATATGTATATATATATATATATATATATGTAATACATAAACATCGGTAAAACAGCCTATATCAGAGCCAACGGTATCCACTAGTAAAGACTCCAGTAAAATTTTGAAATATTGAATATATTTGGCGTTAATTTTGTAGGAATTCATTATTCACATTTAAATGAAATTACGTGATGTAGTATTATTATCTTTGCTAATAGCCCACCTGAAGTATTTTATTTCCTATTGTGTGGTACGTGAATGAATAAACAGGCTTACACACGCTTAGAAATCTGTTATCCTAAATATTTTTCCTATAAATTCAATAAGTGGATGTAATTTTTTTACTCGTTATAAACGAAATATAAAGTAGCAATAAAATTCCTCAGTATAATTCTTAATTTTGGGTCCTACGTATTTATCCTTGGTAAGGTGTGCAAGATTTATTTGTTTGTCCTTTTTTTACGTTGTTTGCCTACAACTAGTCGGATTATTAGGAAATAACATTTGCTAGTTTTTGCCGGAAAAGCTCATTGTAATTTTTTTTATAATCTAAACTTTTATTAAGGTTGCGAAAGTGTGTTTATTTGTCTTTCTTTCATATCGCAACAGGATTGCCGTATTGCAGTGATTTTTTGCACAGAAGTTGTTGGCGGCCTCGAATGTGACACAGGCTATTTACGTTTTGGAAAAATTTCATTGCTTTCGGAAAATTATTATTTGAAGCAAAAATACACAATGCAATAAGCAACGTTGCAACAGAGTCACGTACAGATATGCTTTTGACACGCTACATACGCAACATTAGAGAGCAACATAATCACTCCCTTTGATATCTAATTTATAGGAAAATATTTTTATTTTCATTGTCGCTTGTGACATAGAGTCATGAAAAAAGGCTCAGTATTTAATTTAATTTAATCATCAGCTCAGTATTTAACTTAATATAATCATGTTTTAATTCTTCTCTATAAGTTTATATGTTATACTATAACGACGTGAGCAAAGCCGTGGGTAAAAATTAGTATTTATAAATAAAATGGAGTATTTCTTTTAGACTTTTTATATGGACTTTGAATAAAGTCGTGCTATTTTAGAAAGACAGTTTGGAAATTCTGTAAATAAAAAAAGGAGAGCGTTTCTTTTGTTCGTGAATATTCGAAAACCAAATCAAAACTAACAAATGAATGGACAAAGTATATCAAATACTTTTCAAGAGTTTATTTACTAAAATATTTCACTAGAACAAATAAGTGAAAGCGAAACTAACGATAGTCATGCTGAGAAATGATTAATTTGATTATGGGTAAAACACTAGAATGACTTCGGAAGAGAAATTATAACATTTACTTGCATTTACATAAAATACATAGAAATCTTTCAAGTACGAGTAGGTCAAGCATAAAATACATAGAAATATGTCAGCGCTACAAGGATTCCATATACATATAGGTACTTATAAATATTTAAGGGTATATAGTATTTCTCTTAAACTTTTTACAGATATTAATTTTTCATAACGTAAAGTTATTCAATAGTTTCGGAAATATTTTTGAAATATCTTTTTTAAAATACAATATGAAATATTTGTATATGCCTCATAAACAAATGACATGATACCCATAAGATATATAAAATTAAACAGCATATTTACCCCGTCCTTAAATTATATATTTAAAAAATTAAACAAGGTTTGTAAAATATACGTGGGCTTATAAGACACATTGCCAATTAATAAAATGCATACTTTGCCCATTCCAAGTTTCTACCTCACATGTTTTCCTAAGAAAATCGACTGAGAATATAAAAAGATATATGTATATAGTCTGTATTTATACATAAAATACGGTATATATTTAAAAAAAATTATGACATTTAGAATCGTTACTGTAGTTATCCTAAAGCATTTGCATGGTTTCTAAAACCCATTTTATCATAACCTTGGGTTCAGTAATTTCAAAATTGGGATGTATTATGTTCAGCATATTTTGATGTTTTTACGTAAAATGATTCTTGAGAAATAAAGGCTGTGAAGACAAATGGGCATACACTGAGTGATCTTATAAGGTTTCTCTTTTTGCTCTGTCACTATTATTAATTACGTCTGATAATATACACACATAAATTATATAACACTACGCATAGTCAATCCGACTATAATTACATCAATAGTATAAAAAGCAATGTATTGCGATACATTTATTCAGGGCGACCCCGATGACTAGTTTGTAACCCATCTCAATTCCAAATAACAAGCCGGTATTACAAAATATAAGGGAGAAATTTTGTTGATTGAATATGTTTCTTTTTCTCTTTTGGTATTGCGTCAATCTAAATTGTTTTATATAAAAATGAAAGAAGAGAAAATGACCATTTTACTGCTTTGGAATTTCAAATTAAAATTTATTTGCTTGGAATGAATCCTTTAAACTTAACCCTCTCTAGGGATTTCGTCGAGGAATGAGTTGCAAAAAGTCCATTTTTATAAAATAAATATGTGAAACCAATCAAAAGTCATAAGCTTGATTTAAAGATGTTTTTTCTATTTTTATACATGAAAATATTTATATTGTATATTGATCTTAGATTTTTGAGTAAACTAGGCAAACATTAAAGTTTTTCATCACATCCTCGAATTATTTATAAAATTATATAATTATATATATATATATATATATATATATATATTTATATATATATATATATATATATATATATATATATATATATATATATATATATATTTATGTTGATAAACATATTACCAAAATAATAAAAGTGAAAATTTAAAAATGATGTGTTTTTTTTCTTAAATACGATCATCTTTTCAATCCTTTGTCCAGATTTAATAGAGCATCTTAAACATGGTTATATTGAGTGTATGGAAAAACCTCGATATATCCCCCAATACTCCCGATATTGACCTTTTCAACAGAAAAACATAACAATTTTTTTTTAAATTGTTTTTGTTTATTACAATCGTTTTTCTCACATACAGTTTGAAGTAGATACTACAATTTTTGATTGATAAAACACTAACCCATAATGAACAGTAATTCAATGATACTCAATAGATTACTATCAATGTAGAGATCACTCAAAAATATTTGCATAAACAATTTAGGAGACAAATAAATTATTCGTGTTTTTCTACTTCAATGTATCTTGAGGGGTTTTAAGGCGATGATATCCTTGAAAGAAGGACAAACACGCTTTACAATTTTTAATAATAGCTGGGATTGTTTTATTTGTTACGATGAGATTCTGCGAGTAAGAAAATAATCTATACCATTTCCTGGTCCCCTAACTATCTGTACACATAAAATTCCGTTGACCTGTTGCTCCATTGTGACATGAAAGGAAGACAAACAAATATACCTCCTAATTTGTAAATCTTGAGGTCGCTATATTAGTTACGATTAGATTGTCCACTATTGTCCACTAACTATCTCTATGCAAAAAGCTAAGTCGATCTGTTACTCCATTGTGAAGTGACGGGTTGGTATGTTACTCAAGTCGTTTCCCGTTCCCCAATTATCCCTGTCAAGTAAGTTACGTTGATCTGTTGCTCCATTGCGGCGTGAAACAAGAACGAACAAATACTTTTGAATTTTGAACATTAGTTGCGATGTTAGTTAAGAAAACATTTCCCAGGTACAGGCAACTAGTCTATGCTATTTCCTGGCCCACCAACCATCTTTGTCTGGAAAGTTATGTTGGTATATTGCTCCGTTACGACGTCAAAAAAAGACAAACAAACGCATTTTTCGATTTTTAACGTTGATTACGATTTTAATATTAATCCGGAAGAGATTTCTCCAGTTGTCAACAGGTTTATGTCATTTCCTCACCTGTTCACTATTTAGGTGCAGAAATATACGTAGATCTGTTGCTCCATTTCGACGTGAAAAAAGTATAAACAAACATTCAAATTTCCAATTTAATTTAGGATTGTCATATTATGCAAGTAGGATGAGATTTTATGAGTTGACCATAAGCCCATTTAATTTTTTGGTCCGCCATCTAATTCTTTGTAGATAATTACGTCGATATATTGCTCCATTGCAATATGAAATAAGGATAAACGAGCACACTTTAGAATTTTTAATACAAGTTGGGATTTTGGTTTGAGTTAGGAAAATATTTCCCGAGTTGGAAAGTAGCCTATGTTAATTCCTGGCCCGCCAATCCATTCTGCGCAGAAAGTTACGTTAGTTTTAACAAAGATATTTCTCGGGATGAAATTTAATCTAGGCCTTTTCCGGGTGCGCCAATTATCACTGTGTTAAGTTTATAAACACAAACATGAATTGATTTAAAAAAATAAACCAGTATGTAAAAGAAAATAATAAGTAGAAAGGATTGCGTAGAAAAGTTTATAAATACAAACCCGAATGGTTAATGAAAAAAGTAGACAAACCCAAACATCCAAAATTTAGTAAGCATTAAAAATACAAATGCAAAAACGAATTAATATAAAATAATTTTTATCAAGAAATTTAATTTTTCCTTTTAAATCCATGTCTTTTCATGTCTATAATTCTTATGTTGATTTAGTTCGATTGTGATTTATTTAATATTAATTTCAACTGTGTCAAATGTTACTATTTTCCATTATCTTTATCGACTTTATTCAAAATTTGCTAATGTTTATAAATCACAATTATCTGACTCAAAATAATATCTCAGCAACGTATTTATTTCTGGCAGGGCGTGGGGCCATTTTTTATGCTTGAAAACCGTGACATGACAAAAGTACATATTCAACAGTTTTTTTGCAAACTCTGACCTTAAAATTTCGAATATTAGGAATATTATGTTATTAAAAAATCACAGATATACTAAAGTTACCGTTTAGTTAAATATCTTCAATTAAATGAGTATATAATGTATATAACATTGTATATTTTCCCATAAATGTATATAACATTATATATTTTCCCATAAATTTACCATTCAGATTTCAATATTTTTTCCTAAATGTATTTTTTCATGAATGATAGCAAATACCGCACGGTTGCGTAATTTGTTTATCCGCCTTATTATTTACATTCGATGATATATGTGAACGAGAATCGCTTTCGGTTCTCAACATATTGACTGAATGTTATGTATTGAAATAGTCCTCGCCTAATCTCAGAGCAATGTCAATTCATTTTATTTTAAATTGAGATGTTTGAAGTTGAGTAATGGAAAGAATAATGTTTAGATTCATTCGTTTTTAGAAAAGCTACTCTAAAATATAACCTTAGGGAAACTTTTGGAGATGAGTATTTATTTAAAATATTTGCGGAGAAACAATTGAGAACTTCATAAACTTTACACGGAAATGATTCCTATGTACATTCTCAAATTACAATTTATGATATGATTGATATGAAGAAATATCTTTAAGGATAAGATAGTAAGGATATTTTTTTCGTAAATAGTAAAGTAACAGGACAGTAAGGCGATTTTATTTCTAAAGATAAAATATTTTGATTGCAATATGTGCATTATAGCGACTTCTTCTTGTCTACATTGCTAAATGATCTCAAAGTACCAAGTAAATTACAAATTTCAGAAATGTTATTCCTTATTTATCAATACCATCACAATATTCCTTCTAGTTGAATATCACCAACGTTGGAATATATATAATGTTTCAGATAAATTCCTTTGCGTATATTATCAATACTACTAACAATATTTTTGAACAAATTCTTATTTGAGTTTTCAATAATACATCAACATATTATATTTGTTAAAGAAGTTTGAATCTAAAGTAAGTTAATCCTTAATCGAGTTATTATAGCACAGTGATGAATTATTACATTACTTCATTAACAATTGTTATACATGTCGAAATAATTAAGTTTAATTTCTTTAATATTCTTTTACGAATGGAAAAACAGGAATGCATAACAAATAAGATAACATTGAATATATTTGGCGTTTATTTTGTAGAAATTTATTTTTAGTTTCATTTAATTGTGAAATAAAGTAACATTATATTTCGGTGTAGAATGTCAGGACCCTAATTCAATTATAATTTTGGTTATAATTTGACGAACGGAAAAATGACAGCTTTATTATTAAAATTTACATTCGTAGGCTATTTCCAATCATGATTTTGTTAAAAGTTGTCTATAGTCTTCACAGTTATAGTTTCACAATTTCTTCGGGAATCAAACTATTGGTAAAAACTAGGACTAATTCATAATTAAATTTAAAAAAGACATGCAGTGTCGAGGAGCAGAATCTAAAGAAGATCTAAAGAAGAATCACAGTAATTTCATTTCAGGTCAGAGCTGTAAATTGAGTGGTCAAATTCTATAAAGTTGCATCCCTGAATAGAAATTTTTCTAATAAGAGAGATATAGGCGGATGCATTTCCATCCAGGAACTGTGCGGAAGAGTTTTACTCGACCTTTTCCTTTGATAATATTTATCAAGTGGTGCAACATCAAAATGTTATTATTATAATGTTAGGCTCTTTCCAATTTACAAGTAATATTTTTTCAGATTCCCAAAATTCTGTTAGCATTATTTTTTTCAGATCAACCTTTTTGCGATATTTTTGCTTCTTATGGTCTTCTGTCATACAATTGGACCAATAATATAAGCAGATGTTGCTAAAAACAAAGATGTAATAAACATAAATTGAATAGAAATTTACAAATAATGAAGTCCTTTATCAATAAGGATACTAAATTAATTCAATTTGAATAAGGATACTAAATGAATGCTATAAACAAATAACATGTATGCAAAGTTTTATACGCTACCTTTTTACATGTAAAGTTTATGGGGTTTATTTTTCATAAATGTATACACAGAAAATGTTAGAAACATTCATGTGTAATGGCTGTATCTTTGATATTTCTTAGAATCGCGAGAGCCAGTTGTCTTGCTGAAAGAAGAGAGGACCGTAACATTAATAACATTTTTTTCTTTATTACATTAATTACGGTTTTCTCTAAAAGCAAACATTATAATTTTAGGGTTTCGTAGCCAAGTGGCAAAGACGGAACCGTTGTAATTTTGTTCTGTCTGTCTCTTCGTCTGTCTATCCATATATCACAGCCATTTTACTCGAAGACTATTTACAGAGTATGGATGAAATATGGGGAATAAGCGTATTCTGCGAATGGCTATTTAATGAAATAATTGAATTACGAAAAAAATAATATTAGGAGTGGAACTCCATACATGTAACTGAAGGCAGTATCAAATGTAAATATATTTCTACGGAAATTGGTTTGAATAAGATGTGTTTGTATAGCTTTGGCGTATGTGTTTTTTCCATACCGACGGCAGCATTAACCAAATCTAATTACATACGTAATAAATTTCAATTTGGCAATATTAAAATTTTAATAAAGTGACTATTAATTATAATAAAATTTATTACGTATGTAATTAAATAGCACGATAAAATATATTAATAAAATCGCTGATTTAAGAAAGGTTTACTTCATGTTTCTTATATTAGGAAAACTACGTTCAACTTAAAATAAAATGCTATAAATTATTATACAATTTACAATTGCTGTAATTATTATTACATCTATTTAAATCAAAAGGTGTTGATAAAATAAGATCTGCACTTCTAGAGTCGTTGTCCTTTAACATTTCTAAATGCCAAATTATACGTAAAAAAGTCAAAATAGATCTTATCGCATAGGAAATAACTTTAATATAATTTCGTGCTATGGAACTTCGTACGTGAGTTCAACTCATTCTTGGCCGGTTTTTCTTTTAAAGTTTAAGAGCAATAAATTGTTTTTGCCAATTGTAGTGGTGAGGAAGTGTATTAGTATAAAGTAAATTTCTTCTCCTTCTTTCCCTAGATCCTTACAGGTCTTTTAACATTTACAACTGGCTTGGAATATAAAAAACAAATAAAAAAATAATAAGTTTCAACGTATGGTTATTAAAAATACAAACATAATTTATACTGCAACAAATGATGTTAACAATTATAAAATATCTAATCTGTTATTATAAATGTAATGAATTTAATCCAAATTTATTCATTTATTTCAAATAACGAGGTCTTTATAAAATGAAATATCAAACACTAAATTATAGAATATTGTAATGATTACCAATTTTTAAAAACACTTCATCAATTGTGTTACAATTCTTTTATATAAATTTATTTCCCATTAGAAGAAAAATAATTATACTTTATCCATTTGCAAGAACTGGAGTAAGTACATCGGTAAGAACTAGATATGGAATAAATTGCTGTATACCATAAGATCTTGCCTAAAAGACACTGAAGGTCATAACGTAAAGGAACAAAAGCTACAATGCACTAATTCGATTTTATTTTGCAAGCGACGTGAATACTCGTATACACGTACTCGGTTTAGTTTAAGGAACTGAGGGTTGTAACTTGCAGGAAATTTACAACCCTTAGAAGGAAGGAAGCCTCGACGTAGGTATAAATGAAAGTAATAATGAAATTGGCGTTAAATATTTATATTTGCAATTACCATGTTGTAGACGATAATCATCCACACCTCTAATTTCAAAGTTCTCATTTTATTTCTTATGTTGTATAAGTAAGCTCGCCTAAATTATTAAGCTAAAAATTATATTTTAGTTTATCATTTACTTGAGTCTTGCATTGGAATAAGGAAACTAACCAAAACAACGTGAATATCACGTCACAAATTCACTTATCCTTGATATTGGAGACACAAATGCAACATTTGTTGTAGAAATTAAGGTGAATAAAAATCATCATATATATTAATACGCTAAGGTTAAGATGTTACTCTCCCTTTTTAGAAAAAACCTCACAACTAATCCACATAAATTATATATCATTTTATAGATAATTGCTTGCTCTACCGGCATCCACAACTAAAAAAATTATTATTGCTATTGTTTTTGCAAATTAATTAATTATTAAAATTATATACACAAAACAGCAATGCTGCCATCTAACGGCTCAACGTCAATATGATTGACGGTCGGTAAAATTTTTGTTTAATTTCAAATCCACT